>JARLTB010000034.1:13562500-14027500 GCA_030141615.1 Unio pictorum
TAGTGAAGTATCCAAGATGAAAGACGATGTCACGTGATGAAGTCAGTTCTTGGTAATGGAATTCAATGAGCACAACTCTTTTCCAGATAAATAACAAAATCAATCATCTTGATCCAAACGAATTGAAATAATTTCCAATACAAGGTAATTTAAAATAACTCAAAACGACACAACTTAATATTCTAACAGCCCAAGTTCTACTAAATAGTTCGCTCCAAAATATAATTTATATACCTGTTTTTACGTAAACAAGAAAGGGGTCACGTGATCTTCTATAATCTTTTAGAACAAATTACGTTCAAAAAATCTCGTACACACCGTATGACCCAACTGAAAATAGAAAGATGTTTATAACAAAGCTCCTTAATGTCCTTGGAATCAGCCAATCATTTTATAAGCTTGTTTACAACTCTGAAGCCAGGTCAGAAATGAGGTCAACACCTGGCGTTTATTTGTAAAGTACAGGTCATCTCCCAATGAATGAATCTTAATATATATATATATATATATATATATATATATATATATATATATATATATATATATATATATATATATATATATATATATATATATATATATACATATATATATATATATATATATATATATATATATATATATATATATATATATATATATATATATATATATATATATATATATATATATAATCCTCTCAACCTCTTGTTGTGACAATTACTTGGTATTTTTCACTAAGGCAAAGGAAAGTCCAGCCTTGGTTGACTTATGCGAACGAGAATGTGCATAGCATAATGCGCCGCAGACATCTCAGGTGGAAGCTGTTGAGTTTTCTCTCGTGACTTGCATAGGTGGTCCATGTTTATGGAGGGGGATTACCGCCATAATTCTATGCATGTATTTTGTAATCTTCCTGATGCGTTATTGTAAATTGCTGTTTGCAAGTGCTACTTTCATAATTCTATCCATGTATATTGTTATCTTTATTGATGCAAACTGTACGTGGTAACTTGCAAGTGCTACTTTCCTTCTGCATTATTGTAAATGGCTGCTTGCAAGTGCTACATTCCTAATTCCATCCATGTATATTGTATTCTTCATTGATGCAAACGGTAAAGGGCTAGTTGCAAGTGCTTAGATCTACTTTCCTTCTGCGTCATGGTATCTTGCTTTTTGCCAAACGCTAACTTCATACCGTAGTTTGTCGTATGGCAAATGCTATGCCAGTTATTACGAGTTGTATATTCTATTTATATAAACTTGCCATACTACAAATTACATCATTCCAACTCCTGATTTCTTTCTTTTCCAACTCGTGTCGCCATCTGTTGTCATAATGGGATACTACATGCCATTATGACAACAGACGGCGCTCTAAATTTCCTAGTTTTTCCTCAATGAAAATAACAAATGCTCCCCAGGGAAAGTTAGATTGCTTTACGGCAGTAATTTTGTGCGGCAAAAAGAACCTAATAGATCTACGTGTGAAAAAAAAATACAACTTTTAATTCTTTCAGTCCCGTCTTTTCTAGGTGTAAGGTAGCGACGAATTTTTAATTGTTCAATAAAACCATATTCTTTATCGAAGTTCTAAGTGATTTTATGATACCTTAAGAAAACAAAACCGCCATCACAACAGCAGGGTGGTCTTACTCTTAGTAACTTGTGTGTTATCGGCTATTGGTCAATTCGGCCTAGACCAGCTAGTTGGTCTCTAAGCCTTTTTTTAATTTGACTTGACGGCTCAAGTCACAAAAGAAAAGGCTTAGAGACCAACTAGCTGGTCTAAATTCGGCCCAACTTGGACCGAAAATAAGACAATTCGGCCCAACTTTAAAGACAATTCTGCCTAACTCGAAAGATAATTCGACCCAATTTTAAAATACAATAGACAATAGTTTTAGCAAGTACTTATTTTCAACATATATGTTAACAATTCTTACATAATATGTTTTAGAATAAAATTTGAAACATTTGGTGAACAAGATAAATGTTTTCCGAAGTTATAATGGTTAGGAGCTTTATGATATCTTTAGCAAAAACCGTCCCAAAGCCAAATATTACTGTGGAGAAAAAAAGAAGTATAGTAGAGATGGACGTGGTGCTTTGGGAGTTACGTAGACACAAATGAGATGCATCATATCTCCTGACCCTGTGGAAGAAAGTCAATTTAGATCTCAAACTTAATTCTCAAGCAAAATACATACGTTACAAGATATCTTCTCGTATTTGAACATATTTTTTACAACTAAAATTATACAGGGAAAATGGTTGAAAATTGCATAATTAGGTATTTTGCAATAATTTTACATAAATTTAATTCAGAACATTATTGTGTTTGCTAAGTTACGAAAAAGACAGATAAATGTGCACAACATAAAATGCATCTTTACCAAAATTTCTCATATTTTAAATTTCATTTAAATTGATAATGAATATTATAAACACCAAAAACATTTTAAGTTGTCAAATTAATACCATTCTAATCATAACAGTTTCTGATTCAAAATATAAACACAAAAGTTTACGTGTATGCCTTTTCAGTCACTCCAAACATATAATGTATGTATTAGATACATATGACAAGAGACTTCATTAAATCTGTAATCATTTTCAACAAGTAAGTATTCATTAAAAGGCAAGAAAGCCTTTGAAGTATCCCTCTCAAAGTAGGATTAGTGTTTTCAAGAGGTATGCATGACCTCTACTCTTGTCGCTAATTTGTAACAATACATCGTTTCTATTTTATGAAGCTATGTGCAATTGAGTGTCTCGTATATGAAGCAGTGTTACAATCTGAAGCCTAATATCAAATAAATTAGTATAATATCTCGTGTATGGTGTCGCTACTCTTAGAAAAATGTAAATGTGTTCTGTAGAATATTATCTGGTAAGTATTATTATTTGATAAATCAATATAGATAATTTGACCAAACGACTTAAATTCATAATTCTTTTGTATGTAGATGTATTGAAATATTTTAATTAGAAAGTGCAATATATATTAGTTTACTTTTCTCTCTCTCTCACTCTTTCTCTCTCTCTCTCTCTCTCTCTCTCTCTCTCTCTCTCTCTCTCACACACACACACACACATATATATATATATATATATATATATATATATATATATATATATATATATATATATAATCTTAGTACATTGTATCTACTTGCTGTATGAAAAAAAATATCTTTATACAACTATCGCATAGTTGGGCCGAATTGTCTATAAGTTGTCTTATCACAAGTGATCGACGCGAGCTTGATGTGGAAAATAAAACTTAAATAATCTAAAGGAACAAAATCATACAGAGAGACAAAAATACCCATTCTGACATAGGACCCACTCTATCATACTATATTAAAAGAGAAGGTACGTAACATCCAAATACTTACACATGTAAGACCTGACGCTGATATTTATGTTTTGTGCATCTAAACAAAATCAACATGTGCTATGTCTTACATGTAAACCTAGGTTACACCGCTGACCCTCCATTTTCTTTCTGCTATTTCTGTATTTAAAATCACAAGACCATTATCTTTGGCTTGTTTTACTCCTGAGATATCTTTTCTATTCATCAATCCATCATTGACTTTTCTGCGTTGTACCAAACTGAGTTTATGGCTTCTGAAACGTGCAATTTTCAAGAATTTTTCATCTTGGGACAAGTGTGAACTCATGTGACAACCGATGAAAAGAGCTGTAGTCATTTGACATATTTAATATGACCCAGAACTTAACTTGACAATGAATTAAAAAATGTAATTAGTAGGAAATGTTTCACATGTTTTTTTCTGGAGTATTTGGGTAAATCGTGTCACCCGATGACCCTGGGTCGTTAAGATCGTTTAGTACGTCGCCCAGTTTAATACACTTAACAGAAGTAAATCTTTTTCTGTGATACTAATGTACATATGCTCCTGCAAAAATAACATTCAGAATAACATCAAAACATTAATACCTCATAAAATATAGATTAAAACAAACACACCCCAAGCCTCTATTCATTGTTGGAAATATAATTTTCTTTGTAATGAGCTTCTATACATCTCACTGCCTAAATAAAGAGCTTGTCAGAGGGTCAGCTGGCAGGGGAATTAGGGGAGTAACTAATCACACTAAGATATCTCAAGCACTCTTGAAAACGACCCAAAACAGTTCAAATTATGTTTTAAAGTTAAAATTATTTCATTTGAACAGATAATGGTTTGATCTTAAATACCCCAGAATTGAAAATTAAAAATGTAAGAAATGTTTAAGTCAATAACCTAATCACCCACAGCAATGAAAGTTATTGTGCTTTTGGTTCTTGACATTGAATAAAAGCATTCTATTCCTTTTAAGGTAGTCTAATATTTCATGCACTGGTGTAGTATAATCATATATCAATAATTAAATCAGTATTCATTACCCAAGTAGTCCATATACTAAAGTTGTGATACAATTAATGTTTACAAGTAAATCAAACAATATGCAATCTAATTAGTACAATAAATTGTAGTTGATGATTTTGTATAGGGTTCCTTGCATTTAAGTTTTTACCCAAAAGCAAATAGTTATATTTTGGACATTATTTTGTTGACCTTTTTTACCAATAATATATCCAGTTTATTGTTGCTTTATTTTCAGATGATGAGCAATCAGCAGCTTGCAGCAGACTTATTGAGGAAGGCTGCTGATGCCTTGTCTACCACAGTCCCATGTGCAACAAGTACTACAGGTGTCTCGAGACCTATTTCAGAGCATGAAAACCTGCGGAATATATTTTCTCCATACAGAGCCGGTGGAAGGTTCCCAAATGCAAGATGAGGAAACAGTAAAGGCAGGGAACCCATGTCATATTGGACACACAGATTTTGCTTGTTATCAAGCACATCTGAGGTATAAAGAAAACCCCAGCTATCTTTAAATCATAGATTTTTTTCAGTTATGAACAAAGTCCTTTGGTTTATATGGAAACCAAAATTCTTTAAGCATGTGTGTTTGTGTATGTGGTATTTAGATTTTTAACATAGCTTTTAAATATTTTCAGTTGTATCACTATGATGTCTGCAGTGTGGCAGTTTATGATATAACGGTACCAATTGCGCAAGTCCATGTGGGTGGAGCTTAAGGTGTAGGGAACATTGCAATCAGAAAAAACAACACTAGCTATGATTGGTGGATTATGTAAGAGTTGTACTTTCTGTTAGGCTTAAAAAAAGTTTAGCCACTTGGCAACATGTGAATTTATGCTAATTCCTAAATAGATCAAATTTTGTATTTTTTATGATTTTTCGAAAATGTAATACACATGACTGAAAATATGTATGTTGTGACTAGATAACTCATACCCCTGTCTAGTTCCAGCAGAGTTATCTCTCTTAAATGCAATGGGGTACCTGGTTTTGTCATCGTCAAATTGACAATCTAACATTGTTCTCTATAATAGTGTGTGAGATGCACGCTAAATTAGGATAGAAAATATATTTATCTCTCCAAATATTAGCATTGAGGTCTATGGAAAAACAATTGGTACCGTGATACCTAAAAGATAATACCAGCTTCACAGTGTATCCATAGTAACGAGTATACATAGCCACCACTTCTATACTGTCATAGTGTCATTTGGTTAAACAATGGATATTGAGATGTTTTGGTCTAATATTGACAGACTTTTACATAGAAAATGTAGAAAATAACACACATTAGCTTTGGAATGGGGCTTTTGTAACTATATGTATAACATATATAGACTGATGGCTTTGTGACTGTGTAGTCAGCTCCAAAAATATTAGCATACAGGCCAAAAAAAGTTATGTAAAGTTAATATAGTTAATTTTAGCCAAATATTGACTATTTTATGTGCAAAAGATGAAAAATCATGGATAAAATACAACCTTTTTGTTCTTGTAAAGCATGTTATAGACCAGGATAGAGGACACTCCTGGTCCATGTGTAGATAGTTCACTTGTATCATAAAGAATATTCTGGTATAAGTATTTTAGGTAGTTTGCTAAAGATATGGTATTCCTTCCTATTTTGATTTTAATTGTCCTGCTCTACTTGTCTTTTTTTTGTAAACTTTTGTGTCTTGAAATTAAAAATGTGATTCTCTAGTTAGTTATATAATCATTCTTGAGGTCTCGACTACATATATAATCCTGGATTTTAGGTTCTCACTTTATCAGTAATACATTTTTGGATAATTTAATTGCATTGAAGTTAATACATGTGTTCTTGAATTCATCTGTATTACATGAATAATATATTGGAGGAAAGTACACACCTTATGTATATCATTCAGTTATCTCCCTTACACCAGACATAACATTTCAATAAATAGAAATCCACAATGTTAGTGATGTTGAATAAATATAAGAAAAAATTTGTGAAGTATCATATTAGCTCATGGTCTTGATGCAAATTTAGCTAGAAGTACTTTAATAATTTCTCCCAGTAAAGTTTACAAGTTTGAAAACTGATCCAACATGCTTTGTTTGGTTTAGGTATTTTTTCTGCCTAACTGAAGCCCATTATTATTATTTTTTTATTTAGAAGAAATATGAATTACATGCATCTATATTATCTACATTATTCACCCTTTAATATTAGCTGGGAATGAACACCATGTCACCTGATATTTGGTGCCTGTAAGGGATGTTATAGCACAGTTGCCTTTTTTATTGTCTTTGTACCTATGGTCCACTGCCTCCAAATATTGTCCAAGATAATATCATCATGCTCTCGCTTCTCATTTTTCTCATTGCTGCTTGTGTCTCCTTTAATTTCATTATCATTAGCTATATCTCCCATTTAGATACACACTTTCCTTTTTTTAGTAATTTTGTGACTAATTGAGGTTGGTGGGTACTAAACATCAAGGATATTGCTGATCTTTACTGTTCTCATATTAGCTCTGATGTCACATTGGACTTCATTTTTTGGGTGGTAGTGACACACTCTTTGAATATTTTGTCAACATTCCTCAAGACTTCACCTGCCAAATAATGTGGGATATTGCTGGTTGTATGTAGATCATGATTTCTGAAAGCTATTTTCAACTTAAAGAGGATATGGCTATATTGATTTTAATGATCTTAAAATCTCAGGGGTCTTTCAACAACTAAAGCTCAGTATCCCCATTTCCCATTAAGGGAAATACCAATTATTATTCCCATGCTTTTTATATATTAAAAAATATAGACATATTATTATCCTTCCTCTGTCTGTCTGTCTGTCTGTCAATCCATCTGTTACTGCACCTTCATCCTAATGGCTGTTTGGAAATCCACACAATTTATTAATTATCTTGCCCATGTGTGGATGACTTTGAGCAAGAGGGGTGTCATTCCTACCTCCCTCTAAGGGAGGGAGACAGGTAAAAATACAGCAATTGCATATAATGACATTTTTTAATGATATTTGACCAAAGTGAATATATCTGATCATAGGAAAAGACATGTCATGTATGTGACAGATACTGCATTTTAATGTCTGGGTCACTGCTGGTGAGGGTGAGTATGGGGTGGGTAATGGAATATGCTATAAAAAAAACAACAAAAAAAACAAGGCAAGTGTGAAAGCATAGGGATTCACAATTGCCTTGGTTTTTATACTTCTAGTGAACCTGCATTAAAAGACTAACAAATGATGAAGAAGGGTAGCAATTAATTTTGTTTCATGAAGATTTATCCTCTACCATTGTGTAACAACTTTAGCAGCTACATGTATGCAGGCAAGAAATATATTTAAATATTCAATTGTTATTACAGATCAAAGGTTTCACTGGGATGCCCAAATGACGAAAGTTTTAAAAGATTCATTCATTGACTGGATTAATATGGCTTATGGCTGCAGCCTTCCAGGTACTGCTCTTACATAGTATACATTTTGTTCAGTACAACCTTGCATACATTTTTTGTACTTTTTTTTTCCTCTTGGTACTGAATACTCCTTAATGCAGAATTACAGCAGTGCCCCCAACAGCTATGTATGTGAACAGGTTGCTTTTAGTGCAAATTCAGAAATAGTTATGTATTGAGGTGTATAGTTGTCTATGTACAGTCATCTGGACCTTTTTTTTTTTTCTACTTCAGTTTTGTTCAGGAAAAGAGATGCAAATGATGTAAGAAGGATCTTGTATTTGCTGGATTAGATCATTTGGACCAATTTAACTCTTTTTCAATTATGCTGATTTGATGTTTAAAGTGTTGAGGCATAGTTATTGAAGCTCCTTGTTTGCCCTTCTCCCAGTAATGCAAACTAGGGTAAAATGTGGCTTTGTGGGATAAAATCAACACAAAGGTATCTACCATGGACATGGTCTGTTATTATCTCATGTTTTATACTGATAGGGGTATTTTAGATTTAAATTTTTTAAGCAATATGTATACTGCTGCCACAAGGCTGTTAAGCTTTTGCACAATAACTTTAATAGTTGTTGAAACGTGCAAAGGCCAAGGTGAAAGAAGGAAAACTGTTTCTGCACAATAACTCACAGCTAAAGTTACTAAACTTTGTGGGTTGTATCTAGTCATATAGTATATGCATATGTAAAGTGGTCATCAGGTTTTTTGTTATTATTTTGCTGCAGCTCATTTGTTTCATTTTCAAAGGATGCATTGATCGATGCAATGTTTGAAAAATTGCTAATGCCTGAATATAAAATGTTGTGCTGTGAATCTACATGTTCATGTACATAATATCTGCTTATATAACTGTTTTATAATGATACTATGTAGTTCATTTTCTCATCCTTGCATTTATTGGTAAAAAGGCAAATTTGATTGTGTGAAATCTACATGTTTTGTGAATGAGCAATGGAGTATCGATATATTTGCTAACACTGAACAGAAACATGCTTTTTCATAAAGTTGTTTCAAAGAAATTATCAGAATTATTTAAGTTAAAGAATATTGGTATCAAGAGTTTTGTTGCTAATCGACTGGTCTTCACAGGTTTAAAATAAAGTTGTTCGTAAATGATAATGGAATATAAATAATATTCTTCTTCCTATGTAATTTATTAATGCAACATTTAGAATTTAGTATTCATGCATGCAGACTGCAAAGAAAACTGATTAAATATGAATCCAAATAAATCAGAGAGATAGAGAAATGTCAAGGTATATACGCTGTTTGGAGTACAAGCTCAGTAAAAGCACTGCAAAACAGGCCCAACACCTGCAAGATTGTTGTCTAGTTCATTGCATTGGGATGCAGTATTAGTCTCTGGTCTCTCTTTCAGGTAAAACAGCAGTGGAACAATGGATACTTGAAAGCAAAGTCAAAGCACCTTACAACAAAGTCCGAATAAAACTAATGAACATGAAGAGGCTTCAACAAGAAAAAACCAAGCAACAACTACAGAAAATTGGTGTACTTTAAGTACCCCTTCTTGAAACACTCATGTTAGTCCATCCAAGCTTCCATCCATCCATCTGGCACACACATATTAATTCAGCTAGTTGGTTTTGAATGAATTGCCATGAAATTTGGTAAATATTATAGGCATCACTTAATGATGATCATATAGATAAATTATTTTGTGATGCAATTTTTATTAGAGTTCTCATTCTTACTTTCAACTGAATTCCATGTATGACAAAGTCTTGTAATCACAATTATCTTACATTTTTCAGTTGATTGCTATGAAACTTGGTAAATGTTGTAGTCATCAACTCAGCATGTGCACATAAACAAAATCTTGGCTCTTCAGTTAGTGCCATTTTTATTACTTTATCTCAATACAGTGTATGTATTAATCTTGTAAGTACAAATAGTCTAGTTTCTGATGGATCACTGTGAAACTTGATACATATTACTGTCATCATCTGAAGATGCACATGTCAACAAATTACTTTATTCCAGCAATAGTTGCCTGGATTACTATCTTTTCTTGCAGCTTGATGTATTGCATGATTAAATCTTGTGAATACAACTATTGTCAAAGTTTTCAGTTCATTTCCATGAATGATAATTTGAAGATGCACATTTCACCAAATTACTACTCTCCTGCAATATTTGTTGTTAAATTATCGCACATTTTCTTCTTACAATGACTGGTTTTTGTGCATGTTATTTGACCTGCAGTTTTTGATACATTTCTGTTAATTTTGGGTACATATAAATCCAATTATGGTGCAGATATGAAAACTTTTATGCCTATACTTTTGTAAATGACTTTGAAAACCAGACATAATTGACCTTGGGTTCCAGTGTACCTTGTACTTGCCCTTAGCACAGATCGCTATATAAAATATGGATCTCCACTGTTTCCCCATATACTTATGGGATGGTATGTCATCAGTCCATTCATTGGCACAATCTTGTTATCGCTCTGCCTCCTAAACTACTTCAGGATTGCCATGAAACTTTATCCTTTACACCTTCATCCCACGTACAAGTTGGTCCTAAATTAAAATGGTGTCACTTGCACATCCAATAAGGCCACTGTAGTGGCTATCTTGAAATCTTGTCGCTGATCTTCCTGAACGGATGGTCATCTTGGCATGTTTGTTTTTTATACTAAATGACTTCTTGTAATATCTAGTTGGGCCTGAATGAAAATGCTGCTGAGATATCTTATATGGCTGCTTCAGTTACCATCTTGAAAATCTTGTTATCACTGCTTCTCCTGAATGAAGGGTCATATTGGCATTGGGTTTTC
Organism: Unio pictorum; assembly: GCA_030141615.1. Lineage (NCBI taxonomy): Eukaryota > Metazoa > Mollusca > Bivalvia > Unionida > Unionidae > Unio > Unio pictorum. Next base: position 13,573,139 of record JARLTB010000034.1, read on the forward strand.
ACTGAACAACTTCTTTACCATGTCAAGTTAGCTGATCTGACTTCCAATATGGCCACCATAACGGTCATCTTGAGTATCTTGTTGCTACTTCCAGATGTCTAGTCATATCGATATTGTTATTTCACCAAGGGGGTGCTCACCAGTTAGTATGTACTTTTCAGATAGTGACGTATGTGAGGTGAAGTTGTTTGTATTTGTAACATGCACAATGGAGATAATGTTGGCATATCTCAATGCTACTTTGATGTAATGTGGCTGATATTTCTTTGGATACTGCACTTGTGGAAATTGTACATGATCTAAGCACATGGTATAACAAAATGTATGCTTCCATGTGCTTGAAAAATTAACCAGAATTAATCAAAAGTACACTAACTTTAGAAGTTATTAAAATAGGGAAAACGAATTTTGCTGAAGTAGGCAATAGCAGCTTCTGAAAGTGCAATGAAAAAATTACAAAACATCTGAAAAGTAAAAAAAGTTATCGGATCATTTTTATACAATTTACCTCTGAAGTCCAGGAAGTGAAAATGACCATGCAGAGCTAGCAGTTTTTTTATTCAAGCACATCTTAAGTTAGCCCAAGCTGTATACTCTAGAACCTAAAGTACACCCATCAATCATACATCAAAATAAAGGGAATTGAAAGTTCTTCTCCCAACACCTAAGATATACAAAGTCTTTATTATTTTTCCAGTATAACCAGTGATGAAATCCCAGAAATTCTTTTTCTTTAAAATTCTAACCCTATGCAAAGTACAAAACTGTAGAATTAGTTTGAAAGGTTCTTAACTTGAATTCCTGGAAATTCTTTTTGGCCAGTAGAATGTCAGTCCCTGACAAACACGTTTTTCATATGGAAAACATAACACTGAACTCTTGACCATTTTTTTTATGTAGATAGATACAGAGTGCTTTGCTATTTTTTCACACTGGAATAAAATGTGTCAAGTGGACTTGCAATTCAGTATTGGCAGAAAACAGAATTTACACCTGCAGGAGAGTCCATTATACACATTTTGTAAAATTGGATCATTAAAACATACAAGTACATATATACAGTAGTCCCCCTGTTTTAAGGCCACCCCTATTGCAGCAGGAAAGTGGCTTTATAATGAGGGTGGCCTTTCTAGAGGGGGATGACAAATGTGAATAGCATTTTCATTAATCCCCTTTTTCGTACCCGCGACCTTGTTGGCAAGTCTAAAAAAAATACGTTTTGTCACAATTAAAAATATCCTTGCTGTCATATCTCTTGCATATATCATTCAATCTTTTGTTCCAATCTTCAACAAATTCATTCTTAACATTAACTGATTCTCCACTAAGGACAAAACACTTAATATTGTGTCAGACTTGAAATTTATGCAACCATCCGTTACTTGTGGTAAAGTCATCATATCCCATTACAACTGACAAAATTATTGCTTTTTCTTGGATCATTCGACCGGTGCAAAACCATTCAAAACCATGTCATTCAAATCAGGATACAAACATCTGGCTCTAACAATATTCCTTTCTCCGTCCATTCCACCTTTCCATTTCTGAGAGGGGAAAAACCTTGGTTGTGGGTGTTGAAGGTTCATTATGAAAACATTTGCTGTCCAGCTTCACTGGGAAATATTATTCCGACCAACTAATATCTACTATATTTGCGATATATTGATCCTATGTACATATGCAAATGAATTTTTAGCAGAGTTTGTATTTAGTGTATTCCATTAAAGTTGACTCTTGGTTTTTGGCACTTGGACAAAGATTTAGACTCTGTGTTGGGTGGGGTTGAATGACAGTATTATATGTAGTTGATTAATTGATCTTGTTTATGATTATGTACATGTATATTTGCTCCATGATTTTTAGAAGGCCTCTGATTTTTAGCCTCACTGGTCATAAAACATGATCTTGTGTGTTGGTCAGTTGTCCATCATCCGTCTATGAGCACAAATTTATTTTTGTTACTCGTTCTAAACTACTTGGATGATTTACATAAAACTTGACAAAGTGACCATCTTGAAAATCTTTTTATTGCTGCTTCTCTTAAATGGATAGCCATATCAGCATGTGGTTTTCACTAAAAGCCTTCTTACAGTATCTTGCTGGTTCTAAATGAAAATGGTGCCAATTTTATATCCAATATGGCTGATATGACATCCATCTTGGTACTCTTACTGAAAGGATGGTCTTGTTGACATGGGTTTTCACCAAAAGACTTAAGATGATGACTAGTTCGTCCAAAATGAAAATGGTAATAATTTTAAGCCCAGTATGGCTGTCACAGTAACTACTTTGAAAATCTTGTTATTGCTCAAGAATATCAGCAATGGTTTCAACACTTATTGGTTAAAATGAAAAAATGCTCTTATGTTGATGTCCTGAAAATTATTTTCGGCCAGTATAGCATCAGTTCATCCAAGAGGCTTTTGTTTACTTTTTGAATTGTAATTTATTTGTAGAATCTCCAGAATTTTGAGGCGTGTTTCAGTGGTAATGACCCTCTTATGCTTAATATTAACTGTGACAAAAGTGCACACCTATATACATTGGGCTATGAGATTCACTATATCATTTAAATCCTTGTGTACCTCACAAAAAACTACTGAAACCTTGTTTTTTAATTGTATCACAACTTCCTCTAGTTACAAAATGTGAATCAAAAGTTCTCGTACATTAACTTTGTACCCTAATTATTTTGTTAGTCATGTGAGTGATCTCAGACCCACATGAGCCTCTTACCTCTAGCATGGTTTATGCTAGGATCACCAAATTTGGTAAATATTTTGTGGCTTATATACTGTATTTTCCTATGTAAAATAAGTCCTATTCACTAATGACAAATACACATTTGCATTCTCAGACACACCATTTTGTTTTAATTTGCGTGTTTTAACTCTGTGTGCAGCTTATGGCTATTTATTTTGCAAAAACTATGGGATCCCTTACCCAGTACACATAAATTATATGTCTGTGAATTTACTCAGTACACAAAATTCAGTATCCATGACTTTACACAGTACACAAAATTAAGTATCCATGAAAATTAAATCTTTCACTAAACCACAAAGTTAAATGAATTCACAATATCTGATTGCTTCCTTAAGAGTGATCTTTTGGTGTGGTTGTGCATTGTCAGTCATCAGTTGTCTATTGTGTACCTTGAACAGATATTTATATAGTACATCCTCACCTTTTACATTTTTAGCTCATCTGGCAATAAAGTTCACATTTGGTTGTGGATGAAATATGCTGAATAAACAAATCTTACTTTTAATGTGTGTTCTTTTTTTATTGCATTGTTGAAAGATATGTAATAACATTTACATAAAAATCTTATGAGTATAGGGTTTGTATTATTTTTTTTTAATCCAGGAAAACTTTATACAAAATAATGTGTTTTGGTGTATCTACCTTTCATTCTGAACATCTACATACAATGTCAGTTATGTAAGTCACTCTATTAAGCAGTACAATTCACTTTATATCTGCCTCTTTTGTAACTTTCTTAATTTCTTCCCCTTTCTTTCCTCCTTATTTTTGCAATTTCATACACAATGCCATACACATTTTAATTAAGTTTCTGCTTGTAACTTCTTTTTTATTTCTTCTCTTTTATCAACTTCCTCATTGTTTATCTTTATTCTCTATATATCATGCCTAAATACTGATATTTTAGCTAAGAGAATTTTCACTATGACTTCAACAATTTAAAATTATTGTCATAACTCAATTTCATCTGCTATATATTCACATATATTTATAATGTTTGTATCGTCAAAAGGAGAAAAACGAACCATTGGTTTTCATTCTAATCCTTTACTATCTGTATTACAGAACTTATAATCTTGAACTACACAGTTATAAAATTAAATGTTTAAACTAAAAGCCTTTTTTACATTACTGAAATGGCTTAAAACATATGAAAAGATTGATTTTCATCTGACATACCTTGTGCATAATGTCTAAATGGAGCTACTCCAGAGTACCTACAGGAGTTATTAAACTTACTCGGCACTTAATACCATTTAAGATCAACATCACATATGAAACCTTCTTCCATCAGTCAAGAATTTAACAATTTTAAAATGTTTCCTATACTCCGGTATATTTCTGTGGAAAAAGATTTCACAGGCCGTAAAAGCTGCCAAAATATTAGTATTTAAAAGAGATGATATTTAAGTCAATTTTTTTTTACTCGAGACGTGTTGAACTAAATAGTAATTTCTATTAACTTTTTGTATGATGTATATTGTTTCACTTTTTTAGAGGACCTCAAGGTAAAATTATTTTCATCTAAATGAGTTCCCTCTGTAAATAAAGAATTATTAATAGTATTGTGTAAACAATTTGATCCAGGTCCGATGGTTATAAAGAATTGGTAATAGTATTATTGGGTAGACAATTGGATCTGGGTCTGATGATTATAAAGAATTATTAATAGTATTGGGTAAACAATTGGATCCAGGTCTGATGATCTAGTTATTGTCAAAATTGTTTGATATAATTTAATTATATCACAAATTAGAGGTGATGAATCCATGATAACCATTTACAAGCCTTTAATCTAAGATCAGGACCCGCTTATGTACTTTGACTGGAGGAAAATGACACCAAATGGAATGTAAATCTTAGCTTAAAATAATAAGTTATCCCAATTAAGCAGCGTATCCTTATACCATCATATGCCACGTTTTTTAATTTCATTTTCATTCTTTGGTTTATCTGGAAATTCATTAGACAAGTAAATCTTTGAATAATAATTAGAAATAGCATTTTCATATTGAGGTTGATTGCATATGGGTACATACAATCTCTATATTAATATGCAATGAGTTCATAAAGTTAGGTTATTCAAAGTTTTCCATGATTATCACAAGATACAAGGTTAAAGATATATTAGGTGTAAAACTGGCCTGTTCCTGATGATTGTGACTGGAGTAAGATGTGTAATTAGCAATCAAATTACATACAAACATGGAGTTGTTGCATGGCATGATGGGAAAAAATTAATTTAAAACATAAGATGACTATGATTGTTTTAAGTGTTTTTGGTGATTAAATTACAATTTTATGACTTTCATGGGTTACCCATTAGCACCAGAGAAAATGATTTCCAATGAAAATGATATATCTCCCATGAAAAAGAAGTTGATAAATTATTTCAAAGGTACAAACTGAACTGCACCAACACTGTTATGTTATATGCATTGAAAAACAAGATATTTGTTATTGATTATAGAAAGCTTTACATATGGTTATGTAAACAAAAAGGGAAAAGATACACAGCGTTGTCTTGTTTGAATAACAACCATGATATAAACCCTACATTGAACTGAATACAAATTTGAGACATTAGGAAACATATGGTTTTGAGAAAGATTTTATAAATGAGAAATAACATTGTATTTAGTCAACTGATGGAAAATCTCAGAAAAAAAAAATAACATTTAAAATATATAAAGGTTAAAATATAATTTTAAATGCCGGAGTATTTACCATTTGCACAAGGGGACATTTATTATAAATGACTGTTTTCAGTTTCAGAACATGAAAATCAAATTATCCAAACCATTTTACGATGCATTTAAAGTGTAACTGTATCTAAATGGTTAATGTAACAATTAAAAAAAAACAGGTTTGAAAAAAATAAATATACTTATTCATTGTGAAAAAATATACTGATTCTTTGTGGATCTTTGTTGAGACAGAAAACTTTTAAAGTAACATGAAGGATAATCTACAGGTTTATAACACTATACAGAGTCTTTCGAAAACATAGCATATTTGGTTACCACAAATGAATAAGGAACTTTGTAAAGGGGAGTAAGATATTTGTCAGTAAATATACATAATTAATGTATATATTTATTGTATGCTAGGCAGTGAATTACTGAATTTTACAAGTGAATTATCTGTGATAGAGTGAGGAAAAAAAAACTATTCACCAGCCATCATTAGATATTATATATAAGAAATCCAATGTTTCATGATGTTTGCGTAATGTAAAGGTAAAGATGGCCATCTGGAAAACTTAATGACTGCGGTTAAAATCCAACCAATGATAAACATGTTTCTTTTTTCTTTGTTTTGTATTTATCAGCTTATTTACCTTGCATGGGGAAGGAGCATTTTAAACTGCTGACATTGAGGGGATGCGTTAAGAAATATGCTACTTTAGTGTGTTATAAAAGTTGTTAGACAATATGCTTGATCATAACAAAAATATAATAGTTGCTCATGAAAAGACTGAATTTTTCACCCACTCTGAAATATATCCATTATTCACTTGTTTCAAGCAAATACCCTCTATATATTTGTGAATGTACCCAAATAGGTGGATATGTATATAGTAAGGCCCCCAATGACATTGTTAGTACATGTATGTATAATATATACATTGTACCCTAAAGTTTGGCAATGAGCATGGACAAAAAGGACTTGACTATGAGGGGTCAACTAAACTATCAGGGGACATTTATATATATATATATATATATATATATATATATATATATATATATATATATATATATATATATACATATTTTGAAGTGAATTATCAGTGAGGTTTAATTTTGCTCTTCAACTTGATAACTAAAACGGCAGCCACCAAATAAACATTAAATAATTATGTTTAAACCATCTGAAAAGCAAATGTTCCCGAATGATTGGTTTTATGCAAGTATGTCCCCCGATAGCAGCATTCATATATATATATATATATATATATATATATATATATATATATATATATATATATATATATAATTGAGCTAAAATATTTAATATTTTCCTTTCAGTTAAAAAAAAGGCACGAATAATATCGGAAAACTAAATCACATAGCATGTCCAAAATTAGTCAGAGTTTCCTCTTACCCTTGCCACCCCATTTTTAAAATTTATGTTAGGGTACACCCAAAGTCAACTTCTACAACAATTTAGGCCATATAATTCTCGACATATTTATTTTGAGAACGATCGGAAAGATGTCTCAGCAACTTGGAGTTCATGCAGGTATGACAGACAGTATGTAATATCGTTTTAATTTTGTTTGTATACTGTTATACCCTATCATCCTATAATACAGGTTGCGGTAAATTAAACGTACAATATTTTAAAATAGACGCCCAGCAATACCGTAAAATGGAATAACCTTGTGTCGCTATAGTCAGGGGAGTAGTCGTTTTGTAACAAATTGACATTTCACAGCGCCATCTGTTGTCATAATGAGCATTATTTTATGCAAACTTCCCTTATGCTAACTTGCGACATGCGTGATGCTACATTATGATCATCATTTTACATGATGCAGTTTGTCATAATGCATGGACGAAAAGAACATTTTGAAGTTACGGTGTTGCAAGGCAAAATCTGTAAAATGAAGAACAAAATCAACAGCTGGAACGATGTAATTTGCGATATAGCAAATTTATAAATAGAATATTAACACTTGTAATAACTGACCCAGATTTTGCCATACGACAAACTACATAATGAAATCAGCGTTTGGCAAAAAAAAAAAAAAAACCAGCAAGATACCATGACGCAGAAGGAAAGTAGATCTAAACACTTGCAACTAGCCCTTTACCGTTTGCATCAATGAAAAATACAATATACATGGATGGAATTAGGAATGTAACACTTGCAAGCAGCCATTTACAATAATGCAGAAGGAAAGTTGCACATGCAAGTTGCCACGTACAGTTTGCATCAATAAAGATAACAATATACATGGATAGAATTATGAAAGTAGCACTTGCAAACAGCAATTTACAATAATGCATCAAGGAAGATTACAAAATACATGCATAGAATTATGGCGGTAATCCGAAGATTACAAAATACATGCATAGAATTATGGCGGTAATCCCCCTCCATACATGTTTCGCTGCTGTAGAGGAGTGAGCTGAGCACCTAGGCTTGGTATACACGCCATTTGGTTTTCTCGGTGAGGTTGGGGTTGTTCCATACCGTCTGGTTAAGTCTGGTCATCACTGCAGCTGCCTTGGCAATCCTGCCATTCACCTCATAATCAATTGAGAGTTAACTGGACATGTTGGACCCGAGGTATGGGAAGTTCTCCACAACTTCCAAGTTGTATCCATCGATGGTGACAGATTGTGGGGAGTTTGGATCTTGCGCCATGACGTTTATTTTCTTCAAGCTGATGTCCAAATTCCTTGCAAGAGTTGGAGAGGCGGCATACCAGCTGCTGAAGACTATCGTCCGTGATTACTGGGAAGGCCTCTGATGTTCCGCCATTGAAGCACATTGAAGCACACTGTGCTGTGCATGTTCTTGAGGACAGCAAGTAGACGTGGGGGACAACCAATCGTCTGCAGGATTCTGAAGAGTCCACTCCGACTGACCAGGTCAAATGCCTTTATCAGGTCTTTGAAGGCAATGTAGAGGGGCATCTGCTTCTCATGACACTTCTCCTGCATCTGACGTATTAAGAAGATCATGTCTACAGTTGACTTGCCGGCTCAAAATCCACACTGGGACTCTGGGTAGACGCGGGAGGTTAGGATCTGCAAGCGATTCAAGGCAACACGGGCGAAAGCCTTTCCGACAACACTGAGGAGGGAGATGCCACGGTAATTGTTGCAGTCGCTACGGTCTCCCTTGTTCTTGTACAAAGTGACGATGTTGGCGTCACGCATGTCCTGCGGAATGTATCCCTGTTCCCAGCAGAGGCAGAGGAGTATGTGTAGCAGCTGGAGCAGCGCTGGTTTCCCACTCTTGAGGACTTCAGGCGGAATGCCGTCGCTTCCAGGAGCCTTCCCACAGGCAAGACAGTCTATGGCTTTTCCGAGCTATTCCAGGGTGGGCTGTGTATCTAGCTCCTCCAAGACAGGCAGGTCTTCACCTGTCTTGGACTTGAGGGGGGGGGCGGTCTTTGAGATGGAGGGGCCTGTCGCCTTCTTGATGCCCTCATACATTTCTCTTGCATCTCCGGTGTCGGCAGCTGTCTGTATACTATTGCAAAGGTTAAGCCAATAGATGTTGGCACAGTGGCGGGAGGTCTTCTGGGCGTTGTTCCTTGCTTTCATGAGTGCTTGCAATGTTGTTGGGCTATGTACAGCCTTGTATGCCAGTAGGGCTTTTCTCTTTGCCTCAGTCACGGACTCCATCTCCTGCCAGTTTGCCTTATACCAGTCGGCATTTTTCCGTTCCCTCTTCCCGTAAGCTATGATGACTGAGATGTACACAGAGTCACGGAGATGGGCTCATTTCGAGTCAATGGTGTCATCAGGTGTCACTTTGGTGAGAGCTTCATGCACTTTGCTGATGAACTGCTGTGTTTTCTCTGGGTTACTTGCACAGCAGGTGTTGATGCGAGGGTGACCCTTCTTCTTGGCATGGTGCAGCTTCTTAGATTATATTCGCATCTTACTGACCACAAAGGAATGGTCTGTGTCGCAGTCGGCACTGTGGTAGCTACGGGTGAGGAGGACGCTGGCCAGTTCCGCACGCCTGGTGATGACAAGGTCTTCACCTGTCTTGGACTTGAGGGGGGGGGCGGTCTTTGAGATGGAGGGGCCTGTCGCCTTCTTGATGCCTTCATACATTTCTCTTGCATCCCCGGTGTCGGCAGCTGTCTGCATACTATTGCAAAGGTTAAGCCAATAGATGTTGGCACAGTGGCGGGAGGTCTTCTGGGCGTTGTTCCTTGCTTTCATGAGTGCTTGCAATGTTCTTGGGCTATGTACAGCCTTGTATGCCAGTAGGGCTTTTCTCTTTGCCTCAGTCACGGACTCCATCTCCTGCCAGTTTGCCTTATACCAGTCGGCATTTTTCCGTTCCCTCTTCCCGTAAGCTATGATGACTGAGATGTACACAGAGTCACGGAGATGGGCTCATTTCGAGTCAATGGTGTCATCAGGTGTCACTTTGGTGAGAGCTTCATGCACTTTGCTGATGAACTGCTGTGTTTTCTCTGGGTTACTTGCACAGCAGGTGTTGATGCGAGGGTGACCCTTCTTCTTGGCATGGTGCAGCTTCTTAGATTATATTCGCATCTTACTGACCACAAATGAATGGTCTGTGTCGCAGTCGGCACTGTGGTAGCTACGGGTGAGGAGGACGCTGGCCAGTTCCGCACGCCTGGTGATGACAAGGTTTAGCTGGTGCCAGTGAAGTGAACGTGGGTGTCTCCAAGATACCAGGTGGATCTCCTTGCATTGGAAGAAAGTGTTGGTCACCCATAGGCTGTGGGAGCAGCACATGTCGAGAAGACGCTGACCGTTCTCGTTGAATTTGCCCCATCCGTAAAAGCCGAGACAGGGGACCAGGCCTCATGGTCAGCTCCCACTCTAGCATTGAAGTCTTCTAGTAGGTAAAGGCCTTCGTTGTTTGATGACGATGACTTTATTATTATGTTGTATCCAGTATTGACTAGTTTTCCTATGTTTCAGTGACACTGGGGGCGTAAAATTTATACCTTGTCCCCAGCCGCCAAAAAAAACTTCGCTACACCGGGGAGGGGGTGGGGATAGGGGGGGGGCGAATAAAATGAACCTTTCACCGGGCGCCGAACACCCTTGCTACGCCACTGGTCTCCAGACTTACTGTCACTGAATGCAGTACCACTTGCGTGCGAACGTATGTGTGTATATGTTTTATCTTAGCAAAATTAAGACCTTGTCCCTACATTATGTGGATAGTATATGTATTTTTTCCTTCCCTTCTGGGTTGATAGTAGATATTGGGGTTATTTTCTTCCCCTTCTGTGTTGAAAGTAGATATTGTATGTGTATGCATTCGCGTACGTGGTGTGGATATTATACTTGGTGTTTTTTCTTCTTTTTCATCCCGTGTGTTGATAGTATATATGGATTTGTATGAAAATAGAAGAAACCCAATGGCCCATTTTTAAGGATCACTCATATTCCTCAAAAAGAGTTGCTTTCTTGTCTGATAAAATATTTTTGTCGATTTTTTAGATTAGTTGTTTTGTATGTCTATGTTCTTTTAGTAGCATAGTTTATAAACTAACTTGACTTAGCTCCCACCCGCTACCCTCTGAATTAGCTAAACTTACCCACTGCATGCTACCCTATACAACAAATCACGATATACAAGCCCAATATTCCCCATGTTCAATTTCTTTGACGCTAAACATTCCCAGGGGGATCTAAATGCGTCACTTACTATGCTTTTGCTTTCACTTTCGAGAGACGGAAAAGCGCTCCTATATACACTTCAAAACCACGGCCTACATGTACATGGTGAAGATTAAAGATTTAAAGTCCGACATACCTATGGAGAAAGCTCGATACTTTCGATTAATTGTGACAGTTTGGAGTTCCCCGAGCAGCAGAGAGGGTGAACAGACCACCCTTTTCAGACAAAAAATTGATTGAGTCCTCAAAACGGAAAATAGAGCCTTCCTACGAAATCTCATATTTTAACCAAAAAAAATAAGTCTCCATTTAGCAAACGGAGAATTTACGAGTTTTTAATCAGTTTTGGTCGCAACGATGTGGTCATCACCCTCTCTGCTGCTACAAGTTAACAAAAATAATAAATTATTTCAACCGAATATTTGATCGAGTCTTTAGGACTTTACAAACAAACTAATCGCTAACACCTCATCTTGTAGATCAATTAAATTATTTCACTGGTCGGTGAGTCGGAAATTAATTCTCGTTAACGAATTATTATGACATCGCATGTAGACAGGATTAATTGGGTTTTCAATAATTAGGAATCCTGGAGGAGCTGTTGGTGCAAATGAATAAAGAATATATCCCTGCTGAGCTTGATCTGATTGCTCTAGATTAATTTGATAGCTTCCTTCAATTGCATCAAATACTTAATTGAGCGCAATCACCGTTGAAATATTCACATTGTGCGGGGCAATATGCCTACCGCCACCGTCTGGGTCATTATTATGTTTGAGGATTTTTATTTCCTGTGATCTTGTTTTTTTCCATGCGTCATGAATTATTTTAAAACCAACATCGATGGTGTCGTTAAGTTGTTTCTTTAATTCTGGTGCTTTATATCCTGGTAGTTTAAATGTTGGAATATCCTTAACGGGGATATTATATTTTTTTTTGCAAATTCTGTTCTCGATAGGGGATTATCATCATCTAATATATCCTAAATAATTTTCAAATTAAATGTTTCCATATCGTCGATATATTTTGTTGCATATTTCTACGACGCTGATAAATTCATCTCGGGTAAGAGTACCGGATTTAAGAGATATTAACAACAGCGAAAAATCATTATTCATTGCTGTGAAATTTTCAATAATTCTAGGTTCGTTAACAAAATGATGTCCCTCTGTACTACCCCCTTCCTTCTCTCTTCCAGTTGGTTGGTATCCGAGACCAAACAAGTCTATAGTGGTTCTGTGATCTTTATAACTTTTTATTGGATTATCAGGTGCTATCACGTCGGTGACATAATCAGATTTTTTCGGTTCGGGTGTATAAACCGGTTCTTTTCGTTCAGGTGGTGTTTCAGGCCATCCTAACACTGTTCTTAAAGAGCTGTTATAGATATCTACAATGTATCCCTCTGTGCTTATTTCGATCGACGACGAGAGCGTCGGTTCATGAAGTTTAATAGCTATTTTTGATTCTTTTCCAGTGATTGATTATATTCTACGCTGAATTTCAGCATCGATTTGCTCAATTTGGTACGACCCAGTTGGTAACGAAACAGTTTCCCAGGCTGGAGTACCATCGATACCGAGCTGTATAATCACTGAGTTTTTTCTGAGAACACGATGGCAACTTTTTAGTTATCGCGGTGGCGACTGCCGCGAATGTTGTTGCTGCGGAGATAGCAATTAGAACTGCAATCGGAGCCATCATGGTCACCGTCGACAAAATAACCCCGGCGCTGGCCATCACACCGGACACCGAGTACACGGTGATGTCGATGATTGCTATGAAGCGTCGGTATTTTTTCATTTTTTCACGATAACGGTCAGAAAGTGATTTCAAGTTCGCGGAAAACTCTTTCACGGTATCATATCGATATCGATGCGATTGTGATACCTCTGGGATTATTATCGGTTCAATTGATTTCATCGATGTCATTGTTATTTTAAACCCACTATTGTTTTCAATTATTCGCCATCGTTAAGGGGAATTGCTAGTAGCTTCAGCCGGAAAAATCATCTAAAAATTCTAAACACCAAGTTATTTTTGATCTAATGGTGGAGCTATCAACCGCGACGACATTAAAGTCTTGTCCGCGATCCTTCATAATTAACGTCGCGGTGCCACCAGAGTAGGTTTTACCGTTCGCGATCATATTAAATTGATCGATAGAGATCCACGTTAGCCTGTAGATACCATCGACCCATGTTGGCCTGAAGATATCGGCCCTCATTTCGACACCCCAGAGAATGGGGGACAATGTAGTATAAACGTCTTTTATCCAATACATGGTTCCATGATCGACCGTATACACTATATTTTTAACGCCTATGCCTGGATGTGGAATCTTTACTTTAACAGAGTTTGCTTTTAGTTTAAGAAGATCGTCGTAAATATCGAGATAATTTACCGTGATTCTGGCAGGATCTATTACCCTCCTCGGCTCCCTGTTAGAAAAGAATGAAATCAGAAGGTCTCTGATTTTAAGATGTTCTTGGTCTTTAAGATACAGGTCGATGTGATAAAATTTTGTCGTGAGATCTTGGGGGCCATAATTCCCAAAGAACTTATTAACAATTTCGCTGGTGGGTTTTTGTTCGTCAATAGCTTTTTTAACTTCAGCGACGGTGGTTTCAGACACAGGTGTTCTCCCTAAAAATTTATCAACGATGGTATTAAGTGTTGTTTGTTTCACCATAAACATATTAATATCTTTGAGAGTCATCGTAGATGTAGCCGGGGCACCAAAGAAACTATTAGCGACGTAGGCATTGTGAGTATGCTTGCCAATAAACTCGCTAATTTCAGCGAGAGTCATGCCAGCCACAAGCGGGGTTCCAAAAAACTTGCCAACGACGTCGTTAGTGGGTTTTTGTACCTTTTCAAGATTTTCTATTAGTTTAAAAATATCATTGTAAATATCGAGATAATTTGCCTTGATTTTATTTTCATTCATCATCCTCCCCGCCTCCTTGTTAAAAAAAGAATAAAGATAGAAAGTTTTTATTTCAGCGAGAGTCATGCCAACCACAAGCGGGGTTCCAAAGAATTTATGTACGACATTTTTGCGAAAATTGTTATAACCTCGTATATAATCATCCAACTCACGACCGTGGGCGGCAATCGCGTCGGTGATCGTAGACACAAGTGCGCCCGGTTTAAGTCGTCCACCGTTGGAATACAGCGCAATAGAGTTTTCAGCGGCGTCGCGCTGCCGTATCAAAATGTCATCCGTGGATATATTACTGGTTTTCAATTTACCCTGGAGATCTTGAAATACAACTATTTCGTTCGGGTCAACACTTGCTAAATTTAACGTCTCAGCGATTTCATCTTTCATCTATTTTTTCATCTATTTTTTTTACATCCTCGATAGAACCCGTAGATGATTTCGTGGTTGGTTTCAACATTGACAGAGATCGTCCCCAAATATCAATCATTATTGTAAAGACTCTAGTATTTTCAATTTATTGATTCTCTAAAATTACCTTGTAATTTCCCACTCGTGTATTTATTTACAACCAGATGAGGTGGTTTATGTGACGATGAAATCTCCGCGAGGACATTTAATACTTCACGGCCGCATATCGGTGGATCAATTAATTGTTGTGTTAGCAGCGTGGAATAAAAAAAATCGGAAACTCTTTGAGTTTCATCTAAGAATTTATATACCGCATAAACTCGCTTGGCGGAGCTAACCCATATGAATCGAAATAGACAATCCCACTTGGATCAATCGCGTATGCAACCCAGTGAGTTCCCGATCCGCTGCTGTTATCAAGATTGATGATACCGGTTTCAACGCGTTTAGGTTTTCTCGGTAATTGATCTCTCATAAAAACCCCTCTGAAGTTTTTTATCGCTTGTTTTTTAGCAGCATCAATTAAATCAAAATTGGACATAGGGAGAATAGGGCTTTCAACTAATAAACTGTTCCTGGTATTCTTAGACCTGATCCGTGAACGGATCTCCCGCTGTACCATGAATACGGGGTTCCTGGTAGTCTTAGACCCTTT
Organism: Unio pictorum; assembly: GCA_030141615.1. Lineage (NCBI taxonomy): Eukaryota > Metazoa > Mollusca > Bivalvia > Unionida > Unionidae > Unio > Unio pictorum. The sequence goes on from JARLTB010000034.1 coordinate 13,588,272, forward strand.
CCCTTTTTTTATATCCTTTCCCAGTTGCCTTTTTCAACGCCATCCCTGCCGCGGTCCCAGCGGCCCCCAACGCTGCCGCTTTCGCCACCGCTGGGGCAGCCGCTGCAATAAATGCTGGTATTGCAGCTAACAATGGAAATATACCACCTGATTTTATCATGTTGGCGACTGCGGCTTTTGAAAATACAATTTGAACCCCTCGCTTATTCTTCAGCGCATCATTGAAATGTTTTATTTGACGATCCGTCAGTGATATTTTATGTGTACCGCCGGACATCTGCGCTGGTTTTAACGTTATTGTGGTTCCACATTCTTTAGCGGATTTTGATCGCAATTTCTTGACTTGACCATCAGTCAGCTTGACACTAACAACACTATATGTCATTTTATTGTAAAACATATTTATACTTTCAATTGACCTAATTGGAAACTCTTCAAGTTTCATTTACATATTTTCCACTGGTGCATCAACGATTCTCATTCGTCCACCAACATCTTCTAACAACATTGATTTATCACTGAGAATGACAGCAACCGCTCTATAATTAGCAATAACGCCACGAAGGACATTAGCTCTGAAGTGTATATCAACGACGGATTGCCTTGTTAAATCAAGATGTTCCAGCGAAAAGTAGTATATCGGATACAAGTTCTTAAAATCATGTTGCGATATTTGCAAACCAGTATGAACATTTTGATCACGGCCCATATATGACAGCATACGATGGTACACGCGCGCAATATGGTTTTGACTGAAATTAAGTTGTATGTCTTCGGATGGTTCCTGCTGGCCATTTATTCTCAACGAGACCTCAGTAACTCCTAATTGATCAAATATCATATGACTGTGCAATTGTGATTCCACTCTTGTCATATCCTGCAACGCGATAAATATATGACGTGGAGCTGAAACGCCTTGTTGTGATGCCAAGTTCCAAGTAAATGTACCATTGATATCTGATTGCTTAACATCTGTTGTTGCTGTTAGCCAACTTAGCAATGATTTGCCACCTGTGTCCATAAATGAAAGTAGCCGCTCTTCCGTGGTAATTGATGGGGTCATTACTGGCATCCACAAGACCAATTTAGTTAATTTGACTTTACCAGCGTCAGCATCTGGATTTGCAGGATCCGCTGAAATTCTCCAGATTGCATCATTGTCACTACCCTTTCGCACGAGTACTACTGCATGCTTCGCTCCATAAATAACTTTTCGTACATTTCTACAGAATCCAAATATATGGACTTGAAGTTCAATTCGCGATCGAATATCTGCTAGTATTGCATGATAGGAATAAAATTGATAATCGCGGACGGAATTGTCCTTGGGTACTGGGGCTTCCATATCTAACGCTGGATCAGCTGTTCGTTTAAACATTATATTCACATCAGTATTTTAAATTGTGAAATTCTTTGTAATCATTGTCGTTTTTGTTTTCGTTTCAAACCACTTCCTGCTATCATGTTTGCGATATCATCTTGGTTACTGTTCGCCAACGACGCTAATTTTTCTTCCACTGCGCTATTTATTGCTTTGCTTACACTTGCAGGCATCACTGTTGTAGATGGCAGTACAACTGATTGCTTTTTTCGTCGTCGCACCAATGATGCTATTTTATCTTTCGCGGTAGAAAATGCCTTTCCGGCAAGATTTCCAACAGCGCTGATTCCCTTATCACGAATAATATCAATGGCTTTCATTGATAATTGTTTAGCTAATGGCGCCACCTTGGGGGCCATTCTTGTAAATAGCCCCGCAATGGTATTGCCGAAACCATCTCCGTAATATGCTCTATAAACAGGCAATGGTGAGTTCACCACGTAGACGCTTACGGGTTTATCATGGTTGTAGTGTATGATCATCTTGTTATAAAACTAGTAGTTTTTCAATTAGTGATCAATCGCTAAGATCCATAGGATTTTCATTATAACCATGGGCGTCTCAACTAATTCAGCAATGAGTTCTCGATATACATCAATGTCCATGATACCGCCGGCAAATAATCGTCTGCAGATATCAGCTGCTTCATTAATTATCTCGACGGAGTTGTTTCCGGCTCGTTTCCCTCCGATGAGAACCTCTAACCGTGATATATCACTTAGGATGTTACCAGGGCATGTCACGGTTGCGTTGAAATCCTTTGGATTTTTAATCGAATATCCTTTTCCGCTTGTTTTCTTTGAACCGGCTTCTGCTCTTATGTCTATTTGATCCTCCGTATAAGGTGGTGGTTGTGGACCGCCTTTAACCGCAGCTAGAAAGCTATTATAACCAGGGTGCCGTGACGCTGAGATTTTATCCCCGCCGTGTTTCGCCAAATATATTTTTGATGCTCAAGTGTCTCTGGTTTTTATAAAACTTTCAAACCCGTCGTTTAATAAATTCTCTCTTTTACCTTTTGGAAAATTTTCTCTAGTAAAATCAGCTAAATTGGAATCCGTATCGAGTTTACCAATTCTATTTAACGTTGCGACTGTAAATATATTTTCAGGTGAATAATCTTTTCTTGCTGCTGCATCTTGTTGTTCTTCTTCGCGTTCTTCAATTTCGCCCGGTCGATATACTTGTGAGTGGGGTGCAGAATCATCAATATCAGCTAATCGTTCATACTCGTGTTGGGTTTTTATATCACTGGATAGCTGTTGTATCCCTGCGCGCGTTTGTTCGGTCTCTGCTGCTATCTTTTCAAGTGTATCAAGCAGCGTTGCCTTCGCTGCTCGTTCTTTTTCAGGAATATCTCCGTATATCGCTGCTTCAGTTAACTTTTTCACATCTTTGGTCGCACTTGTTATCGGAGTAAACAGTTGTTCACTTGACACAGAAAAATCAGTCTGCGCTTGTTGTCGTTGTTGAAGTTTTTCGCGAAGTGTGTCTCGTACCAGTATAAACTTTTTAATTGCTGCTAGCCGCTCTCGGGCTAATTTAGTTGTAAGCGATTCACCTACCATATATTGTTTGTGAACTGAGTTTTCAAATGTGAAACTATCACAATTAAAAGCTGAGTTATTAAATAATGTACCATCAAGCTAACGTATCCATCTCGGACAAGGTTAAACTGTACGACGCTATCCGCGAGTGTTTCAGAAATAACATCGCTGGGGGTTTCAGAATTGTAATATCTGAGAACGGCGATGAACGATTTTTGTTAACGACGCGGCAACAAAAACAACTACGTGAAAATGGAGGCGTCGCGGTGATTACTTGCTACCACAACCAGATCATCCAGTAACATAACTGCATGAGCAAGCCCAAACTGCTGAGTATCCTTTCAGGAGAAAATCCCATGTGAGTGTTACAAAAAACGCTAAAAAAAAAATTTTTACTGAAAATTTACTGAAAGCCTATTTTTTATAGTAACGCTCACGTGGTTAGGATACTGGTTTTTCCTCGTTTAATATTTTTCTAAGATCACGAACTTTAGAACTAATTTCAGCTCGTTTTTGATACTCTTGGCCGAGCTTTTGACGTATTGCTTCAACGGTGCTAAAAAGCGTTATAAATACATCAATGTCATTACCGTACAAAGAAGCATTGATGGACTTTTGAATTCCTTTCACGAGTCTGTACATCTTAGGTAAAACATAACGACCCTTACTAGACTGATACTCAATGTCTTCATATTCCGAGGCAATCCTGTCACAGTCGAGATCTTTAGATAATATTATCGCTCGATTCTGCAAATTTGAGATTTCAGCAATTATAGAATTTACATCTTTGATATCCATATTTTTATAAAAATATAATATAATACATTTTACTTCTAATTATTAAAACAATTAACACTCATTTGGCAATCCCGCTGGCGCCCTATGACGTCAGAGAGACCCAGAGGTTATTTAATTAACTTAATTAAGGACAGCACAACACGCATCTTTGGAACTCCTTGGGTGCATTCGCATCCAAGTAAGCCCGAAGTAACCCGAAACATACATCTCCGGCGGGAGGCCTAACGTGGCAAACACCATCTTAGACCGCCCAGAAGATATGCTTGGGGGGACATCACTACATATACTTAATTAAGTTAATTAAGGAAAACCCCATTTGGCGATCCCGCTGACGCCTTATGACGTCAGAAAGACCCAGAGGTTACATATACGACAACACATCTTTGGAACTCCTTGGTTGCCTTCACATCCATGTAAGCCCAAAGTTGGGGGACGGCACAATTCCATATATACTTAATTAAGGATGGTATTATTCAATGAAACGATTGATGTGGGACGGCACAATTCCATATGTACTTAATTAAGGATGGCATATATACAATGAAACGATGATGGAATTTGTGATGTAATGATGTGGGGACGGCACAAGACAGCACAAACATGAAACGACGGGGCAGATTTTCTACGGCCAATCCAACCAATCAAAAGCAACCAAACTAAATTAACCCGGTTGCATGATTGACAAAAGACAACCACACGCCCGTGTTAATGGCGTTGGTTAGTTTTGATTGGTCGGATTGGCTTTTGAAAGCCCCAAGCTTATTACGAGTCATAACATATAAAAGGCGACTAATACAGCAGCGTTGATTCACGGGTGTTGTTATTTTATTTCCTTGAATTACTTATTAATACTGTTTCACAACATTTAAATGAGACAAATATTTTAAATAAAACACTAAACAAAAAAATACAGTTGTTAGATAACAGCGTGTATTTTCCCTGTTCTAATTCTCTAGACAAAATACATTATGTGATTAAATCACAAAGAGCTGTATACAGAGGAATTTTAACCACGCCCACCTACTTCAATGAATGGGAAACACTAGTGTTTCAATGCTCGTTCCGGCTGAGCGAACATAGGTAGCGCGCTGGATTATAAAGAACGTCTGTACTAAAAGTGTATTATAGATGGTCTAAATAAATAAAACTGTTTAAATAATGCGGCTTTAGCCAAGCGACAATAAAAAGTTTTAGAATTGATAAATACAGCTCTACCGAAACTATGTATTTACTCCATTACAGTCACGTGTACGCGCCTAGTCAATTATACCTCTCTCTACAGGTGTAGCAGACGACACAAATTCTTTTGACGTCATAATACAAGGGAACTTAGTGAGTAGATTGCTATGAGTGGCGGCGACTTATCCATAAAGGATTTATCTCCCTTGAATCGTTTCAGATGTATACGAATTTTATTTTGTGACCATTTTTTTCGACAGAGTTAATTTAGTTATATTTTCTGCAACAAATCGTATTGAAGACCTACAAATGTCAAAGTATCTACTAGCTTCATTTATTGATTGAAATATTTTCTCCTCTTTGGTTTCTAAATCAAACGTTTTGACCCCCCTAGGGCGTTTTGAGTGCCTACCAGCGTTGCTTTTTTAAAGGTTATCGCGCTGCGAGATGGATTGAAGATTCTCAAGACAATTATCAGTCTTCACGCCATTTATGTGATCAATCACAAAGCCATCTTTAATCAATCCGTTATGACATTCAAAAATAATTCTATGACAGAGATATTTTTTATTTCTAACACTAAACAGCAAATATCCCATATTATTCAGATATCCAACCGGATTTTTTAGTGTGCGGTGCCTGACAACACCATCACTGGAGGCATCGTAATTAATAAGCACTGGATGGGTCTGAAATCTTGGCTCATTTGTATAATAATACTACTTATCTAATTTATTATCTGCTTTAATTATAAACCTCTGGATATAATCTTGAGGGGTTTTGATGATTTTGTCATCGTTAGGGTCAATGACGGTATTTTTTATTCGTTTGTCATAATAGCGTTTTAGTTCCCTGTATCGTTTGCCGCCGCAACTGAGACATAATTGTGATTTTCCTCTAACGCCCACCCCACATCAGAGGCATGGGAGAGGGCCGAAGGAACCGTTGCGAACGCTTTGTAAATGATACCCACAGAATTTGCTTCTGCATGATTTGTTACATGTTGATCCAATCATAAGCCATTTGCAGTGATTCATTATACTATATTTTTCTATTTAAATACTTGTTTTAATTATAACATGGAGGAGTTCGAGAGATTATCGAAAATTAGGCCTTGGAAAAATACTAAATTCATTGATTATACCATGAAAGAATTCCAAAGATTATCGAAAATTAAGCGTTGGAAAAATGCTAAATTCAATCTCGATAAAGAGTTCAAGAGATTATCAAAAATTAAGCCTTGGAAAAATGCTAAATTCAATCTCGATAAGGAGTTCAAGAGATTATCGAAAATTAAGCCTTGGAAAAATGCTAATTTCAATCTCGATAGAGTCTCTGATACACCAAAACGTCTAATCGGTGATAGAACTATACTAAGTAAAATCAGGGAGTGTTTTAATGAATTCTACCGAGACGGTGCAGCATACTGTTGGTCGACATTTCGAATTATTGATGAAGATGTCAATGTACCCAACATCGATGCTACTATGAACGATGAAAGAGCAGCTGAGATAATTTCACATCTTGGCTGGAAATTCAAGGGTAAATTGCAAAGCAATTCCCATCAGAAGTATTTTTTCAGAATAAAATTTATTATCGAAGTCGAAGGCAAATGGATTATCAAAGATAAATTTGAACCAATCCTCAAGGATAAAAAACTGTCATTGTAAGTAGAGATTCCAAACCAGGAATTCTAACTGGAATTGACAAACCATACTACGAGAGATTTTATCCTGTAACAGCAATTGTTTATGGGATATATCCGTTAAATGATAAACCCGATATTGCAAAACTAGCTCCTATGAAATATTCTAGTTCACTGAATTGTGTAGCAACACGGGTAATGGAACACTTCACAAATGCATCCCGAGGAAATAAACTAACTGATCTGCGACGTAGGAAAATAACCGAATGGGAACTGACAGTGAAACAGCACGGTGCAAAGATTTCTGATATAGCTAAATTAGAAGCATCATTAAAATTCCCAATATCAGTAACGACAATAACCGGAGAAGTATTATACGAACCGAAATATCAATCGCGAGGGGCTCCAATTAAAATTATTGATCATAACAAACACGCGTGGACGGCTGCAGTAACAATATTTCCACGAGATAGAACCGTGAGATATATCCCTAAGGAGTTCGTCGGGGATGTTTTTTATAATGAGAAATTATTCGATGCTATTCACACGCTGTGTAAGGATGATCCTGTGTCAGTGTGGGTACTTAGAAGTGATGAAGATCCCGAAATAGTATTTGATCAAATTGTAAGACCAAATGGTGAATTATATCGCGTTGAAGAATTAGATAACAGAATGAGAAAAATCGCTAGTGAATTTGCCTTGCCATTTCCATTTTCATCGGAAAATCCAAAAGAGATTTCATTCCATGAAAAACTACTCGCGGATAGCTTCACAATTCCATCAGTGGTAGCTCACTTCGCAAGAGAAAAAAACTCATGGCGTCCAACACAAAGTGATTTTCTCGAGGACGTTAAATTGAGTTGCGTCAAATTTGGTCATAGGGGACTGTGGAATACAAAATACCATCGTGGCGGTATGATTTCAATTGATATATCCGCGTGTTATCCTGGAAGTTTTCTCGGGTATGGAGAATGTAGTAACTATTTTAAACGATTTGGACACCCCACACATGAAATGACTCGTGTTGCGATTAATGGACCATTACCTGATTTTGATTTAACCGGATTCGCTCGTGTGATATCATTTGAACTCGCTACAGGGTTACATCCGTGTAGTTATGTTTGGCTTGGTAGACATATATCTGAAAAGGCCTGGATGCCAATAGTGTTACTACGATATATGATTGATTGTGGTATGCTAATATCGTTGATTGTTTCCGAAGCTATTATATGCTATCGAGCTCAGAAAGAAGTTTGGCTACCACAACCCGATCTAGATCGTATAATTAGCGAACAGCGAAAACAGTTTCCAGATTTCAATGAAGAACAAATCATGAATTGGTCTAAGGAGTTATTTGAAATTAAAAAAGAACAAGCAAAAGATTTTGGACGAAGAATAATCGGTAAATTTACCCAGGGTGGAAGATACGACAATGCAAAATATTCTTCGCGGTTGATCATAGACATCACTGAATACGATTTTATTGTAACGGATTTAACGAAACAGGGAAAACTTGTAAATCGTAAAGACGCTTTCCTATCCGATGGAAGACGATTAGGTACAATTGTTACCTATTGTGATGGATATATTAAACAATATACGCATTTGAGAAGTTCTATGCTAGCTTATGCTTCTATCAATTTATTTTCGATGATAAATAGATTTCCTAATACCGCAGATAGAGTAGCCACTGATTCTATGTATATCCACGAGAAATACAAATCAGATGTAGCTAAATTCACAGATCCGGAGGCAAATTGGGGATATTGGAGATTTAAAAAGGAGACGCTACATGAGTATTGTGAATCGGCAGATGTAACCATGGATGAAAAGTACTTAAAGTGTGATGAGATTCAATCCGAATTTTCTAATGCACCACCGGTATCTGATCCAATATGTAGATACAAGACAGTTTATTTAAACGGTTGTGGTGGGTCAGGAAAGACAACTCGTGCAATTGAATTATATCATAGAAACGCTAGCGTTTCAAAATCAAACATGATTGTCCTAACACCTACTCACAGACTCGCCAGAGAGATGAAACAACGAGGGGTAAATGCCTGTACTTATCATAGTTTCTTTCGATGGAAAGGCGATGAATGGACCCCTGATCGAATGGGTGATAAATTCATTCCTGAAATCATAATTTTTGATGAAATATGCACAGTATCGTTGAAAATATTACAAACATTTCTTGAGTGGTTGTTATTGAAAAATACAAAAGTCGTCATGTGCGGTGATCACGGCTAACCACCACCATTTATCGGTGCATCCCCACATGAATGGCTAAAGGGTTTTGTAGACTATTATGAAGAAATTACCTCTGATTATAGATCACTTGATGAACAATTACGCGAGTTCAAAGCGCTAATTAGATTTCAGCCGGATAAAATCCAATGTGAAATAGCGCGTGAAATAATTTCAGAAACTCCCATGAATGATTTTTGGGAAACGTGGAGACCAAACGATTTGATAATTGCAAGTAGAAAAATAGTCAGAGACACACTTCAGATGAAGTTATTTGAATTGCATAAAGAAAAATTTGCAACACTTCCAGTACCGTTGTGTTATAGGCCTTCGGATACACAAAAACAGAATATTGAAGTTGATATTCCAGGGAAGAGTGAAAAGCAGATTCTCGTGTTAAATGATATTGTGCTGGTTGATATCAGCGTCGTCGAAGATGCATTGCGTGCTGATAAATCCCCATGGACGTTAGGTTACGCAGCGACAATACACTCTTCACAGGGATTAACTATCACAGATACAATTATTTGGATAATAGACAATCGCATCGAATGGTCGAATTTAGTCTATCTTGCAGTGTCCAGAGTGAGGAGAATAAATCAACTTCGAAGAGTTGTCCTGGATGATAATGACACTACAATCAGCGCCGATGATATCATCGGGAATATAATCAGAAAAAAACTCTCTGGTTATAAACAACAGGATAAAAAAAATAATAGAGAATTTGACATTGATTCTGAATTAATAATTACGCTGAAGCAACAACAGAATAATCACTGCGCGAGTTGCAATTGTATAATGCGTTGGCAGTATTCGGATAAAGATCCTCGCCAATTTACCGTAGACAGAAAGAATAGCAGCATTGGTCATACCACGCGGTGGTAATTGAGTATCCTTGGGAATTACCTGTAGTTGTTGTCGAGTAAATCCTCGCTGAGGAGCAGTTGAATCCAGTTTATAGATTGCTGGTCTACCCGTAGATCGTGTTATACCGGATATCTTATGCGTAGTGACGCTCCAAATAGGATCGGTAGCTCTTTTTTTACCACCCTCAAGCTCTCCTGGTTCGTATAAATACCTAACAGTGACATTACTACCAAGAATTGGTTCTTTGCAATCTTTTTGTGAAATTCCTTGGATTTCCATTTTTGGTATAGACGCTTTCTTAATCGCGTTGACAGGTTTCATGTTAATTGTTCGAGTAATCTCGTTATTGAGCGCGGTAATCACAGCTGGTAATCTCTTAACCCATTCACGGGATCTTTTATCCTGAATAAACTCCTTCGCGTATTGATATCCAAATAACCGCTCAGCAAGAGTCCGATTAAATCGTTCAACAATTGCCTGATCGCGATGTAGTGCAGTATGCCCCCGTCTGATGGTGACATTGTGATGTTTCATTGTAGATGCAACCACACCCTGAAATTCCTTGCCAGGATCAACTTGTAACAGATTTGGCCAGCGTAGTGGGCCTCGTCGATAAATCTTTTTAAATGCAGAAGCAACTTCAGGTGATGATTTTGTTTTTAGCGGTTCTGCTTGTTTGTATCGACTCGCAACGTCAACTACGGTTAGCGCGTATTTGTAACCGTTGTCATGTGGTAAAAACAATAAATCAGCTTGATGAACTTCATTTTGTCCGGTAACATCAAAATGCGAGAAAATGATTTGTTTAGGGCGCGGTAGATAAATTTGCCATATAGCCTGTTTGGATAACCAATTAGCCGCAGTGGCCTTTTGCACTTTTTCAGCGCTAGCGAGTTTATTGATTGCTGCTTTACCCCGCCAGTATCCATTTGGAGAATAATAAATAGATTCCATGTTGTTATTAATTACCGGCAACTAACATCAATTTGCCTTTCATAGCTAATTTTACCAACCATGAAGCCAATTTTTCTTTGAAAGATTTATCAGGAATAGCATTTAACGCATGAATTAATTTCACATCCGCGAGATGTCTATGCTGCAAATTGCTGCTTTTATATGCGACATCATGAGCATGACACGCCTTATCAATGGCGTTTATCGGATACTCGCCGGACCTGGGTTGATTTTGATCATCAAGTCTGATATCTAATCGTGTTCCGGGGCCACAGTAGCTATATCCTGGAAGGTGCTTTTCTCCTGGATACTTTGCCCACGGCGTTCCAGGGAGTTTTACTAACTTGGCTGCGATATCACCTCCTCGTTTTTTTTTAAAACATCTCCGGATTTCATAGAAACAAATCTAAACTCTTTTATACCACATGTTGCACATCTACCAGTAAGTGCCGATCTGTTATTCCTAGTTGTAATCGTCGTCGCATCATTTGTGCCAGTACGCGTTTTACACTTCACACAATATAGATCCATAATTTATGTATAGAGATATGGATATAATTGATTTTTCAGCGACTAAAACAAGAGAACCAGTTAAGCATCATGCAGCGCTACCAAACTCTATCCGCGCAATTATAATCGGGCCATCTGGATCCGGCAAGACACAATTGTTGCTCAATTTAATAATGAGATGGATGAAGTGGGATAAGTTGTATTTAGTTGCTCCTAGCGTAGATGATCAACGATGCTATGAAGTGTTAAAGGATTTTAACGAGAATGCATCAGAGATTAAAGGTGAGAACGTCGTTGATTTTATAACTGATATTGACGAGGCACCATCCGTGGATGACCTTGATGGGAGCATTAACAATTTAGTCGTATACGACGATGTGATGTTAGACAATCAAAAAAACCCAGCTAGGATCTTTTCCAGAGACAGGCACAAAAACACTGACGTGATATATGTCACTCAACGATACACTCAGATTCCAAAAGTGATCAGAGATAACTGTAATATTCTTGCTGTGTTTAACAGCGTTGATACACATACGTTACGAAACATTTGGCAGATATGGTGCTCTGATATGGACTTCAATCAATTTAAAAATTTCTTTAGTAACGCTCAGTCAACCCCGCATGGATTTATAACAATAAATTTACATGATCCTCGGACACGATATCGTATCGGACTGGATCAAATATTCGGTTGAAATCGTAAATGATTTTTGTTAACTTGTAGCAGCAGAGAGGGTGATGACCACATCGTTGCGACCAAAATTGATTAAAAAATCGTAAAGTCTCCGTTTGCTAAATGGAGACTTATTTTTTTTTGGTTAAAATATGAGATTTCGTAGGAAGGCTCTATTTTCCGTTTTGAGGACTCAATTTTTTGTCTGAAAAGGGTGGTCTTTTCACCCTCTCTGCTGCTCCCCGTTTGGTTTGAGTTTATCAGCAAAGCAGAATTGACACCTTCCAAAGTTGTCAATATGATTCAACACGTTCAACACTCTAACGACATGTTAAACAAATTCATTCCAGACCTTGATGGTATATTCCTTCATGTCTGACCAAAACTGGATCGAAATATATTGCCTCCCAAGTGGAAAAAAGGAAAACCGAGATCAGCTCAATAATATGCATTGATCTCATTCCTAATCAAACTCCAAGATTTTGATGAAATAAAGCCAAATTCCAAGTTTGATTTTTACAAGATGAAAAATATGGATTCCAGAGTGGCAAAAACAAAATTGTTGATCTTATCCACATGATGCATTATGGAGCTCTACAATGCTAAAGGTTCCGTTGCACATTGTTTTATGAAGGACAAATACAGTAAAATATGTGAAACAATGAATGTAAACATAAAATAAATCAATGAAATCCACTACTTGCACAACACACGATAAGCTTTACTTCTGATAACATATATTTTCATGAAGAATACTAAAGTATCTTGAACATTTCCAATCATTTATTCACCTCTATTCATACAAACAAGCATGTGACTGCTCCGGTGGCATAGTGGTTAGCATGTCCGTCTCAGAAGTGGGATGTCGAGGGTTTGAGCCCCGGATTAGTCATACCAAAGACTTACAAAAATGGTAATAACAGCTACCTCGCTTGTTGGCACTCAGCATTAAGAGGTCAGTGTTAGGAATGGTCGGCCTGGTGCCAGGAAAATGTGACTAGGTGTTTGCGGCATGATGCCCCAGTGCTAGACATCACTATAAACTGCTACATTGCAGACATCGTAGCCATTTGATGGAGTTTTTTAAAGCTATGTTTAAAAAAAATTCCAATCATACAAGCATGTAATAACACATGTAACTTCAAACAAATGTCTGCAGTGATTTCAGTTAAACACAGTAAATTTTACCCATGCAAACAGACTGACCTAACAATCAAGATCAAATTGATATGATGATATTGTCATACACCGATCAGTTTTCAGAAGTATAGAATAGAATCCATGAGTGAAAAACAAAAGAAAACTGTGTAACATTTTAACTTGTTTAATGCAAATTTAATCTTAAATCATAAACTGAATTGCATTGCTGATGTGCACATGAAATATCTCTGTTTTATGAAGATGTGCACATAGTTTCAGCCTAAGCTGAGAATATGGTGATGTGTATCATCTCCCTACTTTAAGGAAATGACAATAAAATTCAAGCTCTTTCTTAAGTAACAAACTTTATAGGTATAACATAAGGTAAAAGAATATTGAAGTATAAGTGAAGTCAACTAAAACTGTGTTATTTTATAAAACAGTATTGTAGTATAAGTCACATAGAACTGTCATATTTTACAAAACAGTATTGTGGTATAAGTGAAGTCGCTCCGAACTGTCATATTTTACAGAAAAGACTCAAAATGAGGGATGTTGTAAATAAATTTAAACCAGAGGGTGTTAAAACCATACTTATAGTTATCTTCAGCCAAGAACTGAAATTAAATTAAATAAATAGACAAAGTTCAGATACAAACACAGCAATTAAAAAGCTAAATTAGGGCCAATAAAACAGGATTTTATTCATACCCATGCTATATAACAATCCAGATAATGTAAAGACATATAGTGTCAGACACATTTATATTTCATATCAGCTTGTACTTTAGTCAATGTCTTTCTAGAAACTCAATGACTTCAGTATTACAAAGGTTTAATGTTCTTCAAGATTAAATTCCAACATGTTGTTGGTCATCAATGATTTTTATTCCCATTTTTGCAGCTTTGCTTTGAAAGACAAATGTTGTGTTACAACCTGAATCTTAAACCAACTTACAGACTAAACATTATGGTATTCACAAGAAAAAGAGGCATTAGCAATAATTAATCTTTGTAGATAAATATAAGTTAGACATTACATATATGATCAGCTATCTTTTTTTCCCTTGTTTCTCTGATGTACCTCTTTCTCACTGCATTACATTTCAATATTGCAACATCAATCTGGATAAAAATACTTGATCAGACTAACCAGATACTCTCAAAACAAAGAATATTTTCTCTCACCTTATAACAACATTAAAAGGGTGTAGCTTTCTGCTAGCAGTTATTCTTAAAAGGTGGTAACACCCAAATTTTAGATGAACATAGTAAATCCTAAAGTAATATGGTAATTTAGATGAACATAGTAAATCCTAAAGTAACATTGTAATTTAGATGAACATAGTAAATCCTAAAGTAACATTGTAATTTAGATGAACATTGTAAATACTAAAGTAACATGGTAATTTAGATGAACATAGTAAATCCTAAAGTAATATGGTAATTTAGATGAACATAGTAAATCCTAAAGCAACATGGTAATTTAGATGAACATTGTAAATCCTAAAGTAATATTGTAATTTAGATGAACATAATAAATCCTAAAGTAACATGGTAACACCCAATTTAGCTGAATATGGTGACTGATATAGAAGACTTATTGCTTTCAAAATACTACAAGGCATACCACAAACACTGATGAAAATGCCGCCAACATGACAGCCATTGAAAAAGGTGATCTATATATTTCACCATTCACTGTCTACACAAAATCATGTAACCAAATACTTTTTTTACTTAACTAAAGGTAAGTTGAAAATGAAAATTTGGACATAAACTCATTAGAAACTTCGAATGACCATTAAAAATATCTGTCCCATTTGTTTCCCCCCCCCCCCCCCATGATACAGTAGAAATCACAAATGCAAAGCACCATGGAATTAGGTAGAAATGTTTTAGTACACGAGTTAGAACACCATGGCAGTGGGTACATGTGTTAGTAAAGGAGTCAGAACATGGCAATAGGTACAAATGTTTTGGTACATGAGAGAAAACACCTTGGCGCCAGAACACCATTGGTACTGTTATGAATATTTGATTTAATTTATTTGTTCTTTTGTTATTTTTTTAAAAAGTTTTTTAATTCCATTACATGCTATTGTAATGTAACTATATTTACTGGATTTGATATTGTTCAATTCTGTTTTTGACATAAAAAAACTAATACTAGAAACTTTGCATCTAATGCTGACCTAGTTTCTGACCTTGATTCAGAAACCAGTAAGAGTTGTTGTAAACAACTTTTTAAAAATTCTTTCTCAGAGTAAGATTCATAACTGAAATCGAGGCCATACTTGAAGAATATGACAAATAACATGTATCAATTAGGTTTATCCAGAGGATTGAACCACATCTGGGCATCTGTTTTGAATTGTAGTTGGACAGCTTATCATCACTTTCCATTTTGAATTTCATCGGGATTCAAGCACAGTTTCATTAGGACTTTTTATTACTAGTATTCTATTTTACAATTATCGGATTATTTTTGGATTTGATTCACAAAACTAAGTACTTTTTCTCATTTTTACCTTGTTTTTCTAGGGAAAAAATTATTTGTTAAATTTGATAAAAGCTTATTGTCTTTAACATTTTTCTTGTTATATTTTGTAAGAGCCTTAACATGTAACAATATGAATATGTTGGTACATGAGTTAGAACACCAAAAGCAATGTTGAATAACGTATTAATCAGGTCACAGTTACCCAATTTTGTTCTATGACACAGCTTCATTCCATGTATCTTCTGAATATACTGAAATCAATGTTACAGTTCTTCCATCCTGTCTTCCTGAGTTCATGTTGGAATGACTAATGATGCAAATTCTATACACTGGCCATCATCAGATCAGATATTTAGTTGCTCTTTTGACATTAAGTTTTGTAACTATGAGACATTAAGTTTGTAAGTGTTGCCACACAGGTCTATGCGAGTAAGATTGAACTGTTGCCACACAGGTCTATGAGAGTGTAATATTGAACTGTTGCCACACAAGTCTATGATTGTGTAATATTGAACTGTTGCCACACAAGTCTATGAGAGTGTAATATTGAACTGTTGCCACACAGGTCTATGAGATTGTAAGATTTAACTGTTGCCACACAGGTCTATGAGAGTGTAATATTTAACTGCTGCCACACAGGTCTATGAGAGTAAGATTGAACTGTTGCCACACAGGTCTATGCGAGTAAGATTGAACTGTTGCCACACAGGTCTATGAGAGTAAGATTTAACTGCTGCCACACAGGTCTATGAGAGTGTAATATTGAACTGTTGCCACACAGGTCTATGAGAGTAAGATTGAACTGTTGCCACACAGGTCTATGAGAGTGTAATATTGAACTGTTGCCACACAGGTCTATGAGAGTAAGATTGAACTGTTACCACACAGGTCTATGAGAGTGTAAGATTTAACTGTTGCCACACAGGTAAATGAGAACTTAATTTTTTAACTTTTGCCACACTGGTTTAATCAAGTTTAAATTTGCAGATGTAGCCACAAAGTTTGTAACTAATGCATGGCATAAGACAAAATGTATAGTCTACACAGTGTGTAAAAAATATACTTGGATGATGACAACTCTTATGTTAAGTCTACACAGTGTGTAATAAATATACTTAGATGATGACAAATCTAATGTTAAGTCTACACAGTGTGTAATAAATATACTTAGATGATGACAAATCTAATGTTAAGTCTACACAGTGTGTAATAAATATGCTTGGATGATGACATCTCTTATGTTAAGTCTACACAGTGTGTAATAAATATGCTTGGATGATGACAACTCTTATGTTAAGTCTACACAGTGTGTAATAAATATGCTTGGATGATGACAACTCCAATTGTTGCTGCATTTTCTTATGAATTCCACGAATCTTTATGCATGATTTTACCACAAGAAATAAGAAACAATATGCAAACAAGATTAATGTTTATGATACATTAAGCAATCACATCAATAAAATCAATAAAACAGTCCATCCTTGGAATCAAATGTTTGCATCAAAAATATGGTATAAGGGGATAACTAGCATAAGGTCGAAATCGGTCACATGATTTTACAAAACAGTTCAAAGAAAAAGGTTTACAACATGTTATTGGTAAAGCATTGGTCACCATATCACAATTCTGCTTTTCCAGCATTAAAAAAAAAATTATTACATATCATGAACTTTATGAACTTCAGCAGATGAAAATTTTTACTTTCCACTTAATTCAATAGCTTAAAAGTCCAAACCCTGGGATGTCGTTGTCATTTTTGTTTCAAATTTACATGGTTTTTTAAAAACTACTTTACAAATCACCATGAGCTTTTACAGGGTATGTGAGCATAATATAACAACTATTAGTTTAAAACTTTATATAACCTTGTTGAAGAACTACATTTATAGAAAGACAGAGTAACTGTAACATACATACATATACATGTACAATTTTAAATACAATTTTAAAGCTAATTTAACATAATTTGAAAAATAATCTTTATTTCATTTTTGGCAAACATTTTAGCTTGTAGGTATTTCAGTGTAAAAGTCCTTGAATAATATAATATAATATAATATAATATAATATAATATAATATAATATAATATAATATAATATAATATAATATAATATAATATAATATAATATAATATAATATAATATAATATAATATAATATAATATAATATAATATAATATAATATAATATAATATAATATAATATAATATAATATAATATAATATAATATTCATCCCCAAAGTACCTTGGCTCTTCTTCCTTTCATTAGACTCTTGTCTCCAAACAATGTCAGGACCAACAGATTACACCTAGTAGCCAATCAACTTACTAATAGTACTATGAGGCCATACAGAATATTGGATTTTGTCAGCTAAACAGTTAAATTGATAAAAAAATCCCTTGAAAATTGATCCAATAATTTACCTGTTTTTGGCAGATAATGATTATTTTTTAATTGTAGTTAAATTTTCTACAAAACTACTGGAAAGGCTGGGATAACCAAAACTAAAGCCAAAACATCTAAAGCTCAGAGTGACCAAAACTTTAGATGAATCTAAAGCTTAGAGTGACCAAAACTTTAGACGAGTCTAAAGTTTAAAGACAAGGTTGGGATTCTCCTTTTTATTTCTGTAAAAAACACTATATATTAAAACAAACTGCACAAATACATACACAATGTCATGTTTATTGTTCAATTATCCTAACCAATTCATTATAAATATATCAGTCCTACATACACTCTCCAATTTTTACAAGTTCAGTCCAGCAACACATCAACCACAAATGCAAAGACATATGTCCTACAATAATAAAAACTTGATTTCCAAAACTGTAATAAGTTTAGAAAATTACAAACAGTACATGTATGCATGCTCTGAATAAAGAATCAGTTTTGCATGCTGAAGTATTGTTACAGGCAATATATAACAAGTTTACATATCATACATTTATTACTGAACATGCAAATATGACAGGAAATCTGACTAAAGGAAAATGTAATACACAAAAAATGGCTTTTTCTTTAACAAAAGACATTTATATACATAGAAATGCTGGAATAATATCTAAAAAAAATTGGAAATTAAGATTTATCCACAATTTATCACAACTCAAACAACTGTTTAAAAAAGCACCTTTTATTGTACATAAAAATGCACTGTACACCTTGCATCACCTCATGCTGTACAAACTTGTATTGTATAGTATTACAGTGGATCCTATATTGAATGCCTCCACCCTTGCACTTGATACGGACAGAATTCCATGGCACCAAATGGTTTGTGTTTAAAAGTACCCCACTAACAAAGCCAGTGACCAATATATTATGGCAAAATCTGTAAAACTATCCCCCATGAGCAGCCACATAACGGTACTCACTAACATAAATTTCATTAATATTTGTTGATTTCTGTGTTGAGCACATTGACACTTGTACTACATTTCCAAATAGAAATTTTAATCTATATAAAGTTGTTGTTGGGTTTTAACGCCATTTTTCAGCACATGATAGGCTATACATGGTAGCCAGTATTAATAGTGGAGGAAGAACCCAGGAAAAACCCACGGAAAGAACCACTGACCCACGAGAAGATGAGATGGCAGTGATCTGTAATGGACAGCGCTTCAGACCACTCTGCCACTCTAATAATCCATACAAAGAGGTAAGTAATCCAATTATACTTATTGTTATGTGTTCCTTAAATGCAAGGGTTTGTCACTGTGATAATTACTGGCTATTTTTTACCATCAAAGATTATAGAGGTGACTAAAGGTAAGCACTGGGAAGCACAGTATGGTTCAACTGAAGTCAGCATGACTTTTAGTTCCCAAATAGTAAATGTATGCTAGCCACTGCTATCTCTCACTGATTACAAAATGTATTTGAATGGGTACTACTAGACTTTTAAAAAAAACAAGCTAGCAGATGAAAAACTTACTTTCTAATCGTAATCTTGTGTAAAATAACTACAAATTGACATTGAAGTAAAAAGCTGTTCCAAAAAGTGCAAAGGTCATCAGGCATACTCAGTTAAGAATTAAAAATGTGAACTCACAACAAAGAGTGCAAAGTGTCATGAGACATGCTCAGTTAAGAATTGAAAAATCACAACATGATTAAACAAAAGAGAGAGTCCATTAATCCCTAATGAGAAATTTAACATTGAAAGATTCAAATAAACATTTTAAATTAACATTATATTGCATTGAATGTGAAAATAGATTAATGGTCAGGAATACTTACATCCTGATATTTTGCACCATGACTGATAATTATTCGTAAAACAATTTTAATAACCTTTGTATCTTATTCAGTCTATAACCTGATAACATAACTTTGTTTTTTAACAGAAATATACAATAATTAAAACTACACTTTTCACACTTTATCTGTAATGATTACTCACATTTCTGTCATACAACTTGAGAATGGTCAAACCTATTAGAAGGCTATTTTTTGCTGTTGCAGGGGGTGCCCTTGTAAGAGGGAGGGGGGGGCCACTTTATCAGAAAACATACCCATAGTGTAAGGTAACATTATTCAAATAAAACTCTTGAGATGACATCTTTATAAAAACTATTGCTGCCTGTATGAAGTTTGTTCAACAGAAGTATACTCTCTCTGTCTGTAAAAATTCATTGTCTTTTTTTAACCAGTACTTTGCTCATTTACTGCACATAATTGAGTCTATGGTCAACAAAATGTCACCGATCTTCAACTGATACTAACTTACAGTTGAAGTCAACACAAAAACTATTTTCATTAGATCCATTGTGACAGATTTTTATATCACAAACTTCAAAAACTGAATTGATAAAAAAGCAGCATGAGCAATTTCACTGATGAACTTCCATGACCTTCACTACTAACATGATCCTCATTGCTGAAATGAACTCCATGACCTTCACTACTAACATGATCCTCATTGCTGAAATGAACTCCATGACCTTCACTACTAACATGATCCTCATTGCTGAAATGAACTCCATGACCTTCACTAATAACATGATCCTCATTGCTGAAATGAACTCCATCACCTTCACTACTAACATGATCCTCATTGCTGAAATGAACTCCATGACCTTCACTACAAACATGATCCTCATTGCTGAAATGAACTCCATGACCTTCACTACTAACATGATCCTCATTGCTGAAATGAATTCCATGACCTTCACTACTAACATAATCCTCATTGCTGAGATGAACTCCATAACCTTCAATGCCAACTTGATCCTCCTGATAACATTATCACTATGACAACATGGATTATTTACAACAGTATGATTTCATGTATTTTTGTACTTTTTTGTTTTTTGCTAAAACCAACACGTGTTGGTATTTAAATTTGTGGTTTAAGCAGAAATCCAATTATTTCATAAACCAATCCTTTTTTCTAGCATTTATATTTTAATTTAGCAACTAAAAATCCAGGAAAGTTAAGTCTTCAAGAAAAAGTGTTTTCACAGTTACTGGGGTTAATGTAAATGCTGGTCTTCATCAACACACTGAGTATTCTCCAAGGAAGGAAGGAAGGAAGGGGTGGAAGGATTTTGTCATTAATATATATATGAATTTAACCAACTTGACTGGACCACAAACTGTATGTCACCCTTTTCGATGTTAATCTGAAAGATAAAAGTAAAACATAAGCTGCTTCTGTTGGAAACCAATATCATGTAAATTGTCTTCCATATAATCTATTTTAAAAAGGTCTATTCTGATAAAAAGACTGCAAAAACAAATTCATTTGCATTACACTTCTACCTGAAAATATTCTAATAAATATATAATACAAATATACTGATCAATTTCAATAAAAAATCATTACTGCATTCATTTCATTTATTCATTCTTTTCTATTGTCTTTTTACCACATCACCATCCATATAATTCTCTACACACACAGTGGATTGAAATCTGTGTTGCATAATGTTGTAATGTCATCATTTAAACACAATGTAAAGGATAGGATGCTTTCTGTCATATTAGGTCAAATTCTTTTACTGGCTGGTCAAAAATTGTCCCAGTATTTTTTTCTAATTTTAACAACAGTTCTAATAAATGTAGACCAATCAGCTTAATCTAGATTTTAAGCCAGAATGTTTCTGTCAAATATGGTCAAACCCTATCTAGCAATTAACGAGAAGTCTTTTCAAGGTTTTACTATTTCAAGTAACTGTTGCCATATGTGAATTTAGAGCATCATTTCAAGAGTACCTGAAAGGCCTAATAAACTTGAAAGGCCAAAGATACTTTAAAGGCCTAATGAACTTGAAAGGCCTAATATACTTGAAAAGCCTAAAAAACTTGAAAGGCCTAATAAACTTGAAAAGCCTAATATACTTTAAAGGCCTAATAAATTTTTGAAAGGGCTAATAAACTTAAACCTAATAAATTTGAAAGGCTTAATAAACTTGAAAGGCCAAATATACTTTAAAGGCCTAATAAACTTGAAAAGCCTAATATACTTGAAAGGCCTAATAAACTTGAAAGGCCTAATGAACCTTAAAGGCCTAATAAATTTGAAAGGCTTAATAAACTTGAAAGGCCTAATATACTAATACATATAATACATACACTAATTTGCTCAAAGTAAGGTAAGCACTCTATTCGTTGTTCAAAGGTTTGTCAGCCATGTCTGATGATAAATTAGCATCATTTAAAATATATTCAAGGCCCTAAAGCAAGGGTGCATTTTGTTAAATTCTGTTTTGCATTATTAAGAAGCTGACTAACAGTTTTCTATTTTCAGTAACAGCCGCCATATTTGATGCCGTAATACTTTATGCCAAATCTGGTTGAATTATGTTAAGAGGTCTGCATGAGTCATCATCACTCAATGGTTTTCCATTGATAGCAATGGCAGACATATCTGACAGTGAATTTGAAAGACCTTCATTCCATGATACTTATTTCAAATTTAAAATAAATTCTTTTCAGAAGTGTTCACAAAGTTGCAATTTAGAGATTTTCTATTTGACTAATTGTAGCCATCACTAATGGCAGATTGATTTCATTTATTAAAAAAAAAAGATGAAAGAATGCCAATTTAATTAATACTGATTCAGTGGTTTTGAAGAATAAGTTGAAAATAACAGTTGTTGACATACACAAGTTGATTGGTGACAAACATGATACACGAGGGACACAGGGCCATACCATAAGCTCACATGGTCTTAGAGAGCAATGTGAAATAAAGATAAAAGAAAACTCACTTTGAGTATGTATTGTCAAATATCAGTGTGTAGATTCCTGGTTGTTTGGCAGTTAGCTCCCCTTTAATTGCCTGTTTGTGGGAGTTACATTTACATTGTGGAACCAATACCTCTGCCTCGGAGAAAGGGCTGGTCTCTTTCTTTCTGTGAACCACGCTAAACACAACATCCTGAAATAAATTTGGAATATTTTTAAAAAATTTATTATAGACAGGGTTATTGAATATCTGCTAACTCTGGTCATAGATTATAATTAGTTTTGATATATTTAATGATGTACAGCAGTCCACACAGTCTTCAAATTTCACCATCTTCTAATTACTCAAGCAAAATACCAAATCAAATTTAATTTTAAAATATTCTGAATTAAAACAACAGAAAGAAGAACATCATTTTTTATTCATTATTTAACAATACTACTGTTCTTCTCAGATATCTCAGATGACATGCAGACACAACTATTGAATTACACACCTTAAACCAAAAATACTGAACATAAAAATATCTAGAAAAGTTTGCATGTTATAGAATTATATAATAGGGTTGTATCTAGGATTTGATTATTGTGGGTACTTGCCCCACTGAATCTGAAGAAGAATAAAAAAAGGGGGGGGGGGCAACATAGCCATAAAGGGGGTGGGGGCCTTCCAGTATAGTGTATGTGTGATCTGGATTTTTTAACATAGCTTTAAATAAAATTCAGTCATATCGCTATGATGTCTGCATTAAGGCAGTTTATAGTGATATCTAGCACTGGGGCATCATGCCGCAGCCATGTAGCATGATGTCCCACCCAGTCACATTATCCTGACACCAGACTGACCAGTCTCAACGCTAACCTCTTAATTCTGAGCGCCAAGTGAGGTAGCTGTTATTACCATTTTTGTGTGCCTTTGGTATGACTTAGCCAGGGATCGAACCCACAACCTCCTTCATCCAATGACATTTCTCTCACTCTCAAAATGGGGCATCATTTTTATTTAATGAAGAGGTTAAAGAAGAAAAATGTGATGGAAAATATGTCTTTGACATAATTATACATCTTCTAACTTGTCAAATCTAATGCACATATATGTAATCAAATTTAACAATGTATATTACTAGTGAATGTAGCATGAGCGCAATTACAGCTGATGTACATTAAAGTTTAATATGGATGGTTGTGTAATTGTTTAAATCTTAATATGGGTCTGTGTAATTGTTTAAATCTTAATATGGGTCTGTGTAATTGTTTAAATCTTAATATGGGTATGTGTAATTGGTTAAATCTAAATATAGGTCTGTGTAATTGTTTAAATCTTAATATGGGTCTTTTATATTTTTCACACACAATCCCTTCCCTGAAAAGAAAAATGTTGTACACATTATTTTTCAAACTTTATCAGAGAACTTTTCTTCCATATGGAAAATTATGCAACATAGGATAAGATTGGATGACATAATCCAGTGGTCTCTTTTTTATACAGCTACCCCTTCTCCACTAGGAAAAAGGCCTTATAAGATGGGTGTCCTTTCCAGATGGGGACTACTTTTTTTTGGGAGAAGTATATGTGATGTATGTAGTAAGAAATCTACATACTTCAAAG
The DNA here is from genome assembly GCA_030141615.1 of Unio pictorum. Classification (NCBI taxonomy): domain Eukaryota; kingdom Metazoa; phylum Mollusca; class Bivalvia; order Unionida; family Unionidae; genus Unio; species Unio pictorum. The sequence goes on from JARLTB010000034.1 coordinate 13,612,526, forward strand.
CATTTAATATCTTCATTTAAAAGTAACATTTTTTATTAAAAGGACCATGTCTTAAGGATAGACATTTCAACTGAATTAACATTAATATTTCTTATTTTTGACATATGCAACTAGGTACTGCTGTCTCGCACATTGTAGAACCATTAATAAATATCATTTAAATCTTAGTACATACATATTCATGTTTCTATTTTTCCACTGCTGCTGAATAGTCTCCTTATCGGTTAAGAAATTGTTTATTCGACATAAAATTGTTTTAATTAAGTCTTTTCTACAAAAATTGTTCAGCATGTCCCCATTCCCCACCTCACCAGATGTCGAGCAGAATAACCAACTTTCTTTCAAAATAATATGTCTCTGTTTATGTGATGACATGATTTTGTTTGGTAATGATTTATTTAGCTGTTGCTGGCTGCATGCAATTTAATTATGCAGACAAAACTTCTGTAGAGTGGAAGAAATGCCTTCTTCATAAAGGAAGCGATAAATGTATTAACAATGATTTTTGGACTTTGGTACCCTGTTTTGTTCAAGGTTAATTTCTCTCTGTGTATTAATCCACAAAATCTAATTTTAGCATATGCTGACCATGTTATGATCTTGACAATTATGTCTGGTTGTAATCATCAAAGAGAACTCAACAGATGTGTGAAGCCAAAAATGCATAACATTGTTGAGCCATTTCCTGTAAACACTGGCTTTTACAGATAATGACATAATGTTTTTGTTTGTTTGTTTATGATTTGTAACGTAGTTTTAAACAATTTTCAGTCATATCGCTACAATGTCTGCAGTAAGGCAGGTTATAGTGATGTCTAGCATTGGGGCATCATGTCAGACATGTAGCATGATGTCCCACCCAGTCACATATCCTGACACCAGTCTGACCAGTCCTAACACTAACCTCTTAATGCTGAGCGTCAAGCGAGGCAGCTGTTAGTACCGTTTTGTAAGTCTTTGGTATGATTCAGATGGGGATCAAACCCACGACCTCACGCTTCCGCAGCAGAAATTCTAACCACTAGGCCACTGGAGTGGTTGATATAATATTAATCTTATTGCTTCATGTACTTTAGTCAACACTTCTTTCAGTATGAGAAACCTGATATTGGGTAGAGACCTGGTATTGATGGTAGAGAAAATCTGATTACTTATTGGTTCTGGATAATTTGAAATAAAAAGTGGCTGCTTGTGAGGGCAACATTTGACATTTTTGTACAAATATGCAGGCCATGTTAGAGGGGTGGAATTCTTGTGGGGTACTTTTGAATACAAACTTGTCAGTGCCAAGGGATTCTAGCCGTAAGAAACAGGTGACCACTAGTCGGGGGGGGGGCGTTCAAGAGGAGGACTACTGTACAAGACAATTCAGAGCATAAGACAAAGTTTACATTTTCTGGTCAAAAAGTATCGTATTCTAGATCAGAAAATACAGTAGTGATACAAACATTGTGCTAATGGCTGAAAAATGGATGACGGACAAAATGCTAGCATGCAAGATCCTCTGGTCTATGACCTGAAGAGCTAATAAAAATTTAATCTAACTTACTAAAGTTAATTTTGTTGCTAAAATCTAATAGACTTTTATGCTGAAAAAAAATCTGTCCACAAGTCACTGTAGCGGAGTATATCATATCTGCATGAGTAAATTATATATTAAATACAAAATACCTATTACAATATTGTATATAAAATACGTACATAATAAAATATTGTATATAAAACATAACATATCCAGTAAGGTATTGTATCCTAAATACGTCATACACCGTAAAATATTGTAAATAAAATACATACATAATAAAATCTTGTATCCTAAATATGTCATACACCGTAAAATATTGTATATAAAATACGTACATAATAAAATCTTGTATCCTAAATACATCATACACAGTAAAATATTGTATATATAAATTATAATGTAGCTTGTTTAAAGAAATTTTGACTTGTAGAATTTTTATGGAAGTAAAGAAAAAAAAATCAATAAAATTGAAGGCTTGTTGCATTTTTTCAAGTTTTTATTAAATATCTATAAAATAACATCATAACATCAATAAATTTTTCTGATTTGACAATACCTTGGGATAAGAAGTGAATTCCCAGCCAAAAATAGTTCTTGGATTACTTATAAGTACTGGAATGGCAAAGCTCTTTCCTGGCTTGATACTAACTTCACTGTGTGTATTGACTTCACCTCTTTGTAGCTCCTCTACCCAAACACACATGGTGCTTTCCATGCTGAAATATTATATCATTATCAGATCTAGAACTGACCTAGAAAACAATAATTTGACCAGTGAAATGCAAATGTAAATGTAAATTAATGCAGAGAGAATGCAAACAAAATGAAGAATGTATACAAATGAATAACAGAAAGAATGGAATAAAACCAGGAACACAAATGTAAAATGCTGAATGCAAAAAAATGAATTAAAAAAAAAAAATTATGGATGGATTTGAAAATATATCTATATGTATTTCCTGACTGCTACCGTATTACCATTTTCAAGAACTTTTGTAATGCCAATCAAAAATTATATTCTTCACAATAAAACATTTCACTACTTACAAGTGACAAAATTATTTTAATAACATTATTATCAGTAGTCATAACAGTAGTTGTATATGTGTAACTTTTATGTAAACAAAATCAAATTAAAAACATTGCTGACAAAAGCTCTAAAACTATAATTTAATCATCTACTGCACTTTTTAAGACAAATAATCCAATCAAGTGTAATAATAGACTAACAAGAGCAACAGAAAGGTTTACTAAGATTTTATGTAAATGATAAAAACATTTATGTTTATTTCTAAGGGAACAAAAGAATTCAACAAACTTTGGACTGAGGATGCTAAGCCGACTTTCCTGCCCCGGAGATATGGACCTCTGAATTTCTTCCTCACTAATGACATGGAAAGTGTCATCTTTAAGTAGACTGCTCTCTTGTGCAACAGATCTGAAAAGGATAACAAATACTGGGTTACTTTTGTGAGGGTCTAAATACATGAAGAGTATATCCTAGTAATTACCTGTAGAGCACTAATTATCCAAAACCGTTCTTAGATAGGTATTCTCCATTCCAATCTTTAACTGGGGTGTCTAGAAATACTAGAGAATTGTCTGGATGACAGGGTGTGATTGGAAAGGGAACATTTTAAGTTTAAAAAAAACAAACCATAATTCAAATTGTTACAGAAGTTAAAATTAAACTGGGCCTAGGTTTTGTAATATTAAACCTTATACCTTTATTAAGTCCTTTGTAAAATATCAAGCAAAATTAAAAATATATAACATGCAGAGGACACAAGTCAAATTTGGATGAAAAATCATGAAAAATCAAATACTTGTCCCATGTATTATTATTAAGCTTTATACTAAATACTGCATTATTTCAATAAGTCTATCAATTAATCCTTCAATAAATATGGCATCATCGCAATAAGTCAATCGATCATTCAATAAATATGGCATCACTGCAATATGTCACTCAATTATTCATTCAATAAATATGTAACATTGCAATACATCACTAAATTAATGATTCAATAAATACAGCATCACTGCAGTACGTCACTCAATTTATCATTCCTTAATAGGGCCTCAATACAACAAGTCACTCAATTAATCATTCAGTAAATATGGCCTTAATACAATAAGTCATTCAATTAATCATTCAACAGATATGGCATCATTCCAGTAAGTCATTCCATTAATCATTCAAAAAATATGGCTTCAATACCGTAAGTCATTTAATTAATAATTCAATAAATATGGCCTCATTACAGTAAGTCATTTAATTAATCATTCAATAAATATGGCCTCAATACAAGTCATTTAATTAATCATTCAATAAATATGGCCTCAATACCATAAGTCATTCAATTAATCATTCAATAAATATGGCCTCAATACAGTAAGTAATTTAATTAATCATTCAATAAATATGGCCTCAATACCGTAAGTCATTCAATTAATCATTCAATAAATATGGCCTCAATACAATAAGTCATTCAATTAATCATTCAAGAAATATGGCCTCAATACCGTAAGTCATTTAATTAATAATTCAATAAATATGGCCTCTACAGTAAGTCATTTAATTAATCATTCAATAAATATGGCCTCATTACAATAAGTCATTCCATTAATCATTCAATAAATATGGCCTCAATACAATGTCATTCACTTATTATTTCAATAAATATGGCCTCAATACAATGAGTCATTCAATCATTATTTCAATAAATATGGCCTCAATACAATAAGTCATTCAATTAATCATTCAATAAATATGGCCTCAATACAAAAAGTCATTCAATTAATCATTCAAGAAATATGGCCTCAATACAATGAGTCATTCAATCATTATTTCAATAAATATGGCCTTAACACAATAAGTCACTCAATTAATAATTCAATAAATATGGCCTCAATACCGTAAGTCATTTAATTAATCATTCAATAAATATGGCCTCAATACAATAAGTCATTCAATTAATCATTCAAAAGTTGCTGAATAAAAAACAAAATTTATAATCTGAAAATGATGGGATGAATGTAGTTAAGCATATGTTCCAGATCGCCCAATTAATAACTTAGATGTAGACAATGTAGGCAAGGGATTAAGTGTCCACAATGGATAGTGGAAATCATTCATGGATATTATTGTAGACCTTGCTGATTTTATTGTGTTCATTCCACAAGTCAAAACACTAAACAAAAATATAAGACAAACCTCAATGCCATAATCCTAACTATGGACAGTGTAAATTCCATACCTTTACCCGTACAAAATATACAGTAATAGTTTTCTTATGGCATTTAGCAGTATCCTGGCTAGGCACACACACAGATGAAGATGCGTAACAGAAAAAATACCACGCTTAAAATTCATTAAGAATAATATGGAATCATATATTGCAATAATAATGATATGCAAGCTATGCTTTAAAATGTTCACTGTAGCTTAATTTGTAAACTTAAAAACTATTTGAGTATGAAATTTCTTTTAAGTCAATTCACAGCTATGCTCTAACAATGGCCATTCAGGTCATTAAAATGAAGATATTTTAATGATAACAGGTTACTTTATTTGCCACTTTCATCATCAAGAAAATGCCAATACATGACATTTTAACTTTAACTACCTTTTTATTCATTTGCATCCCAAATCTATTAAAATAGGCAACTTACAATCGAGTTCCAATGGTTATAGATGTATGAAACATAGTATTGGTTTGTTGCTGCAACTAAAATGTGAGGGAGCTTAAAGAACACTTTCATCCTGTGTAGTTGCAGTCAAAACAATGCCAGAAGCCATCAAGGGAGATAAGCTAACTCTCCTTCCAGTGATGTTGACTCAGCAAACTCATCCACATTAACTTTATCACCTAAACTTTCAATTATACGAAACACCTTGTTTGGTTTATTTACAAAGAAATTTAATCAATCGAAACTCAAAGTGTCTACTATATAAGAGTGCATCATTTGTTTACAAAGTAATTCGTAATACACTATACTATTTTTAGGCACATGTGTCATGTACTTATGTGCAATATCAAGGAATTCAGTACTGTAAAATACTGCATGATTCTGACAATGTCAAGTTAATGGAGACAAAAATGAGCATATAATAACATTTTTATTTTATTTGAAGCATTACTCATTCGATGAAGTGCATTAAAATGAAAAGTCTTTGGAATGGCATATGGCCATGCAGAGCATATCTTTGCTATAATATCCCAAACAATGCATACATTTGTCTCATAAATCATATAAAGCAAACCCCTGCCCTAATTAATCATACAGTGCAAATACCTGCCTTAATAAACCATATAGTGCATACCCCTGCCCTAAAACCTATTTAGTGCAAACCCCTGCTCTAACCAACCATAGAGTGCATACCCCTGCGTTAATAAACCATACAGTGCATACCCCTGCCCTTATCAACTATACAGTACATACCCCTACCACAATAAACCACAAAGTGCATACCTATGCCTTATTAACCATACAGTGCATACCCCTACCCTAATCAACCATGACGTGCATATCTACGCCTAAATAAACCATATAGTGCATACCTGTGCCCTAATTAACTATACAGTACATAACCCTACCCCAATAAACTACAAAGTGCATACCCCTGCCCTAATCAACCATACAGTGCATACCCTGCCCTAATCAACCATACAGTGCATACCCTGCCCTCATCAACCATACAGTGCATACCTATGTCTTAATCAACCATAAAGTGCATACCTATACCCTAATCGACCATAAAGTGCATATCCATGCCCTAATTAACCATTCAGTGCATACCCTGCCCTAATTAACCATACAGTGCATACCCTGCCCTAATTAACCATACAGTGCATACCCATGCCCTAATTAACCATACAGTGCATACCCATGCCCTAATCAACCATAAAGTGCATATCCATGCCCTAATTAACCATTCAGTGCATATCCATGCCCTAATTAACCATTCAGTGCATACCCATGCCCTAATTAACCATTCAGTGCATACCCATGCCCTAATCAACCATAAAGTGCATATCCATGCCCTAATTAACCATACAGTGCATACCCATGTCCTAATTAACCATACAGTGCATACCCATGCCCTAATCAACCATAAAGTGCATATCCATGCCCTAATTAACCATTCAGTGCATATCCATGCCCTAATTAACCATTGAGTGCTTACTCTTGGTCTGATGCTGCTTCCATGAGTTTAGCTTCATCTGTTACATTCTCATCTTGTTCCAGCACAGATATGTCACTATCTGGAACTAACAATGTGTCTGACATTGCTCCACTATCCAGATCTGAACAAAATGTGTTACAAAAAACTTAAATGTGTATAAAACTCATAAAACTCAGACACTAATCATATGATTACCTGTCAATAGCGAATTGAATCACCAAGTCCCTGCATTAATTTTAGTGTTATCTCAATAAACTAAAAAGTGCTAAAGTTCCATTAAAAAAAAACTAAGTTCTGCAGCATACTGAATATTCATACAGACATTATATGTGGATATGAGAATTATTTTAACTAAAAAAATATATAACTCTAAATTAAAGCAAAATAAAATATTATATCCATTATATCACTTGAAGAAAAAAACATCATAACCGTGACATAAAGAAACTGAAAATATCTCAGCTTATAACAAACATTCCAGCTGCCACCCTTTCCCATTTCAATGGACAATACCTTTTCTTCGTATTTTGCTATGTTATTTGTTGTAGTCTACACTACAGTTGACCCCTGCAAAAGACCTTGTACTGGCAGAGCTTGCTTATAAAAATGTAAAGTCTTGACATGACAGAAGCTTACAATTTACTAGCTACATGTACTTCATTGGTATAATAGGCAGGGAAACTTGGAGCGACATCTTAAAACCCAGGCAGATATTTATCAGAATGAGCCAGCAAACATAAAACATACTGGGTCAACAAACGCAAAAATAGTGGAGTAGATGAATTACATAAAATTCTGACAGAAAACAATTGCTGTCCTGAAAATCTTATGTTTTTTCTACAAAGGAATTTGATCTGCACCAAATTTGAGTTTAACAGTATTAACATTTTTTTTATTTCAAAATTTTAATAAAAAAGAAAGAATTTAATCTTGGGGTAATTTAAAATGAATGACATTAGTTTTATAAAATTTTTATTTTATTTTATGCTCCATTTTTTTGAAGTTTTCATCATCAAAATGTGAAAATTACAACTGAATTATAATTTATCTATCTAACTAATAAGCAGATATTTGTAATGAAGAAATCAATGAAATTAAGATGACAACAGTTCAAATTATGAGTTTCAGAATAGAGGACTCGCACACACTTTATAACAGGGCAGAAAAACAGGAAGAACTTTTTTCCAAATATTTATATTAGGGTGCTTGAAAAATTGTACCTGATGATACAGAGGATGCGGTACTAGAACCCAGAAGAGACTGTGATGGAGTTCCAAGGACACGACATGTTGGTAGTTCTACACTCTGTTCCAAGTCATTGTCTTCATCACTATCGATTCCAGTACCAGAAATGTCATCTTGCTTCTGGTGATACTTTGTGAAGCATCCATTGCACACTCGGGCTTTCTTGCTGTAATCAATACAAAACTGATCAGCAAAAAATGTTTTCCTCTGTCTTTTCTTTCTTTCCTATATCTAAATCTTGTTTTGATGAAATTTAGACAGTCACTGATGCATGTCACAACGTTAATACTATTATGTGTTTTAATTTTCAAGATTATAAACTGAAAGGGTCATTATTAAACAACGTACTGGCTGGCTAATTCTTTATAATTGTGGATATGCAATTTAAGACACACTTACAAACCCATTCATAGTTTCATAGATAGTGAAATGTTCTTTAATGGATGTGAAAAAACATGGTAATGAGTTCAGTTCAGGACATGGGTTTTCTGGAAAAACAGAGCTCACCTAATTTCTGACTGCATAGCTGCTAAAGTAATTGATCTTGTTGATTTCAAAATAATTCATCCTGTTTTCTGTAATGCATCTTAGTTTTTCATAAAATGATAACCGACTGCAAATTATTTATTTCTAGCATATCATCAGTCTTAGTTGCGATCATTGGAGTGGATTTATTAATTTCAATCATTCACTGGAATTACAAAAGTTCAGATTTCTCCGATTTAGTAGTTGTATTGAATTACCATGAATTCATTCAAAGACATTTTGGATTATATCATTATGATACTGATGCCACATTATCACAATAAAGTAAAGTAAATTTGGAATACTGCTGGAACTGGAAGTTTGGACTTGTGACAGAATTTTTAAGACTTTTTATGACTTTTTTCATTCATCATACTATAAGTCATTTTGAATTTTGAATTTTTATTTTTGGGAAATATATTGTATTTAAATTTTACAGCTGGTTTTCAAATGTTTCTGTTGTTTATTTTAAGATCATATAGTCATAACACAATATCAATTTTTTGATATTTATGCATCTTGAAATAACTCTACAAATATAACAGGTACAATAGTGCAAAAGACAATGTGTTTATTCAGATAAGTTAGATCACTGAAATTAAGTTGGATTATGTGAATTGGTTCAGCAGAACAAAGATCATGGCTGACACAAAAAAAAACTTTATTAAAGATTGGTCTAAGTTGTATAGTAATTTTACATATAGCAGTGGGACCCCAAGTGGCACAGTGGTCCAAAGCGCTCACCGTTCATTATCACTGCCATCTCACCTCTGTCTGCAAGAGTTTGAGTCCCATGCTGGGCTAACATGGGTACGTGAGAAAGTCTGCCAGTAGCTTCTCGTGGGTCGGTGGTACAAACCAGGATTTCCCATGGTTCTTCCTCCACCAGTTATACTGGCTGCCATGTATAACCTATCTTGTGCTGAAAAGTGGCATTAAAGCCTAAAACAACAACAACTACTACATATAAAAGTAAATTAATTTGCTCCAGAAAAAAAGTGGCAGACATAATCTAAGATTAGCATTATTCCATTTAGGACCAAGCAGAATTCAGTTCAGTGAAAACCTCATGTTGATACAACTATCCATTCAATAACAAGATTTTCAAAAATGACTACTTTGTGGCAGCCATAATGAATATTTCAATAGCATCATTTTCATTTTGGACCAAGCAGGTTTTAGTTAGGTTCTTTTTAGTGAAAGCCTTATGTTTATCGACTATCCATTCAGAAAGAGTAGCGATAACAAGATGTTCAAGATGACTGCTTTGAGACAGCCATATTGGCTGTCAGATCAGCACAATCTTTATTTATGATCAACTGGAAACCATAATAAGTCTTCTGGTGAAAACTTAATTTTACTTTCTGTTCTGGACAAGTTGCAATATGAAGATATTCAACACTGTTCCCGTGGCAACAATATTGGACATCAGATAAGCACCATTTTATTTAGGTTCAAAAGATATCCTAAGAAGTCTTGTAGTAAAACTCAATGTTAATATGTTGTAATGCACTTAGAGCTTCTAACGATTAGGCACGATACAAAGTCCTCATTATTATTATTATTAATATGATCATCCATGTAGTAATGCTAAGAATATCAACTGCGGTGGTACCATTTTAACTTTGGACCAACCAGACATCATAAAAAGTCTTTCAGAGAAAACCCCATGCTGATATGACCATTTAGAAGTTATACAAAAAATAAGTTTTTTCAAGATGGCCACTCGGGTTGCCATATTTGATGTGCAAGCAACACCATTATCACCATACAAAACTAGACCATGGGATGGATGTGTGTATACAACATTATGGCAATCTTCCAAGTAGTTTAGGAAGAGTAACCCAACTAATACAAACAGATGGATGATGGCTAAAGTCATGAAACAATAAACCATCCTATAAACTTTTCTATTATATGACCTAAAAATCTGATGAAATATTTAGGGTACACCTACATTGGTGAAATTTAACTTTAAGGATGGCATTCATGTTAAGAAAGATCTGAAAGTTCTGTCATTCAAGCATTGTTCCAATAATATTTACACAAACTCAAAAGTTACAAGATTGAGCCTGAATTACTTGTACAAATGTTAAAAGAATACAAATCCTGGTGACAAACTGTTCACAGTTAATCATATATTATCAGCAAATATTAATTATGGGAACAGTAATACAAATAACAAGATCAGTGCTTGAAAAAAAAAATCATTCAAGTCTAAAACATTTACAATTTTATTAAAAAACTGGAACAAACTGCTTTAAAATTTTTTATTAAAAAAATAAAATCTTTACACGCTTACAAAAATATTAAATTTCATTCTGAACCTCAAGTAGTTTTGCATGCCAATGCTAAAATTGTATGTGACTAAAGTAATGTCCAAAAATGCCCATATTGCTTAAAAGGATTTTCAAAAATGCTATCACTGCATGACAAATTAATCAGGCCATACACATGAATATGAATGTGCTACTAAATTTAGACACTCAAATATTTTGTTGTTGTCCAGCAATTATGTTAATAAGGTTTCTGTCAAGCAAATGCAGGTCTCAAAAATTCAAATGCACAAAATATTGAGTAATTGATGCAATGGCCTGAAGACCTAAACATGTGGTCTACAATGGGATACAAAAAAGCAAGTCAAGTTCATCAGTCTATGCAGGGATTTTGTTAACACTCTTTGATGGAGCGATAGATGGATGGATGGATTAATGGATTGATGGATGGATGAATGGATGGGTGGATGGACAGATTAACCTGACCAAATCAAGATGCCCTGTTGCATGTATGGTGTGGAATACAATGTCTTATTAAAATTCTAAAACGACTTAAATCACCTGCTGCTAGTTGTAAGAATCCAGTTGTTGCTACAGTTGTAGCAAAATATTCTTCCACAGAGCCTGCAGTGATGCTGAAATAGATTGCATATTAAATTAAACATTTGGGAAAATATCACATGTTATTTGGCTGTGCCAGCATCTCAATAATATACCAAAAAAGACACTTACAAATCTGGAGTGTTATGAATTAGTAAACCATTACAAAATTATAAGATCATTCCTAATAATAAGTCCACCTCATTTAAAAACATTGTTAGCTAGGGGTGAAACAATACAACCGTGTAGCAGATTGATACAGTTCATGATACACAACCTGCGATACAACACATATCGACACGCATATGAACTTGATGGTTCTTCCATGTTTGGTAGGAAAGTGTTGCCCTTTTATGTATGTTGACATATTAGATGCATTTCCAGTAAGCAGATTACAGATAGAAATTGGGCCCAGGGTGGCCATGTGGTCTAAAGCGCTCTCTGTTACAGATCACTGCCATCTCACTTCTGTCACTCAGATTCGGCCAATGTGGGTATGTGAGAAAGCTTGCCAGCAGCTTCTTGTGGGTTGGTGGTTCTTTCCGGGTTCTTCCTCCACCATTAATACTGGCTGCCATGTATAGACTATCATTTGCTGAGGAATGGCATTAAACCCTGTAACAACATTAGATAGAAATATACTTATCATATACAATGTATTTACATGCAATTCTCAATGATGACAAGATAACAAAAATACAAACAGAATGTTACCTGTTGGTTTTCAGTGAGCTTTTTCAACATTTTTAGACCATTTAATGGCGGCTCCATTTAACTCACTTTAGCCAACAGGCCCTTTGTTGTGCACTGCATGAATGCTTTTGAAAACATCTTATCAATTTTATGTCTAACTTACAACTTGAAAGATGCTACCATTTTATCTTTGAAAGAGAAAAAATAATGTAATTTTCTCGTGCAAGGAAAATATCTAGAATAAATCCAGGCATGGGAATGATGAATACCAACAAAACCTACCACACTGCACATCCTGTGATGCAAAAGATTGCTGTACTTGTACTAGTTAATGACAAAGGAAAACTATTGACAAACCAATCTTATTCTATTTATAGATGTGGCTGTCTGATATAGGTATAAGTTTTACAGATGTGGCTGTCTGATATAGGTAGATGTTTTACAGATGTAGCTGTCTGATAAGAGGTAGATATGTTACAGATGTGGCTGTCTCATATAGGGAGATATGTTACAGATGTGGCTGTCTGATAGAGGTAGATGTTTTACAGATGTGGCAGTCTGATATAGGTAGATGTTTTACAGATGTAGCTGTCTGTTATAGGTAGATAATTTACAGATGTGGCTGTCTGATATAGGTAGATGTTTTACAGATGTAGCTGTCTGTTATAGGTAGATAATTTACAGATGTAGCTGTCTGATATAGGTAGATGTTTTACAGATGTAGCTGTCTGTTATAGGTAGATAAGTTACAGATGTGGCTGTCTGATATAGGTAGATGTTTTACAGATGTGGCTGTCTGATATAGGTAAATAAGTTACAGATGTTGCTGTCTGATACAGGTATATGTTTTACAGATGTAGCTGTCTGATAGAGGTAGCTGTTTTACAAATTAGGCTGTCTGATTAGTATTGACTGCATTTTCTGACTTCAATGTACTTTCCATGATTTATGAGATTTGCTGATTAAGAAAGAATTAACAGGGTTCTCAATAAGATCATACACATGCCTACTAGTATAGAAGGGTTTGTCTGAGCTGTACAGGTATTGACTTTATGTCACACTAACAACCAAGCTGTACAGGTATTGATTTTACATCACACTAACAACTAAGCTGTACAGGTATTGATGTTATGTTAAACTAGCAACCAAGCTGTACAGGTATTGAATTTATGTCACACTAACAACCAAGCTGTACAGGTATTGATTTTACCTCACACTAACAACCAAGCTGTACAGGTATTGATGTTATGTCATACTAACAACCAAGCTGTACAGGTATTGAATTTATGTCACACTAAAAACCAAGCTGTACAGGTACTGATTTTACCTCACACTAGCAATCAAGATGTAGGGTATTGATTTTACCTCACACTAAAAATCATGCTGTACAGGTATTGACTTGTCACACTAATGTCTGAGCTGTACAGGTACTGATTTTTTTGTCCACATGTGCTTACCTTCCTGAGGGTAAATGAAAACTCAGTTTTACAACCAGAGCAATTTGAAACAGTGCTGTCATCCTGCCATTTCTCTGACTTTTGCAGTTTCTGTTCAAATGCCAGATAATCAGTCTTCTTCCATAATTTGTCTTTCTCCCTGTCATTAAAAAAGTACAGATATGAAATCAAATATCAGCTTAATAAAAAAATGTACACAACTGCATTTGCTTGCAAATAAGGCAAGTCAAAACTGAAAACAGCTGACATAAAGGCCCACTATAAAAACATTTTGAGGCAAAAACTTAAGCTCAAGCTCATATTTCGAGAAATTTCACTGTGTAAACCTTGAACAAGAATCAAATTTGAATAAAAAAAACATTCTGAGTCACTCTATGATTATAATTACAATATGCCGAGTCAATGATTATAATTACAATATGCCGAGTCAATGATTATAATTACAATATGCTGAGTCAATGATTATAATTACAATATGCCGAGTCAATGATTATAATTACAATATGCTGAGTCAATGATTATAATTACAATATGCCGAGTCAATGATTATAATTACAATATGCCGAGTCAATGATTATAATTACAATATGCCAAGTCCATGATTATAATTAAATATGCCTAGTCAATGATTTTTAAAATCAAGCTACCATCAAATAAACATGCTGATTCAATGACTTTTATTAAAATCAAGCTGGAATCACATAAACTTAAAAATGTTCTTAACCTGGGTCCCTCAATTAGATGTCCAAATTTCCATTACTTTATCCTAAGTATCAATCTGCTTTTTATTATTATCATGAACAATAGTGTTTTGCTCAAAAAAGACTTGAGTTGGCAGACCTTGAAAATACCAAGCCAAATCTGCCCTGGAGATCACAAAATTATATGCCCAAGTTTGAGCATGCTATTAATTTTCCAATTATCTTTCAAGAATAAACTCATTTTATGATTTCTGGTTCCATCCATCTTCTCACAAATGTGAGCAATCAAACCCAATTTTGACTCTCCAATATTTAGTGGAGACTAAAGGGAACAATGATTCAATTTCGACTCTCCACTAAAGTAAGCAATTAACTCAGTTTTGACTCCACTAAAGTGAGCAACTGAACTCAATTTTGACTCTCCACTAAAGTAAGCAATTAACTCAGTTTTGACTCCACTAAAGTGAGCAATTGAATTCAATTTTTACTCTCTATTATAATGAAACTTATAAGACAACTGAAAGTTGTGATTTATTCACTGCAAAATAATTTTGTTAAATTTGAAGAATAGTTGAAAATAAAACAAGACTCATGTAATGCAACAAAAAATCACAATATCTGAGTGTACACACAGGTTGAGGCATTTTATGAATACGCAATCAGGTTATGTAAATGATCTGACAAGACACATTGAAAATCAAAGAATTTATAGCACAATTCAAAGATAAGGATGGTACCAAGAGGCAGCATATAGTACTGAAAAAAATGATAAATACTAACTTTTAAAATGGACTCAAAATTATTTATTTAGAACCTTGCATTTCACAATGGATGCCTGAAGAAACCCTCGACATTTCAACCTTGAACTGTTAGAAGATGTATAAAATCTACCTTGAGAAACCATTCATCCCTTTGGCTAAAAATGATTTTCCCATATGAAGTCAGTTTATTATATAATATAATTTATCCAATCTGTTTCCCATTGCGATGATCTTTTAAGTCAGGCTTTACTATGACACAGAACTTTAGTATAAAACTTAAAAACAAAGTTTTAATGTTAACATTGTTGGTCATCACCACCAAAACCTAACGCTTATTTCTAATTTTCTTTCAATGAATGCAGTAAATTAATCAACTGATCTGATGAAAATTAGTGAGTATATTTACTTGATGAGTTTGAGAAGTTTCTTTTTGAGCTGTATGTTGTCCTCCTTCAACTGGTTGTTTTCCTCTTCTTTCTGGTGAAGTATATCTGAGGTTTTCTCTTTCTCTTCTACAAGGTTAGTCTGAAATGTACAATGATTATTTAAACACAATTTACTTCTAGGAAAATGGCAAAGTAAACAAAAATCCTGTGTAAACTTGCTACTATAGTAATGTGTATTTCACTTGTTTCTAAATTACTGAGCAGATTTTCAAAACCTTCATTTTTGTTATTATGCAACAGCATACTAACATTTTTGTTAACGTTCTGCTAAAGCTTTGCAAATTATTCCCAATTTCATTCCTATGATCTTTCTTTTCATGCCATACACATAGACATTGTCATAAACCGTGATGAAGTCACAGCCCAGAAACAAAAGGGAGCTAACTCTGCCTCACAACAGTCAAATGTGTCAAGGCTAACTCTGCCTCACAACAGTCAAATGTGTCAAGCTACAGAATTCTTTGAGGTGTACCATTCTTGACAGGCTGTCTGTTTATCGAAAATGTTTGAATCTCTCCTAAATGTGGTGGTTGTTAAAGGCAAAAATAAAAAATCGCAATAATAGTAAATTTTTTAAATATCTGTCACCAAACTGTATAAATATTAGATGTAAACATGTAAGAAACAGAAACAAAATTATATCATCTGGAGAGGTGGGGATAGGCCATATGTCATAAAAGCCATATAACACATAGCAATAGTATTTCATTTTATTACAATATTATAACAGATATTCTTCATGCAAATTTCATATCTAAACAAGAATCTTTCATTAAAGATTTAACTGTTAATATGAGAGTGAAAAAAAACACAAAACCAGGCCCTGAAAATTTTGTTTCTGACACCTTGGTCTAAGACCAGTAGGATCTAAGATCATCAAGATCCACTTTAGTCAATTTTTGTTCCAAGAGATACGTCAGGCATGAAAAATTTTGAAAACGTAAGGAGTAGATAATTGGTTTAAGCTGAACTTATGGAAAGGCAAAATTCAACAGAAATCATACTTAGATTGGCATTTTCTGAACTGAATAATAAATCTGTTGATTTCCCATACCATCTTACAATACCAATATTTGGCTATCAAATAATCAACTTCTGGTTGCTTCAGTGCATATCTATGTTTTAAGGATTAAACAAAACATTTGATAGAATTTACATTAACAACTAAGTAACCTGAGGGGTTCAACAGGCTATTGCAGGCAATATGACAGATCCAAAGCCAAATAACATTGAATCGGGGTCTCAGACCAAGATAATAAATATTTCTGAAGACGATGAAAGGACGTCTACTCATTATTATTTTCTTATTTTCTCAACTTTACTATCATCATTCTGTAACTAAAAGCCATCCAGTGATTAGAAGACTTGAATTGGTAGAAATAAAGTTAAATGTAGCTACATGTGAAACATGACATAAAGGTGAATACAAGACTGCATAACATTTTCCATGTGCATTTTCTTAGGACTGAAAAATAATGTAATGCTTAAGTAATGAAAAAGTCAAAACACAATAAAAAATTGAATTCCTGTTTACCTGGACCACCAATGATGACTGCATCATTTCTTTCAGTTTGTCAGTTTGCTATAAAAAAAAAGGAAGAAAGAAGCAAATATAAATAAATACATTGATGTGTATCACTGTATAAAATTATAAGAAAGAAATTACATTTTTCATACGAGTCTAGCATATTGTATGGTATTTAATTCAAATGGTAAAAGAATAAAATATTAAAAATGAAACTGACCAAGTAATTTCTCATATTAAACTTACAAAGTCCATGAAACAGCTAATTTGATCAAATCTAGACTTATCTGAAATTCATTTGATATTTTTGTGTATTCTGTCTATACACTGTTTGCATTCCATTCATATCTACTTTAAATTTATATGGTATAAGAAATGCAATCAGAATCACTGCTTCCATCTATCACTACCTATAGTTTATTATATTCTAGAACTAAAAGGAAATGCCCATTTCATGTCTGAATCTTAAAGGGAGATAACTAAAGCTTTCGTATCTAGCCTAATTAAATGTTGGGTTGAATGAAATAAGAAGTGCATAAAATGCAAATGAAACTTAAATTTATCTAAAATTACAATTTTAATCCTAAATGTAATAAGTGCAAAATTATAACTGTATAGTCTACATCATTTGATTTCATTTCTCATTTCATTTGTTAAAATATATATTGTTCAGATAAACCACTGATGATGTTATCACACAATATGGCACTAGTTTCTACATCAGGCACTTATTGCTACATCATCATTAACAAGAACATCAGGGGCCCCGAGTGGCCGAGTGGTCTAAAGCGCTGTCCGTTACGGACCACTGCCATCTCACCTCTGTCTGCGTGTGTTCGAGTCTAAGATTCGGCAAATGTAGTTATGTGAGAAAGCTTGCCAGTAGCTTCTCGTGGGTCGGTGGTTCTTTCCGGGGTTTGTCCGGCTTCTTCCTCCACCATTAATACTGGCCGCCATGTATAGCCTATATTGTGCTGAAAAATGGCGTTAAACCATAAAAAAACAAAAACAAACAAAACAAGAACATCAAGCTTGTAACAGGTGTATAGCTATATAGAGTCTGATCCGGGATTATCTTGTGAAATCAATTTCAACCCAAAATGTTAACAGCAACTTGACAATAATTGGTTTTAAAATAAATTTATGAAATGCATTCATGTTATTTTCCATTCTCATCTCTTATTCATTCTACTTTTTGATTTGCATTATCCCTTATCTTCAGAATATATTCATCATTTCATTTGAGTTCCTTCAATGTTTCAAGTGCATTTCATGAGTAAAATTACTCATTTCTGAGACTGTATCAAATCTGCTGCCAATACATTAAACTCATGGATATTTGAGTTTTAAAAATGCATGATGCACAGGAAAAATTCATGATGTAAGGGAAATACCGTGACTGGTGTTGAAAGGAACATCTGCAAGTCAAATAAGAGCCAAAAATATATAAAAGTTTTATAGAACAAGGTAAGAATCAAACTTACAGGAACAAGCTTTCACTTTCAATCCAGGTACTAAGTGAAAAACTATTGAGTGGAAATTCAATTTTAGACATAACAACAGATTAAATATGCATGGAGATCAACAAAATAACTAATCTGGCCCATCTGTCCAAATTGCCCTTCCAGCCCCATCTGCCCCATTATCAATCCAGCCCCATATGACTCCATTGCTCTTCCAGCCCCATCTACCACAGCAAAAGTTCCAGCACCATCTGCTTCACTAACCTCCCTAAGTGTCCTATATGCTTCTTCAGAGAGATCTCTAGATCGATCAACTCCTTAATCTGTTTTACTTTTTTCCCTACTTTATTGTTTTATTTACTTAATGCTAGGACAAAAATATAATGAGCTTTTGTCTGTTTCTACATTTTTAAAAATGAAACTCAACATTTTATCATCTGGGGGGCCCTTGAGTGGCCGAGTAGTCTAAAATCCTCTCCGTTACAGATCACTGCCATCTCACCTCTGTCTGCATGGGTTCGAATCTCAGATTCAGCCAATGTGGGTATGTGACAAAGCTTGCCAGAAGCTTCTCGTGGGTCGGTGGTTCTTTCCAAGGCTGTTTTTGGATTCTTCCTCCACCAGTTATACTGGCTGCCATGTATAGCCTATCTTGTGCTGAAAAATGACACTAAACCCTACAACAACAACAATTTTATCATCTGCTTCGGATCTGCCACAAAACGTTGCCCTTTTTCCAAAAATAAAAAAACTGTCCCTATTGCTAAAGTTACCCTATTGACGTCCCATTCATAAGAAATTCCAAAATAAAACAAGACTGTCCATATTGTTAAAGGCACCCTCTTGCTGTCCCTTTCATATGAAATTCCAAAATAAGCAAATCTGCCATGACTGATCAAGGTTCCCTCTTGAAATCACTTCCATAAGAAATTCCCAGTTGAGCAATGAATGCAGTACAGTGGGACCCCGCTATAACGCGCCCTGTTATAACACAAATTCGGATATAACACGGTTGTGGCATGGCTCCCGAAATTTCAGGTAATTTATTACAGGTATTTTTCTTAAAAACCCCCAAAAAATCTTTTAAGTATGAAAAATAAAATATGTCAAGAGTTTAATTATCATTCTCATACTCGTCTAAAAAGTGCGAAAAAGAACGTGTAGAAAATGTATTATCATTTTGGGGAGGAAATCACACAAATTTTAATATAAAATAATCGTTGTATGTCTCCTAAAATTAACAAATTTCTTCTAGTTTTGTGCCAAAATAAACATCGGAAATACAATCCAATTCCTGGGCTTACTGAGAACTTTGATCTTTGTGTATTGTTAAAAAATGACAGCTCATAAGTGTCAATATTATTATTACTGATCCCTGAGTAATGAAGCCATTGTGTCTACTTTGCGTTTGTCTTGAATGCATTCCGAATACAATCATTGCTCAAATAATCTTCGATATATGTTCTCTTAATTTCATACACAACTAAGCAACAGTCAATGCAGTGGTTGATAAAAGATTCTCACCAGAATGTATAAATGAATTAATTTAAGTACATTGTTTATCATCAAAGTGAACTGCTGAGCTAAACTTGTTCAAATCAGGGGGCAATGATTTATACAGCATCAAAGAAACAAAAACCGCCAACATGTGCACATGATTTGGCGGTGTTGTTTTATGCAATCTGTTGACTAGTAAATTCGAATTCTGCAACTGAGAACTATAACTGACTTTGTCAAGAGCAAATGTGACATTAGAAGAAAGCAGCTAGAAATCACAGAGTTTTTCAAAAAAAAAAAAAACTATTGACAGATGAGAAAATGTAGTGGTATAAAATGTATACAGACAACATTCATTAATCTTCGGACATCAGACATCATTCATTACGTACACCAGTTACGTAATTTTTGCTATTTTCTTTTCATTGAATTGTCACATAATGATCTGTGACAAAATTATTGAATATTTTACATCCGTGTGTGGATATTTTCAATGGAAATGTTTGTATTATGGATTCAATGTATGTTACAAGATTCGCTGGTGAGTACATGGTGTTGATACTCTTTTTATGCAATAGATTATACATGTATATATAAATTAGACACGTGTATGTACCAATGCATGGTTCTCTGAATAAAGTAATATATTATATCTGCAATTTCTGTTACCACAGCAAATGTTTTTCTCATTTAATATATATTGATCAAAAATGGTAATTGTGCCATGCATTTTCGCACCAGTCTTTATGTACACCCCCCCCCCCCAAATTAAATCCATAAATGTGTTGGTATTGTACATTGTTGCTTATAACACGGTTCGGTTCATAACACGGTCGGATTCTATAGCTCCCAACTACCGTGTTATAGCAGGGTCCCACTGTACCTGGCTGACTTGACTTCTTAGCTGCTGGATCTCAACATTTTGGTCTTCAAGTTTCTCCAGTAATTCCTGGATCTGAAAAACATCAAATGCGATTTCTGACAGATCTGTGAATTTAACATATTTTCTGATATGGTGAAACCTTAAAAATGGCAAAATTAAAATAAATACAACAACCATACACTCATATGATAAAACAGTACAAAACAGAATACTATATAACTGTATGATAGAACCATATGATACAACCCATCAGAAACACTGATGCCACAGTGATATTGAGCTGCTTGTGATGTCACAGCAGAGAATTACATCTTTGACAATTTCATGATTATATGTTGCTTTATCATATTTAGAATTAAAAAATTAAAGTCCTGAATTAGA
Source organism: Unio pictorum (assembly GCA_030141615.1). Taxonomy (NCBI): domain Eukaryota; kingdom Metazoa; phylum Mollusca; class Bivalvia; order Unionida; family Unionidae; genus Unio; species Unio pictorum. Next base: position 13,633,695 of record JARLTB010000034.1, read on the forward strand.
GTATTTCCAAGATATCAAGGGGGACACCAGTTTACAAATGTCTGTTTTACCAGCAGTATGTTAGCTGCATTCACTTAGTCAAACCATTAGCGATTTCCTGAAACCTGATAGTACATATGATGTTGTCGATTTCCAGCTCTCCCCCATTATAATGCACTTTGCTATAATGTGATCAGGGATATAATGCTGTAATGCTATGGAAAATAAAAAAATTTAAAACCTAATTTTCAACATTTATCAGCTGAAAACTGTACTGTAAAACTAATGTGATGGATTTGATTTGGAAATTACCGAAACACGTTCTTACTGTCGCTATTTGACTCTAATTGTCCAATTTTGTATTTAGGTAACATCAGATACTGTATTCCTTAACACACCGAAAATAACTGATGGTCCTAATAAACCATAGCTGTAATTGGTCCATGGCAACTATTGTATTTGATTACATTAAAATTGTCAAATTTTCCTTGAGCACCATATTGCATAGCAGCTGACCAGCAACTTAATCGCTGTAAACATAGCTTGCCAATCATACAGAAGACCAGCTTACTGTACATCATCGCTTACAGACACCTGATGGCAACAAATCACAGAAAGTGCTTGTACTTGATGCCATTTTCTGAGATTTGTTGAAGTGTAGCCCAGAATGCATTATCCAATTACCCAAAAATATAAACTGACAGTCGCTGATAGATGTTCAATTGCATTACGAATGTAGCTGAAAATAAGGTCCATTAAAGCAAATAAGCATCACTTCTTCGTAAAATTAGTTACATTTAAAAATTTGTTCAGCATTATCATCATTTATAAGTGATTAATGCAGAACAAGGTTTACTTAAATTAACTGGATAAACAGTGAATTGAGACATTTAATCTTTCTATTAGAACATAAAGGAAAAGGAAAGCTTATTCTTTTAAGATAGATATTTTAAAGAAACTTCTGGCTGGCAAAATGCAAAGCAAAGTTGCAAAGATATTAGGTATGCCTGGGTCAACATTGCGCAGTTACGGAAAAATTAATAATATGCTGACTGGTTTCTATGCAGATGCTGGTCTATAACACAACAAAATGATTAGCAAATGAGACATACCTGGACACTGCTGTATAAACTTGGGTCTTTCATCCAGTATTTCTGAGGTGCCAAAAGAGAAAACATAGATCCCTATCAACATCTATTATTAACAGTGATAAGGAAGTCCCAACAGAAGCACACCCCGCTGCTTCTGAAGCCCTATTTTCATTTGAGAATAGACTGATATGACTGTAAAGCCAGCACACTGAGTCCTTTAAGGTTATGCAGTTCAGAAATATCACAGACTGTTAAAAAGAACCACGAACAAGCAGGTCCCAAACAACATAAATCACGAATTACTTATGGAAAAATAACACCAGATAAATGAATAGTGGTCATTCTGTTTGGATTAGTATACTAATTTGTAAATTATATGTTTGTTTTGGACACTAATTTTAAATGAATCAAATACATGTATGGTTATTATTTTATTACATCTGTTATTCTGAGTTTCAGAATTTCACAAAGGGTGCTGAATATGTGGAGATTTTATTCAAATATAAATCAGCATATACAACATATTCTGCCAATGTTATGTATATTTAATTTGCAATGTTTGTTAGTTCTTTTTTTCTTCTTTATTTGTCCTCATTTCTTTATATGCTTTGGTAATATAATAATGTATGTTAGACTTGGATCTTGTCCGAAAACATTTTAATTTCTACATGACGTGAATTATTGATAATGTTTATAAAAAAATCATTTTATTACACAAAAAACAAATACATAGCTAAAATATTCTCTATGTGCTTGGGTTTATAATGAGGATCATTATTAATATAAGTAAATGTGTTTATTTGAGTCTTGGTCTAGGTTATTACGATTCCCATAGAATTTACCGGGTGTACCTGACATTGTCAAGGTTATATATTATAATTTTAGTAACATACTTACTAATACTAACATTTTATTTTGTAAACATTAATTACTTTTAGAAGGTTATTTTCCATTAGGTTAAGTGTTTTTTTTATATATATAGAAAATGTTAATTGTGATCTGATGTCAAGTAAAGAACTTTACAATCTTGTCACTTGAAAGATCGTTCATTCGTCCTGTGATATTTGGGCCGAAACAAGGTATTGTTGTCAAAAATATTTGATTTTGAATTATTCAAATTATTTCTTCTCTGGAAATACAAAAGTGCTCTGATAACATTCTGGAAACTGAGACTTGGATTTATAGTGAAATACAACATGATATATTCTCAGACTGTATTATTGTGCTCCAACATAGACTGTTGGCTCATCTACATTATACAGGTTATCACAGGCACACTTTCATCCTAATTTGGATTCAAACTACTGTTTATTCAGAACTTTTATACTTAAGCCTTGTGTCTGTATTTCTATGCTTATTTTGTGATTAATTCACAATACCATAATGTCTGTTATTTTCATTTTCAAATTGTGTTCAAGGAAATAAATTACTTGTTGCATTTGACAAAGTTTGTTGCTTTTCAGTCTTTTATGTTACTTATTTTAAGAGCATAGACTCGTAACACCTATATTATCCCATCCAAGCTGCCAATAAAGTCGTAGCTGAGAAGATGCTTGGACCTGCCCACATGTAAGCAAATTTTCCAATTACTGTCCGCAAAAAAAGATATAACAGAAATCAGAGTCACAGTGAACTTTGAGTTCTTGTTCACTTTTTAATATTATATTTCTCTGTGTACAGACTTTGCAAATATTTTACAATACATGTTCAAATACGCTGTCCTGTATTGCAATGTATCGCAATATCAAAATTCTAATGACACCCAATCAGCAGAAATGGTAACAAAGAGACAGATGAAATGGCAGACACAATCATAACATGAAAAGCCCCCTCTTATGGCAGTCATATATGAAATCAGTCATATAAGAAATACATTTTTCAAGTCCACGGTGCAGCCTGATATCAACTAGTCACCAGCACTAAATGCCTTTTTGTGAAGACAAATAGGCGAATTGACAACCCTTCTCTACTAGCTACCTGTTTATCCTTAACTATAACCTCCTCCCTTACTGCCCTCAGTTCCTGCATTTCTTGTTTCAGCTCCTCAATCATTACTTCCTGCTCCATTGTTCTTGTCTTCATTTCTGTAAGAATAGTGTCATCTGTCTGGGAACTCTGCAATGGTTTATGATAAACCACTTTAAACTTGTTTTTACAAGAGTCATAATTTTAGTGTTTCATTCTTATAGTGAGCCTTCACTATAAAGATCTCTGTATACTACTGCCCCTCTTACAGTTAGGATTTAGTCATGGATCCCATATATACTGATCCCTCATTATAAAGTCATATGTGTACTGCTGCCCCTACTAAAACATGATAATGGTCCCATATAGTGATCCCTCATTATAAAGTCCTTAATGTACTGACGTCCCTACAATAACATGAGAAGGGTCCCATATATAGTGATCCCTCATTATAAAGTCCTCTGTGTACTGCTGCCCCTACTAAAACATGATAATGGTCCCATATAGTGATCCCTCATTATAAAGTCCTTAGTGTACTGCTGGCCCTACAATAACATGAGGATGATCCCATATAGTGATCCCTCATTATAAAGTTTTTAGTGTACTGACGGCCCTACAATAACATGAGGAGGGTCCCATATAGTGATCCCTCATTATGTAGTCCTCTGTGTATTGCCACCCTTGCGAAAACATGATAATGGTCCCATATAGTGATTTCTTATTATGAAGTCCTCTGCGTACTTCTGCCATTACAATAACATGAGCAGGGTCCCATATAGTGATCACTATGTAGTTCTCTGTGTATTGCCATCCTTACCAAAACATGAGGACAGTCCCACATAGTCATCCCTCATTATAAAGTCCTCTGTGTATTTGCTGCCCATCTTAAAATTTGTGTCTGGCATGGATCCCATATACACTGACCACTCACAATAAAACCCTTCTATATTTTTCTACCATTATTCCTATGACATGGACATGAAACCCACATAATTATCCCTCATTATAAAGTCCTACATATTGTTGTCCATCTTATAGCATGGATATGGTCATGTATCTCATATGGTTACAATAAAAACCCTCTATATACTGTTAGCCCTCTTATAACAATTTCATGGATCCCATATAGTGATCCCTTGCCATACAACCCCTTTGAAGACTGTTAGACCTCTTATAACATGGTCATGAATCCCATAAAGTGATCCCTTGCCATAAAACCCCTCTATATACTGTTAGACCTCTTATAACATGGTCATGAATCCCATAAAGTGATCCCTTGCCATAAAACCCCTCTAGATACTGTGTTAGACCTCATATAACATGGTCATGGATCCCATACAGTGTGTGATCTGTTGCCATAAATCACCTCTATACTGCCACAACTACTTTAACAAAGTATGGTAATTGGTCCCATTGATGGTAATTGATCCCATTGATGGTAATTGATCCCATCTGATTAATTGTAGTGTATGGCTATATGTTATCTGGTTTTCTTACTTGATGACAGTTGCTGAGAATCATATTTAATGTGCTATCAACTAATAAGATACTTTTGTATGACACAGATTTATTTTGAATTTACTGAAATATAATGTTGCCCCACTTATGTCAATTATGATTCCCAAAATACTGTCAGAAAGAAGCACAGCAGTTTCTTCTTTAAGGATCTGTCTGCTAAAGAACAAATAATTTAAGAAATGGAAAACACCAGTTTATAGAACTAGCTTAATCCTCATGCAAACTTGTACAACTAGCTTCATTTCACATGGATTTGTAGAACTGGCCTAATTGTCATAAGGGCTCACAGAACAAGCTTAATTGCATACTGGGCTCATATAATCTGCTTAATTCTCACATGGGTTCAAAGAACCAGCTTAATTCTCATATGGGCTTATAGAACTAAGTTTTAATTCTCAAATGGGCTTGTAATACTAGCTTATTAATTCTCAAATGGATTTGTAGAATGAGCTTAACTCTTACACATAGTATTACTCAGAACCTTCTTAATTCTCCAGTTTGTAGAACTAACGTAATTCTCATATGGACTTGTAGATCTAGCTTAATTCTCAAAAAGACTTGTAGAACTTATGTAATTTTCATTTGGGTCTGTAGAACTTGCTTAATTATCATATGAAGTAGCAGAATTAGCTTAATTCTCATATGAAGTAGCAAAAGCCAAAACTAGCTTAATTCCAAGAAATTGATTATTTCCCATATCTAGCTTAATTCTCATAAGGGCTTGTAGAATTAATTTCATTCTCATATGGGCTCTAATGGGCTTATAGAACTGGCTTAATTTTCATATGGACTTGTAAAAATTAAAATTGCTTAAATCTCATATGGCCTTGAAGAAATAACTTAATTCTCATATGGGCTTGTAGAAAAAGCTTAATTCTCCATAAGAGCTGTAGAACTAGCTTAATTCTCATATGGGCTTGTAGAACTAACCTAATTCTCATATGGGCTCTAATGGGCTTATAAACTAGCTTAATTCTTAATGAGGGTTTGTAGAACTACTTCAATTCTCCAATGGGCTTGTAGAACATGCCTAATTAGAATATGAACTTGTAGAAATAGCTTAATTCTCTAATGGGCTTTATCACCTTTTATCTCATACTAGATAACTTCATTCTCATGCACCAAGGGGGTTGGTTAATAAAGACTATGAGTATTACATTAAGAAACTTGAATTAAAACTGCAATTACCTTCAGAGCTTGCTCGTGTTCTAACTGTTCTGTACTTAGCTGAAACTGTAATGCCATTACTTCTTGTTTTAATGTGTCCATCTCCATCTCTCCTTCTTCCAAGCTCTCTTTCTCCTGGACAAGTCTCTCAATGTTAGATTTCATCCTGTCCAACTCAACCTGCAATTCTTCAAGCTTTGTCTCTTTCTCTGACACTTCTTTCATCAGGACTTCCTTTTCCTGTTGAATTTTCTCATTCTCTCTACTAATATTTTCAAAGTCAATCTTGGTTTGCACAAATTTGTTTTCTAAAGAAGCGATTTTCTCCTCAGCATCTTTAATTTCCTTACCCTTCACTTCTTTTTGTTCTTCAAGGTTTCTGGTCAACAAGTTAAACTTCTCCTCAACATCAACTTTCTCCTCTGTTAGATGTTTGAGGTTATTCTCCAATTCTTCCATCTTCCCAGTCATTTCAAGTTTGATCTTTTCAAAATCAGCCAATTCTCTGACCTTGGCATCCAATTTCTCCTTTAACTCCCCCAAATATCCATCAAGTTCTGTTATTCTATTACATGAATTCTTGAAGTCTTGATCTTTCTTTTCATTTGCAATTCTAAGTTCATTAATCTCCATTTCAAAATTGTTGACCTGACAGTTTTTACTTTCAAGCTCAAACTTTAATTTGTCTATTTCTTCATGTTTCTCTCTTTCAACATTTTCAGCCAAGATTTTAAGATTTTCAAATTCTGTGCTTACTGCAGAGAGTGTACATGAAATCCCTTCTTTTTCCTCTTGTAATTTTAACAAGGAATCCATAGTTAAATTACATTTTTCTTCCAGAGATTCTCTGTCCTTAGCAATAGTTTTCAAACTCTCTGATACTCTTGCCATTTCCTCTTCCAAGCAGTGATGCTTTGATGCTAATTCTATCTTTTCTGCTTCCAGAATACTTTTTTCTTCATAAACTCTCTCTAATTCTGAGGATGTTTGACCAAGCTGTTCTCTGATAGAGACCAGATCATTGCAAGCCTCTTCAAGACTCTGAGCAAGTTCATCCCTTTTCTCTTCAACTTCTGACAACATTAGCTTCAGTTCATTTTCAACCTGTTCTCTACCTTTCTTAAGATCTGATGCTTCTTCTCTTAGCTCAGCAATAGACTTAATTTTTTCACCAAGCTCTTGTTCCAAATCACATTTTTCTGTTCGAATATTTGACATATCAACACTCATTTGATCAAAACTAGATATTAATGTGGTCTTCTCATTTAGCAATTTGTTTATTTTCGACTGCAGTAATTCCTGTTGTGACAATAATTCTACCTTTTCACAATAAATTTTTTCATAAGCATCTTTTTGACTCTGACCTTCTTCCCTCATACTATTTTCAACATCTTCCTTTTCTCTCATCAAGACACTTATTTTTTTCTCCAGATCTGTACATCTGCTGAGTAACTCTGATTTCAATTCTTCTTTACTCTTCTCCAGTTCATCAATAATACCGCTTAGGGAACCATTCTTTTGTTTCATCTCTACCTCCACATTTGCTTTGTCTCTGAGCTGAATCTGCAAGTCTGAATTCTCCTGTTCAAGAAGAATAAATTTTTCTTCCAAATCCTTCTTCTCCTTCTCCATCCTACCTAACTTTGAAATGAAGTCTTTTTCCAAATTCATCTTCAGGTTCATTTCCTTCTGCAATTCGTTCAGTTTACAATCAAGCTCATTTTTTTCCTTAATTAAATTCTCTCTAATTATATTTTCATCTTTCTCTAAGTCTTGCTTATGTTCAATTTCCTTTTCTAAAACAATGATTTTACTTTGCAAATCATCTCTCTCATGGCTCAAAGCTTCAAAACTTGTCTGAAGATCACTTTCAACCTGATCTCTTCTTTCAATGTCTTTTTGAAATGTTTGTATATTTTCCTTGAGCATTTCATTCTCTTCTTGCATTGCAGCAAAGATTACATCATATTCCTTCTTTTCTTGAGAAGCAGTTTCAAGATCAAGTTGTGTCAGATTCAACTTATCAATTAGTTCTTCTTTTTCAGAATTCAACGACTTAATTTCTTTTTCAAGCGACTGTACCACATCTATCCTCTGTTCCAGTTCAGACTTTAAAGATGTCACCTGAATTTCCATGTCCCCTTTTTCTTTCATAATATTCTGACAATTCTTATCAGCATCAGAAATTTGTTGTAACCTATTTTTAATTTCTGCTTTCATTTCTTCAACTGAAGTATAAAGGATTTCCATATCAGTTTCAACACTTTCCAGTTTACTCTCTTTTTCACTAATTTCAACAACTTTGGCTTTTATCTCTTCGATTAATGAAGAAATTCTGTCTTCCAACTGCACTTTCTCAGTTCTAAAATCCTCAATTAAGGTAACACTTTCCTTTTCATTCTGAACTTTCTGATTCAAATCCTCTTGCAATAAAGACATTTTATTTTCAAGTTCTTGCTTCTGTTTTGTGACATCACTGCATTTCTGATCAAGTTCCTCTATCTCACTAAATTTGAATCCCACCTCTGCTTTCAATGATGCAATCTCCTTATCTAAGGTGTTCTTTTCTTCTTCTAATTTTTCAATTTTATCAACCTTGATTTTAACCTCTTGAATCATCCCTTCTAACCTTCCCTCCAATTCATTCACTTGTTCTTGTAAAGATTTCTTCTCATTTTGAAGACGGTCATTTATCAAAGATAATTCATGCCCACTCTGCACTTTCTTTTCTAATTCTTCGCTGAAAGCAATAATTTGGCCATCTAATTTTGCTTTGTCATTCATCAAGTTTTGCACCTCTAAGCTCAGACTCTTCTCCTGTTCACAAGCTTTATTGAGATCTTCTTGTAACAAATCAAAACTAGAGACCACTTCATCTTTTTCTTGATTGAGATTTTCTAGTCTCTCTTCCATTTCCTCTTTCTCTTCTTCAAATTTTTCTTTCAGAACAGTTTTCTCTTTCTCTGATTTCATAATCTCATTCTTCAACTGTTCAATTACAACTTTATTTTCCATGTCCTTTTTATTCAACTCCTCCACACGCAAAGTCATTTTAGTTACATTTTCTACCAACTTCTCCTTTTCACTAGTTAAAGTTCCTAATTTTTCACTTACTTTTCTCTCCTTTTCCATAAGGTCATAAATTTTCTCATCCTTTTGTCTCACTGTTTCCTCAAGGCATCCTAATTTTTGCACAATTTCTGACTGATTTTTACTAGTGAGATCATAGAATTCCTTTGTACGCTGGACATCTTCTTCTGCTCGGCTAAGTTTCCATTTAAGTTTTGACATCTCATTCTCGTTTTCTGAAACCTGCAATCTTAATTTTTCTCTATCTGATTCCAGTTCTGTTTTAATTTCTTGTAAACTACTTGCTTCCTCATCCTTGTCTTGGAAATGTTTTGACAAAGTTTTCAACTTTTCAGTTTCCACTTTAACAGAATTTTCTAAGAATTCCACCTTTGTTAAGAGATTACTTTCACATTCTTGTAGCTTAGCAACAACTGTTTCTAATCCAACATTTTTCTCCATGGTGACTGTGAGATCACTTTGTAATGTAATAATTTGTTTTGATAAAGAATCCTTATCTCCTTGAAGCTTCTCATTTTCTGCAGAAATACAGGACACTTTTTCTAACAATTCATTTCTGATCATCTCTAAATCTCTCAGAGATTCCTGATATTCCTTCTCTGACATATTTTTACTGACTGTAATCTGGGACAACTGTTGCTGGAGATCTGAGATGGTATTACAATTATCTTTATCCCTCTGTCTCATTTCATCCATCTGAGATATAATTTTCTCTTGAGTTAAGCTTATATTCTCAATTTTCTTTACTTTCTCTCTAATTGTTTCCTGCATATTCATTATCTCTTGCTCCATAACTGAACACTTCTTTACAATATTTTCCTTTTCGTGCTCAAGAAAGTTCTTTTCTTCCAATAATGCCTGTTCTCTTTCCTCTGAGTAAGCAATATCACTTTCTCTTTTTCTCAATTCTTCTTCTAAAGAACTCAATTTAATCATGAGATCAGATTGACTTTTTGTAGCAATGTTGTAAAATTCACTAGTTTTCTGAAGTTCTCCATGAGATTTCTTAATATTCTCTTTCATTTCTAATAACTCGTTTCTTTTAGTTTGCAGTTCCTCAAATAGTCTTTCACTGTGTGATCTTTGATTGCTCAACTCAGCTGTTCTCTCTATTATGATCTTCTCTTTCTCTGCCAAACCTTCTTTGAACTCGGAAACTTTCTGTGTCTCGACCTTGAGCTGACTTTCAAGATCACTGACCTTTGATTTCAATTCCTGTTCATGATCTTGTAGCCTAGCAACTGCAATTTCTGTAGAAACACATTTTTCCTTCACAACACTGAATTCTGTTTTCAGTTCAGAATATTTCTCATCAAGACACTGTTTATCTTCTTGTAGTTTATCTTTATCAGACTTCAAATCATTAAGTGTTTTCTTCATATCTTTCACAAATTTATGCATTTGGTTCAGTCCATCTCCAAAACTGCCATCTATTTGTGGAGTCTAAAAAAAAAGATCACCTAATAATGAATTAGTTTTACTACCAAGACAAATTTAAAGTGTAAAGTTAAGATATTTATATGCATAATGTTTAATGGCCTATTAACACAATCTTGAAAATAGAGTGAAGAAGTCAGTTAAGGCATCACAAACAATGACATACAGAAATGAAAACAAAGGTTAAGGTAAAATAGAATAAAATCCTTAAAATAAAAACTCAAATTCTGTACAAAACTATACTCCTTCAGGAAGTCTAAAAACTCCAATTTTGTACAAAACTATTCAAGGAAGTCTAAGATCTTGGTTGGAATGCCATGATGTGATGTAACACAAGAAAAAGTTACCTACACTGACCACCTCTTGTAGCATGCAGTGGGCCATATCAGGCCTATTCCATCATTCCCAACATGATATTTAAGGGGTAAATCACCACGACATGTAGAGGGACATATCAGGCCTATTCCATCATTCCCAAACATGCTAGGGAAGGGGTAAATCACCCTAACGTGCAGTGGGCCATATCAGGCCTAATCCATCATTCCCAAACATGCTAGAGAAGGGGTAAATCACCCCAACATGTAGATGGACATATCAGGCCTAATCCATCATTCCCAACATGCTAGATAAGTGGTAAATCACCCCAACATGTAGAGGGACACATCAGGCCTAATCCATCATTCCCAAACATGCTAGGGAAGGGGTAAATCACCCCAACATGTAGAGGGACACATCAGGCCTTTTCCATCATTCCCAAACATGCTAGGGAAGGGGTAAATCACCCTAACATGTAGAGGGACACATCAGGCCTATTCCATCATTCCCAACATGCTAGGGAAGGAGTAAATCACCCCAACATGCAGTGGGCCATATCAGGCCTATTCCATCATTCCCAACATGCTAGGGAAGGGGTAAATCCCCCTAACATGTAGAGGGACACATCAGGCCTATTCCATCATGCCCAACATGCTAGGGAAGGGGTAAATCACCCTAACATGTAGAGGGACACATCAGGCCTAATCCATCATTCCCAAACATGCTAGAGAAGGTGTAAATCACCCCAACATGTAGAGGGACACATCAGGCTTATTCCATCATTCCCAACATGCTAAAGAAGGAATAAATCACCCAAACATGTAGAGGGACATATCAGGCTTATTCCATCATTCCCAACATGCTAAAGAAGGAATAAATCACCCTAACATGCAGTGGGCCATATCAGGCCTATTAAATCATTCCCAACATGCTAGAGAAAGGATAAATCACCCAAACATGCAGGAGGGACCTATCTGACATATTTCATCTACCCCCAAAAAGCATTCTATTTCATACTTTTAATGGCACAAAACAGATTTAGATGTTTTCTCAAATATACTGACATTTTAATTTGATTTAATGCTTTTACTTTTTTTTGGATATTATTTGCATATAGCTTTGTCTGATGTCCTCCAAGACTGGATCTCATAATGTGACATAACAGTAAATCACTGCTCAAAACATAAATCTGATTAGTTTTCTAGCATGAAACAAAGTCCTCACATTCCACATGTCTCTATATGTGTCAGACTAGTTTTCTAGCATATGAAACAAAGTTCTAGTATTCCACAACTCTATATCTGTGTCAGACTAGTTTTCTAGCATACTGAACATATCCTCACATTCAACATGTCTCTGTATTTATGTATGATTAGTTTTCTTGCATACAAAACAAGTCCTCACATTCAACATGTCTCAATATGTGTCAGACTAGTTTTCTAGCATATTAAACATGTCCACACATTCAACATGTCTCTGTATTTATGTATGATTAGTTTTCTTGCATACAAAACAAGTCCTCACATTCAACATGTCAAAGTCCTCACATTCAACATGTCTCAATATGTGTCAGACTAGTTTTCTAGCATATTAAACATGTTCACACATTCAACATGTCTCTTTATCTATGTATGATTAGTTTTCCTGCATACAAAACAAGTCCTCACATTCAACATGTCTCTATATGTGTCAGACTAGTTTTCTAGCATATTAAACAAGTCCTCACATTCATCATATCTCTATATTATTGTGTCAGACTAGTTTTCTAGCATATGAAACATGTCCTCACATTCAACGTCTCTATATGTGTCAGACTGGCTTTCTAGCATATTAAACATGTCCTCACATTCAACATGTCTATGTATCCATGTATAATTAGTTTTCTTGCATACAAAACAAGTCATCACAATCAAAATCTATCTGACTGATTAGTTTTATGCCCATGATAAATGTCTCAATACAGTTCCACTACTAATGAACTTGACCTTTGAACCTTATACTTGACTACAGCATGATAAGGTGTGGCCAAAGATAACATTTCATTAAAGTATATGTAAGGATTACAACATGACAGCCTGTATAAGGAAACAGGCCATTGACATGCATTATCCCTTATTGTGACTGTGACCTTGAGATAGGGGATAGGTGACTGAATACAAAAAGAAATATCAAGTCATAATATATTGCAGGTTAAAGTTTCATTCCTATTCATTTCATTGGCTCAAATGTATACATATACATGAAGAGAAGTCACTTTTTTTTTTCCATTGCCATGGGTCATGCTTTTGAGGCATGTGGTGTGGCTATAGCCCATAGCACACTGTATAGGCATGATGTAGAATTGGTCAAAATGTCATTAAAATATCTAAAAGGAGTTCTAAAGCTTTTCTCTGGACAAGGGCACAAGTTATATTTTCCATATGTCATATGACCTTAACCTTGAGGCAATCTCGTGGCTGTGTTACAAAGAACATGATCCATACATGATATACAGTAGAACCTGTCTTAAAGGCATACAACCTAAGATTTTTGAATTTTTTGTTCTTGCAAATGCATGATATTATGAAAAGTATAGAAGAAATAATGAGTAATTACAGGTCATTCAGTTTCAAAAAATGTACAACTGTAAGTTTAATCAATGAAAATATAATGATTTTCTGTACGGATTGCTAATTAATTATGCAGAAACGGAATTTACTGATATACTCCGAAGTTGCAGTGTCATGTGACGCACGTCAACAAACATGATGGAAAATCCTGACAATAAGAGGTTCCTTTAAGGGGCCATTCTTTAGTGTTTACTTGTCGTGTTTGTGAGATTGCGTTACGTTGTAAGATAAACCAACTAGAAATATGATAATCTGTATCACTGTAATCAGAACCGCTATTAAAAGGTCTCGCTAAAGTCGCTTCTTAGGCTCAGAATAAAGTTGATTTTCTTGTGCATTTGCATTACCACCTCACGCTCACGAGTCACATATCCGATAGTCCATGTGATTTGCGCATTTGTTTGTATATTTACAAGTTTGCTTCATTGCATAACACAAAAATTAATATTTTCCAACATAACATTTAATGCATTTATTTTATTTGGAATTACTGACAATTTTATAAAAATGTCTGCAGGACTTTGACCTGGTTGTTTTAGATGAAGTCGTGCTCCTTGTTGCACAGAGGTATATGCAAGATGCCCATGCAGCATAAGATAATGATTACAACCAGGGGAAAAGGCATACTGCTAATAGGCAGTTTATTTTATGGACTTAACGGATACCTAAGTACTGGCTACATACATGTCATTCCAAGCTGTTGTGTATGGCATATAATGGATAAATATTTTTGGCCAGTAGCATGGCTTTACTCAAGGAAGACTTAGGTGATCTATCCAATGATATGATGTGTGAATAATATAATTTATGTTGATTTTAAGTTGTATAAAGCATTTATTTTGTAGTATGCAATTTTTTTAGCTACCTACCCACTAAAGAATGATTATATGTAATGCTATGTTTTGAAAGCAACTGTGAGGAGACTATTTATTAAAAACATAGGATGAATTGAAGTTGACTAGCATTGTCTTAGGATGCAAAGGATGTAAAGAACAAAAGTACACTGGTGAACATGATTTTAATCATGCATATACAGTAACACATTAAGTTAAATGATAAATAATGCATATTCATATTGAGTTGAGAAAGCAAAATTTGTTGCAATGTTTCATGAAAACAGATTGGCTTATAAATATCAACAGAACTATAAACACTAGGATACTAATCTATCCAGATACTGCTCATTAATTTCAATTACATGTAAAACAAAATGGCTCTGGAAACAGAATAAGGTTTTTAAGACTAAAATACTAGTTCATCAAAAGCAACCTTGAGTGTTTATATCACATAGGTGCATCATCAGCCGTCTTATTACAACTAAATCAAATATACTTGACACCAATTAAAAGCATCAAATTTTCAGTTTTTTTAAAATGTGTTCATTTACTATAGAAATAATTATAACCTTTATATGAATACCCAGATGAATGTACACAACTGCATACACTGTAAAACTAACTGTTATATATTATGAAATGTACTAAACTTATATAAGTACAAATGTGCATGTACAGACATAACTTGAATTCAAGAGTACAGTCAGGCATACAAAACTGAAGGATATCATCTAAGAATAATTATGGCATATATAGAGGTTTTCCATGTTATTTAGGTTGGGTGGGGTGCTCCCAATATTATTTAAATTATTACAAAAGACCTCCCCCTCCCATGGCTTGTTTTTGTGAGGAATTGAAGTAGTGATAGATGCAATGCTCAGAGCCCCCAGAAAGTGGTGCTGACAGTTAAATTAATGAAAACACAAAATGTGAAAGTCAAATAAACAACAATTTAATATCATTAAATAACAGTCATCTCTCAAATGAAATTCAAATTAAAACCCTATTACTCATCTTTAACTCGACCAAATTATGGCCTATTTTATCATCTGACTTGGTGTAATAGACTTTCCTCCTGCCCTGTGTTCCTACTCATCTGTATGATCTTTCTCTGGACTGGTAGTCCAATTGCCTCCAGTCCATCTAACTTCTGCCTCTGTTCTTCCTTTTTCTTTGTCTTCCAGACACTTTTATATGAGAAACTAGTGTACCATTACTTTAAAAGATTGATTACAGACATCCCATTCCAAAATACTAGACAGTTCTATAGAACTTAAATTGATGTTTTAGTATCCTGCGCTTGGTTTCTATGCTTTTGACACAAGTGATTACCATTTACTCAATGCCAAACTTTAGTACATCACCTAAACAAACTACTACAGAGAAACAAATATTGAAATTAAGCCCACCTCCCACCCCCATGTATGTTTCCTATTGCATTTCTTTTAAAATTAGGGTAGCTAGGTACACACACACACACACACACACACACACTAAATAGTATATATAATGTACTAAGTACAGTGCAAAACTGCTGGCTCATATACATATCAAATTAAGGAATGCAGAAGTCATGCTACCAGGCGAAGAAACTTTGCCCTCTTGATTTTTCAGATGTAAAATGACTGGTTGTACTTTATATCTTCCTTGATGTACCCATTAAGTTCTGGCAGTGTTGTAACCCAAGGCAAAATGTCATACACATTCACAGGGGTGTTTTAATTGCTAACTGACCACTAGCCCTGTTTGCAGCAATATATCACTGCTCGAGTTCATGAAATTGGGCCTACAGTACAGTGATGAAAATATACCAAATTCTGTTTCAAAATTGTAACAGTGTGTGTGATTTGGATTTTTAACATACCTTGAACAATTTTTTTCAGTCATATTACTATGATGTTTGCAGTGTGGCAGTTTATAGTGATGTCTAGCACTGAGGCATCATGCCGCAGACATGTAGCATAACATCCCACCCAGTAACATTATCCTGACAGTAGGACAACAAGTCCATACACTAACCTCTTGAGGCAGCTGTTAATACCATTTTTAGGTCTTTGATATGACTTGGCCAGGGATCAAGGCCTCCACAACCTCTTGCATCTGAGGTGGATGCTCTTACCACTTGGCCACTGGAACGGTCAACACCAGTATGTAAATAGTAATTTGTTGTTAACAAATATAATCAGTGAAGATCATTTATAATTTATTTCTTCTTTTTTTAAAACAGAAGTTAACAGCATTATTTTCTTTATAAAATCAGTTTGAAACTGTACGTGAACCTGTAATGGCAGACATTCCTGCACCTGTGATACACCACTTCATTACATTGAAATTGGGCAAATAAATTCAGGAAAATATATAATTAAAACAAAGTCTAAATATTTTGTGTTAGAAGATTTAACTTAAATATTTAATAATGCAGTCAGAAATATGGGACAATACTATGTTGTGGAATTCGAAACAATGTTGTTAAGCTCAATGCTGTTTTCTGATGTAATTCATTTTCATGAAAAACCATACATACATACATACATACATACATACATACATACATACATACATACATACATACATACATACATACATACATACATACATACATACATACATACACATACATACAGATATATAAGCAAAAACTATTTAATGCAATGCATATCATTGCTATCAGTATTTAGGCAAATAATAAAACTATAAATGTGCAGTCCGAATATTGGATGTTTGTAATAAATCTAAAAAGTGTGTAGTTAAATAAAGATGCATTCACATGGCACAACACATGTTCTTTGATGGGTTTTGTTGGAAAAAAGGGTCCAGTTCAGTTACATATCAATTTTAATGCTTTCAGTGTGTTGTCTATTGATAGGTACAGTAATGTTTAGCAGACGCAATGAAATCAAAATGAAGAGTATGGATTGAAAAGTCATTTGCTCAAATGTACATTTTTTCTGCTTCAAAGTATGCTAGAAATCTTTCTGACTGCAATTTTACACAAAACATTTAGAAAATAAAATTATTAAAAGGTACTTTATTATGCAATAATACCGACTTGCAATTACATGATTTTAATCTTGTTACTCCTGTAAGATTAAATGAATTACAATGTATAGTTTCTGCTGTGCTTTTTTTAATACATCATATGGCCAAAATACACTGCATTTACCTCAATCTAAACATACATAAGACAAGTATAAATGCAATGGGTATGAAAAGTTATAAAAGGTTTTACATCTTTTTGTTCAAATGCATGTTTTTAAATGCTTTAAGAACATAATCAACAGTGGTCTGAAGATAAACTGTTACTTGGAAATCAAACAGATGCATGACTTTGGCTCATGGTAGGCACTTCAAGAAAGACTTAGTCAAAGTCTATATGGGTTCTTGGTAGGGATCATTTGTTACCATACAATCACTAGAATAAGTCTCTACATAACAATTTGATATCAATAGATGTTACCTGACTAAAAGTCCTAAATCATTTTAATTTAAAATGAGATTTCTGATTTGTAACAATCTCTTCTGTAGGTGGTGGTGGTATTGGAGCAAGTACATCAGATATTCACCTAGGATCATTTATGTCCAAAATAACTGGCTGGTTCATGCCAACTCTATCATATAACCTCATTTTCAATATTTTCATAATTATTTCCAGAATATACAGGTACTGTTGATCAGCTTTCTTTGGGTCTGCAGACCATCTCTCCCTTTTTTGTTGAATGACCTTTGGTATCTGAGAAGAAAATGCAAACATTTCACTGACAAGGTCATTTTATATTTTTTTTAATTCTCAAAAGTCCAAATAAAAACTGTATAAAATTACATGTAACAAATCATTTTGCTACAGATGAAAATGGCAATACAGCAAACCTGTATCTTACCCATATATCATAAAAATGTTTAGATTTACAAAATTTTTTAATTACATTAGACTAATTCTAACCAAAATTGGTTTATGAAATTTATTTTAAAACATTTCTTCTGTAAAAAAATTAAATTGTACCACAAACAGATGGTTTATCAACTTTTAGGTAAAGCATTAATATTTTAACAAAAATGAATTATTACATTAACAAACGAGAATAAAGTTTATTACCTTATTGTTCCATATGTGTTTACAATCACATCTCTGTCAATATGATTGTTATGATCAAGAGCTGCCAACAGATTCCTAGCTCTGAAAGCTGATGGCTTATATGAATGTCTTTTGGAGGCATACAATAAAATCAAACTTCTGGAAATTCTCCAGTTCTGCTGTACTTCTGAAACAAAGTAAAATGACTAAATAAATAAATAGATTCAGATGCAGAGAACTATTTAAAATTTATAAATCCCCATAAATCTGTTTTGATGAAAATGCCAATGTACAGTAGCATTATACAGGCAGAGAATGATCAACTCATTCCACCCTTACAATTTATTTTCCTTGTCATCTGAAATGGGGGTAGGGAACACATTTGTGGGCTAATTTTAAATACATCGAAATACATTTGCTTCCAAGATTTTTTTGCTTAGATATATGCCTAGGTGTGCTAGAAACATCATTTGGCATCTGCATAAGGGTAAAAGTTGGAGTGTTTTCTTCTTTTGACCCATCATTTTCCTCCTGGAAACTTTTTACTTCCAATCCCAAATTTATCCTACTTTTGCAAATGTTCACCTGTGTGTGTATAGCTCAGACTGGTGTGAATTAAACTGCAAGCAAAAAGTAAAAAATCCGGAAACAAAATCTGATTCTAATAATGGGCATGTGCACAAAAATCGGGCAAAGCTTGACCCCTCTCTCCCTGTACACATGCATACTATTATTTTTTTATATACACCCCATCTGCATACATGCGATTGCCTATTCCTTCTGTAGAACAGCCTATATTTAATCCACACAGAATAGATCAAGGATTAACAATATTATGTATTGAATATAACAGATAGTCCACCAATGTTGAATGTCTGGCTGCATCAAAGAAATAAGCTGCATAACTTTAAAAAGTTTGTCTATGTCCACTAAAACTCAATCACCACCTGAACCCAGTCAAGCAGGTTACATATTTGACAAATTACTATTGAGGTATATGTGTACATACATTATCAGTAGACCACCTACTCCCATACACAAAAATATGCATTTGGGTAAAGCCCCCCCAAGCCCTCTCCATGTATACTAAACGGACAAACCATAACTATGGCCTTAGTGTGGTTTGTATTTATAATACAATGCATTCATTTTCTTACTATGATAACCAGTATATCTTCTTTCTTTCAATTATGCATCAATACTATATTTAAGATATATTGTAATTACACATTTTTAACTTGCATGTTCATATACAGCAAAGAAAGCTTTTGTGGGAGCAACGTTCTGGTTCATACACAAATACAATCCACAAATACCAATACAATACTATATATATATATATAATGCAATTACTTTTAGTTTAGTTACATATATCATGCATGTATCATAATGGTTGTTTTTTTAGTATACTTAACACAAATATTCCCTTTTTATGTATGTATCACAATTACTTTTGTTAGTATACTTTCTCAAATGGGTTGATAAAACTTTTAGACTTTTAAATCATTACACTTTCCTTCTCCTTAAGTTTTTCAACTTCAGACAAGACTAAATACCTTAAAATAAAATTTTGAAATGTGTAAATACTAATGTTGAACTTGGAAATCTTTAGTTTTGTATCAAAAGAAAGCATTATCATTTATCTTGGTTATTATGATGGGAATGATAATGCTTCAAGAAATAATAATAATAATAATAATAATAATAATAATAATAATAATAATAATAATAATAATTTATTTAAAGGGGTGACTCATTTAGTAAAAGACATTTCTCCCTTGAGGCCATTTAACTAAATACAAACAGCATGATGAGGAACATATCAATAACAAAACAAAAAGACATTTGCCAACAAACAATCTACAAAAAAAATATTATTCAAAATAAAACAAACCATATTTTAACAAAATATACCATCTTTACCAACTGCAAAATATTAAACTAATATAGAATGATATATTTCCAGGTAATACATGCATTCCTTGGTCTGTTTAGATGTGCATCTACCAAAATATTTGTAAACAAGTAAATATACATAAAAATTAATAAAATGTAGTAATACTTACACAGATGCCATATCTGATTCTGATGTGGTTATATCAGACACAGTAGGAATTTGTATCCTACGAATTGTTTGCCCAGGTGTAGAAGTTGTTGCCATGTCTTCTGTGACATTCCTCTCTTCTGATGTTTTCTTTGCACTGCCATTCATAACTAATATAGCAAGGGAAAATAAATGTTTCATTAGACACAATAATTATATATACTTTACAAATAATAGTATGCATAAAATATACTTAACTGTATTGCATTACTTTAATTTACAGCCATCACCATTTACATTATATATTATTTTTATTAAAAAAAACAGTAGTGACTGCTTGCCTCTAAATAAAGTCTTATGGTTGCGTGCGAAAATGATGATCATTAATTCCCCTTTGGTAGCCTCAAAACAGCAGTATATATATATGTCATGGCGTACATGCGGGTTTCAAACTTTTAGCGATATTGTTGCTGGGCTATGACATTTATTTCAAGCTAAATGGAATAATGCCAGTTTATATAAAATATGTTATTTTATGAGTTTTATGAGTTTTGAAAAAGAATTAACAATACAGAAATAAAATAGCGGTATAAAAACTTGACTGTTCTTTGCAAAATTGAGACTCACCTATCCAGCAAGAATTTGGCGACCTCTGGATTAGTTTTCAGGCTCAAAGTGGACTTCTTTTTATTCCATCGTTCATGCTGGTCACCAATACATATGCGTGTGCTGCCATAATTTGCCCAGAAAGCTTTTTTCCCCCCTCCTTTTATAATCTAAGTCTTCGCATTCGATATAGTTGCGAACTCCATTATTTTTGTAAACACGTGTTTGCGCATGGCTAAAATTCTTAATCTTCAGGAGAGGTCAACGTAGAGGTTACATGAATATAGGCGTGGCAAATAGCGAATTTTTGTCTGCCAGACAATAATGAAAAATCGTGTATTTTATCTCAAAATTTCCGATACTAGCCTGATTTCAGCCTCAGTAACAACCTGAATCATAAGTTTTCAACTAAATAAGTAATCATGAACTGAAAAAAGAAATATATAATTTCATTCGTTTTTACTTAGGTTGTATGCCTTTAAAAGACCACCCCTTGTGCCAAAAAATAATGGTCTCTCAAACAGGCGGTCTCTCACAGCAGTGGTCTCTCAAAACAGGTTTTACTGAATAAAATTTAATCAAAATACTTTCAGAGTTTCAAAATTATACTCCAGACAAGAATATAAATTAAAAAAACACATTTTCCTCTATTGTGACCATGATTTTGTAACAGGTGGTGTGGTTATGAAAAGCAACACAATGTATGTTTATGATATATACTTCGGCAAAGTTAAAATAAAATATTTTTCGGTCTCAAATATAAATAAGAGTATGAGTCATAAAATTACAAATCTCTTGCCATGGCCTTAATCCTGTAGCTGAGGTCATGTTCATGGTATCCGATATATATATAAATCAGCACTATTTTCATTTAGGACCAACTAGATATAATAGGAATTCTTTACTAAAATCCCCATGCTGATATGACCAACTACACATAATAGGAATTCTTTACTAAAATCCCCATGCTGATATGACCAACTCGACATAATAGGAATTCTTTACTAAAATCCCCATGCTGATATGACCAACTCGACATAATAGGAATTCTTTACTAAAATCCCCATGCTGATATGACCAACTCAACATAATAGGAATTCCTTACTAAAATCCCCATGCTGATATGACCAACTCGACATAATAGGAATTCTTTACTAAAATCCTCATGCTGATATGACCAACTCGACATAATAGGAATTCTTTACTAAAATCCTCATGCTGATATGACCAACTTGACATAATAGGAATTCTTTACTAAAATCCTCATGCTGATATGACCAACTCAACATAATAGGAATTCTTTACTAAAATCCCCATGCTGATATGACCAACTCGACATAATAGGAATTCTTTTACTAAAATCCCATGCTGATATGACCTTCTGTTCAGGACGAGGAGCAATAACAAGATTTTCAAAATGACCACTGCAATAGATATTAGATCATGATCATTTTATCTAGAACCAACTGGACATGATAAGAAGTCTTCTGATGAAAACCACATGATATAACCATCCATGTAGGAGTAGCAATAAAAAGAATTTTAAAAATAGACTAGAAATATAAATACTACATGAAAGGTCAACATTTTTAATAAAGGCCATATCTAAATAGAAATATGCAAATCAAGTATAATTTTTTTTTAAATTCAAGAATAACTGATGATGTAACATTGTGTTTGAAATAGGCAAGAAGCAGCACCCCACATTTTCTTTCCTGTATCAGAGTAAAGCAGTAAAATAAACCTGTTTTATTTTGGTAAAACTCAGCAGTGGATAAAAAAATAATTCCCTTTAGGTACAGAGAACAGCGGAGATACGTTTATTGGTATTCCTAACATATGCTATTATGTTCTACCTGTCCGCTAGGGTGTCCTAATAAAATAAGAGATCAGTATTCATTTTAAATTTGTCATAGTTATTCAAAATTTGCAGCAGGCAGCATCTAAGGATAAACAACTGTTTAACATAGAGAGGAGAAAAATGTAATAAACTACATGATAGTTAAATGCAAGTATTGCAAAGGCTACAGTCACAAATTAAAATGAAATGAGTTACATCCCTTTGCATAAAAGGTTATTTTGGGTTTAAAAAAATACATTTTCTTCAATGGCATTATAATTCAAGTTTATCAGAAAAATTATATCAGCACAACATATGGTATAATTTGATTTCAATTTCCAATAGTCCAAACATATCTAAAATTCTGCTTTGCTTCACTGATTAAGTAACGATACAACTTCCAAACAGACATTATTTTATCTTGAATTACATCAGACCATTGGAGGTCCTCACTGGTCACAGCACATCAAACCATTGGAGGTCCTCACTGGTCACAGTACATCAAACCATTGGAGGTCCTCACTGGTCACAGTACATCAAACCATTGGAGGTCCTCACTGGTCACAGTACATCAAACCATTGGAGGTCCTCACTGGTCACAGTACATCAAACCATTGGAGGTCCTCACTGGTCACATAAGTGAATCTATACTGATATGGGTTTAACACCATTTGGAGGACTGCAATGAACACACACACATAAGTGAAATAATATGTAATGCTGGTATAACATGTTAATTCAAACACAGTTTTGATACCTTTTCAACTTCCTCTCCATCTCTAATGCTTCCAAGCCACTTCATGCCCTCTGACATCTGTTGAACTTTACCCTCCAGAACAGCTTGAATTGCCTCTCTTTTATTTAGGTCGTCATTAAGAGTTCTCTCCCTTTCATTTTTAAGGACAAGTTCTTCTTGTACACATCTAAGCTCTGATGTTAGCTGTTTCTTTTGTTGCTCTAACTCAACTACACTCCTCTGAAGCTGTGCCATCTCCCCAGTCTGCCCTTCCAGAACCTGGAACAGTTATTAAGAATGACACAAGATTATTATTATACCAATAACTATAAAATGTGAACTTAATATTTTATGAAAGTCATACACAAAGAAGAACCTCATATAAAAGGCTTTCTTTAGGTGGTATGAAACACTTTGATATGATTGACATATCTTCAATGTCTGACTGAAAGATATCCATACTTAAACTCCACTGTCTATTTAAAGTAGGGCTAAGAATGCATGATTTAAAGTTGTATACTCAACAGGGCAATTTTAGTATAGATATACATTTGTGATAAATGGGTTCAAGACTAGAAGTTTTTAGATTCAATGTACATGAGTTGCAGTCCATTTTCTTAATGCCCGTGAATTGCAGTCCATTTTCTTAATGCCCGTGAATTGCAGTCCATTTTCTCAAAGATCTACTTTTCATATTGAGCGAATGGTGGGAAAGAAATCTACCATTATGTGTGATATTAATTATCCCCTCCTTTCTTCATAAAAAAAAACATACCTGCAACACAATTGTCACTGCTTTATATGTGAATTATCTGCAATTCAGTTCAGTACAGGTTCTTTATGGGGCAAAAAAATTTAGTTTTAGGGTTTTTATGTGTTGATGAAGGGATTGGTATGACTTTATGAATAAACATCTACTTTCTCAGGCATTGTTTTTACCAAGTCTCCATTCTCTGACATGTTTAACATTTCCGTTAATGGTTAAGGAATTTTATATAGATAACAGGTATCTTCAAAATTAACCAGGTAAATCTCTGACCCCATCTGTAGCCAAAACCTG
Organism: Unio pictorum; assembly: GCA_030141615.1. Lineage (NCBI taxonomy): Eukaryota > Metazoa > Mollusca > Bivalvia > Unionida > Unionidae > Unio > Unio pictorum. Next base: position 13,658,060 of record JARLTB010000034.1, read on the forward strand.
TTTAGTGCTACTTAATTAGCATTGGTGAGATTCTCCTTTTGGATTTTATTATTTTATTCTTGAAATTGATTGATATTATTATTATCATTGTATTAAGAACTTTCTAAGGAGGAAAGTATGCTTATAATTTAGACCTGCTAACTAAATGAAAACTGAATCAGGGACACTGTATGTCACGGAATGTTGTAGTTTTTATTTAGGAAAGACATGTACTCGGGTTTTGTTTATCGTGTGCAACGATACCCGAGGGTGATTTTTTTTATTTATATATATATATATATGGGCAGTTGTACTTCGGAATCGTGAGTACAATTCGCTATATGCCGCTCGTGCAAAGTGTTCTTGATACGGAGCACGAATCCGTATAAATACTTTGCTATATGTAAAGGGTCTTTACATTACTACGGGTTTTGTCAACAAGCGGCTGGTTTCAAGGACTGTAGCTATAGGGTTATAGATCCGAGGGAGGGAGGATTGCACAACTTTAGCTGTAGGGGTAAGTACATTTTTGATACTGAGTGATAGCTTTTTGTATCACTATATTTACCTTTGCATGTTTGTTATATAGTTTTACACAGCATAATGCGTGCATTTTCTACTCTTGTTCGCGAGGCATTTAAATTGGTAAAGTAAAGCTATATTTTGTTAAAATATAATTGTTTACTATTCAGCATTATCAAACAGGGAAGGTGTACTATAGAACCTGTCATTTTGTCATTATGATAATAATAGTCTTGATAATTTACCGTGTATAACGTCATTACGTTATGTCTGTATCAAGGTTAGTACACGGTGTCGGGTATCTTTTCAGCTATTTGTACGAGGGATTTAAACGTCCGGGGTGCCCGGAGCTGTCAAACGTCGGGAGCTGTGATTAAATGCACTGGTGTGTCCAGAGCTGTTTAATGTGCCGGAGTGTCTAATGTCTAGCGTCCGGAGTGTCTAATGTCAAGGGTGACAAGGGTGACTCAGCTGTGGAGCTGTCTAAATGACCAGAGTGTCTGGAGGGTCTAATGTTTCGTAGTATTCCGAGGGTCCGGAGTCTGTAGAAACTGTGAAGTTCTATTGTACCAGCTGTGGAGCTGTATACTAATAGTTGATTATATATATTTATTCGTAAATTGTTAGCCGTGGGCTAATGTGGGTTAGACCTGCTAACTAAATGAAAACTGAATCAGGGACACTGTATGTCACGGAATGTTGTAGTTTTTATTTAGGAAAGACATGTACTCGGGTTTTGTTTATCGTGTGCAACGATACCCGAGGGTGATTTTTTTTATTTATATATATATATATGGGCAGTTGTACTTCGGAATCATGAGTACAATTCGCTATATGCCGCTCGTGCAAAGTGTTCTTGATACGGAGCACGAATCCGTATAAATACTTTGCTATATGTAAAGGGTCTTTACATTACTACGGGTTTTGTCAACAAGCGGCTGGTTTCAAGGACTGTAGCTATAGGGTTATAGATCCGAGGGAGGGAGGATTGCACAACTTTAGCTGTAGGGGTAAGTACATTTTTGATACTGAGTGATAGCTTTTTGTATCACTATATTTACCTTTGCATGTTTGTTATATAGTTTTACACAGCATAATGCGTGCATTTTCTACTCTTGTTCGCGAGGCATTTAAATTGGTAAAGTAAAGCTATATTTTGTTAAAATATAATTGTTTACTATTCAGCATTATCAAACAGGGAAGGTGTACTATAGAACCTGTCATTTTGTCATTATGATAATAATAGTCTTGATAATTTACCGTGTATAACGTCATTACGTTATGTCTGTATCAAGGTTAGTACACGGTGTCGGGTATCTTTTCAGCTATTTGTACGAGGGATTTAAACGTCCGGGGTGCCCGGAGCTGTCAAACGTCGGGAGCTGTGATTAAATGCACTGGTGTGTCCAGAGCTGTTTAATGTGCCGGAGTGTCTAATGTCTAGCGTCCGGAGTGTCTAACGTCAAGGGTGACAAGGGTGACTCAGCTGTGGAGCTGTCTAAATGACCAGAGTGTCTGGAGGGTCTAATGTTTCGTAGTATTCCGAGGGTCCGGAGTCTGTAGAAACTGTGAAGTTCTATTGTACCAGCTGTGGAGCTGTATACTAATAGTTGATTATATATATTTATTCGTAAATTGTTAGCCGTGGGCTAATGTGGGTTTGCGGAACCCAGTATATGGTTTGGGACTGGAAAGATAAGTTATCTGTCCTGTTATTATTTTTCAAATATAGTTCCGCTACTTGAGCGTATACATTTTTACTATATGAGTAATCCTGCATTGTTTACTACGTGAGTAAACTGTATTCATGTTTTTTTTTTTTATAATTTTTTCGCTGGGGTTTTGTATCAGTTTTTGTATCATTGTATCATTGATTCGTATCATTGTTTTGTATCATTGTATCATTTATTTGTATCATTATATGATTCGTTTGCATCTTCTAGTCTGTGCGTAATTATGTATAATTAAATCCAATATTTGGATTACAATACGCACGCATTTCATTGTTTTGTTTATATACATTTATCGCCACATTAAATCATAATTTTTATATCTGTATCATCAAAGCGTGTTTTGTTGTTAATCCGAAGTGGTCCGTCACGGTTATCTTGTTACACTGTAAGTATCGTTTTTCAAAATGGATTAAATAGAAATTCTTCTGTGTATTCATTTCTGTAGTGGACTTGACAACTTTTATTGCTTGCTGAGATTAATATCTGAAAATTCACTAAAAGCAAGTAACTGCTCAGGTGGCCTAGTGATTAGAGCATCCACCTCGGATGCAGAAGGGGCATGGGTTCGATCCCTGGCCAAGTCATACCAAAGACTTACAAAAATGGTACTAACAGCTGGTTCGCTTGGCGTTCAGAATTAAGAGATTAGTTTTAACTGTGACTGGGTGGAACATCATGCTACATGTCTGCAGCATGATGATCCAGTGCTAGACCTCACGATAAACTGCCACATTGTAGACATTGTAGCAATAGGACTGACATGTTTTGAAGCTGTGTTAAAAAATCCAAATCATACATGTAATAACTTATAAAAGCCAGGGGATAACAATGATGTTGTTCTGAGTCACAACTGTCACAAAAATGATATATTCTGGATTAGCAAACGTTCTTTATAATGTTGAAAATTGAACATTTTAGTGATCTTCATGTGTTGTCAGGGTGTATTGTTGGAAGCGGTAAGAGGCAAATCTAAAAGCAGTAATTACAGCAAAAGATAAGCATATCATTACAAATATTTCTACTGATTCAGTTTCTCAATTCTCTGATAAATGTTAAAATTAACACATGTTGATGAATAGGGAGCTTTTTAAGTGGGCTGCTTGAAATGTAAGAGGGTTCATCTTAAGCCCTCACAAATGTTTTAGCACTATCTTAAATTTGAATCTTCTGCAAACTTGCCCATCAGTTTTGTCCCAATCTGGCCCATTACTTTTGTCCCAAACTGGCAAATTAGTTTTGTCCCAATTTGTTTCTTTAGTTGTGCCCCAATTTGGCTTATTACTTTTTTCCCAATTTGGCCCATTAGTTTTGTCCCAAACTGGCCTAATAGTTTTGTCCCAAATTGACCCACTAGTAATGTCCCAAACTGGCCCATTAGTTTTGCCATAAAATGACCAATATAATAATAATCACGCCTCTCTAAAGTGACATCTGTGCAGTGGCCTAACTTTACAGCTCCAGCCAGTTTAGGTTCATGGTATTGATGTATGGTACTCTAACAGCTTGTAATTAAAGCAGCCAAAATATTAACATAAGTGTAAAGAAAAAAAAAAGTATTTTACAAAAGGTATCATTTAAGTATGTAAAAGTTATTAAAGTAAAAAAAATTGAATTAACATAATAATTCAGAACATTTATAAGGCAGTTATTAAGATGAAGTATCAACACCTATGATATATCACGATTTTCAATTTTTTCCAATACCTGGTCCAATCTTTCCCTCATATGTATTATCTCAGCCTGGGTCTGGTCATATTCTGTGGATAGTGTTTTAAGTTTTGCTTCAGTCTCACTCAGACTGGTTTGCAGACTGGAGATTGTAGACTGTGCTTCTGTAAAATGAGACTGGTGCTCTTTTATCATACTTTCATACTGACTTTTCTGACTGGTCCACTCTTTCTGTCTAGCCTCAGCCTCAACTGTCTCTTTGTTGCATCTGTCAATATTGTGGATCTAAATGTCAGTAAAATGATGGAAGGCTTGAAACTGAGCACAGCTCAAGTACATGCTAACAGTCTGGAACACTATAAAGATCTTTCACGCATCAACACATGTGCATTCTTAGCATGAGCAAAGAAAGTAAAAATACATTGCATCTAAACTGAAAATTCAGATTTAAAGGCTATGTTGTTCTAATTAATTTATTTGCTATAATATTTTTTCCAATATAAGTATTCTACACTGGCAGCTTAAACATAAATAAACACATGCAAAATTATTTTATCCACATTCAATGAAAGATTTTTAAAAATGTAATCAAGAAATATAGTATTATAATTTACATTTTATGGTTAGTAGCAAATTTACGTTCTCACTCATTTGATAAAATTAATGTGTTTTTCAAGACTCAATACTTAAGTTCTGTGTTACTGCAGTCTCTCAAACATACAGATTAAAATAAATATATTAAAATACACATTTCAAACACACAGATTAAAATAAATATATTAAAATACACATTTCAAACACACAGATTAAAATAAATATATTAAAATACAAATTTCAAACAAATGGATGAACACAGCAATAACTATTGAATTTTAAGTTTCTGTCTCCTAAAATAAAACCACATACTCTGGAAAAATCCGTACTAACCATTGGTTATCCACAATTATAGAGTTCATTTTGCTGAATAGTCTTTTTCTTCACTCTTTTTATGCTACTTTCTGTTTTAGTAAGAAATTACATCAAATACATGTCACTGTGTACCATCTCCTTAATTCAATATTACTGTTCATGTATTCTGTACAGTTTAAGGTGACTCCATCACACAAACAACACACATCAAGTATATTTCAAATCTGTTAAACATTTTTGGATCTACATATATAAGACTCTCTGTTGCAGCTGACGAAAAGTAATTTTCAGCACTAGACCCATATGCTATGCTTGTCACATGTTCTCTGCATTTCTCACACACACACAATTCACTTCATTGACTTTTGCTAGTTGATCTGATTTATTACTGTGGTTAGAGACCCAAAGGCTATGTTTGTCACATGGTTCCTCCATTTCTCACACACACAATTCACTTAATTGACTTTTGCCAGTTGATCTGATTTATTACAGTAACTGGTTATAGACATAAAGGCTACACTTGTCACATGTTCTCTCCATTTCTCACACACACAAAATTCACTTCATTGACTTTTGCCAGTTGATCTGATTTACTACAATCTGTGGTTATATTTGACTCTGCTTTTGTGCAAGTTTGTCAGAGTGTAATATCTCCTGGAGGCTTAATTTACCTTCTGTGTCTCTTGCTATGTAATCCTACATTTATTTATTTATTTAAATCAATAACAATGTTCATGTGTTTAGCACTGTTTATAGTGACTCTTTCTTTTTTAAAAAAATACTTGTCCATTTAAAAATTAAACTTCAAGTGCTTTAGCATGTCCAAAGTATCAAAAGTCACAAATGTAACTATTGTTCTATTTAAAGACAAAACTGGTTAACAGCTAAATCCCATTAAAATTAAGGCAAACATAAACAATTACAGCGTTCATTATATTACACTGTAATATGATAGAAAGGGAAACATCCCTTCTATCATATGTTTCTGGAATATGTCCATTTTAATAGTATTCATACTGGCATGGAATAGTATTGATTTTTAATTTCCCCGTTTTCAAAATGCTGTGTTTGTCTATCATTCATCAATATGTGTTTTGCAAATGCTTAATCAGTTTGCATTACATTTTTATTTATATTATTTTGTTTGCTCTGTTTGCATTGATCATTTCTTTTGCATTTGCTTAACCCTTTGAACCCAACAGGCCGGTTTACCGGCCTGTTGTAGCAGTGTATATACCCGAAAGGCCGGTATACCGGCCTCGCTATCTACCGTCATAACCCGACAGGCCGGTATACCGCCCTGTGATACATTATTCACTAGATTCGCTATAGAATTGTCAAAATTTGCTCGGGAGGCTCGGGTTAGGGTGCCGAAATATGGGGGACATTAGGGTTCAAAGGGTTAATAATTACTTTTCATTTGTGTTAATTTTCCACTCGTTCTTCATTCCATTTTCTTTCCAAAAGTAAAATATCCCATTTCTGATCTCACTTCAACACAGCAGTTAGTAGAATTCAACCTGTAATCCCTATACAAAACTATCTGAAAATAAGATCATTAGAACAAAGGTTCTCGAGAATACAATGTCTGTCTCAGCAATAACAGGGCAATGATAAATTTTCTGACACTTTTCATATAAAACTGTCACTATGCTTTTGCTGGCAACCACAATGAGATCACCAACAAAAAATAATTCTCCTCTCATATAACCACACTTGATTATAAGAATAACGTAACTTTGGTTTATCTTTTCCATAATCTGTGACCTGAGTAAATACCTTTTCTCCAGATCTCGAAATTCAACCTGTAATTCTTTGTATTGCCTCTGAACTTCGTGATACTGACTCTCCCACATGTGCATTTCTCCTCGCATTTCCCCTCGCATCTCAGCCATAGACTGCTGGTATGATTGTTTCTGAACCTCAAGCGAGTCAATCTTATCCTCGAGGTCAGCTTTTGTAATTTCCGCATTGGATAGATCCATGGACATTTGATCTATTTCATTCATATATGATCCTGTTACGCTCTCCTGAAAAATTGTATATTTAGAGATCTCTGTAATCTTTAAAGTATTTTCTTTAGAATGCTCTTCTATTTTCTTGGAATAGAATCAACATCATCAATGTAGATTATTATAAAACCAATAATTCAATGTCTCAATACTTCTTCTGAAACAAAACAGGAACTAAATTACCCTGTTTACTTGACTGACCACATACATGGTTGGATGCAAGGGCAATAGAATCATGCTGACCAAATGGCCATGGTTGCCCAAATCATTTTCCAAATTGCTGGCTAGTCCACTCAAGTTAAACAATTATCCCTACTCCCAAAGGAGCTGCCCTTTAACAAATTATCCAACACACTTGGGATGCATAGCTGTAACTATACACGCTACTATACAACTCCAACCTATACTCTCAATATTTAGAGATAGATATATTGTTGTTGTAGTGTTTAACGCCATTTTTCAGCAATCGATAGGCTATATATGGCAGTCAGTATTAATGGTGGAGGAACAACCTGGGAAAACCCCTGAAAAGAACCACCAACCCACAAGAAGCTACTGGCAAGCTTTCTCACATAACTACATTAGCCGAATCTTTTACTTGAACTCACGCAGACAGAAGTGAGATGGCAGTGATCCGTAATGGAGCACTTTAGATCACTCAGGCACTCGGGGCCCCAGAGATGGATATAAATCATTTGGACAAATGGCAGTTTTTGTATGTACAGAACAGTTTTCTAGTGTAGGGTAGAAATGTAACAGTATCAGATGAGATTCAGCACATATCTGGAACAAGGGACATTCTGATTCAGATACTAATACATAAGCAACTGTCAGGGAAGATCTTGTTAGGGAAACTAATGTATTCAGTGTAATACCTAAATTTTGCTTCAAACAAACGAATCTGACAATAATTGTGAAGTTGTTGTTGTTGTTATTTAAAGCCATTTTTCAGCACAAAATAGGCTATACATGGTGGCCAATATAAATGGCGGAGGAAGAACACAGGAAAACCCCTAAAAGACCCTCGAACTGACAAGAAGCTACTGGCAAGCTTTCTCACATAACCACATCAGCCGAATCCGAGACTCGTATCCACACAGGTGAGATGACAGTGATCCGTAACGGTGCACACCTTTGTAAGGTTAAAAGGTCATAAAATTAATGCACAATGTGCTTGATGGAAGGGTTAACTGCATTTTAGTGACTTAATTTATAAAGCAGTACAGGCCCCCATGATCTGCTCTATTTCACTAGTAATGTAAACAGGCATGCAATCATTAGCAATGTAAGTATAAATATAAATGCTCTTGTGGGCACTATAAATAGGCTTACTACAACTAGTTCTATAAATAGGCATACTATTATTAGTACTAAAGACAGGAAAACTATTTTTAGTACATTAATAATCGTTAGTACTATAAACAGGCATGCTATTAATAGTACTATAAACAGGCATTCTATTATTAGAAATGTTAACAGGCATGCTATTATTAGTACTATAAATAGGCATACTATTGTCAGTACTATAAACCAGGTTACTATTATTAGGAATGTAAACAGGCATGCTGTTATTAGTAATGTTAACAGGCAAGCTATTACGAGTAATGTTAACCGCTCTGGTGGCCTAGTAGTTAGAGCGTCCACTATGGAAGCGAGAGGTTATGGTTTCGATCCCCAGTCGAGTTATACTAAAGACTTACATAAATGGTACTAACAACTGCCTCGCTTGGTGCTCAGCATTAAAAGATTAGTGTTAGGACTGGTCAGCCTGGTGTCAGGATAATGCCTGGGTGGAACATCATGCTATATGTCTGCGGCATGATGCCCCAGTGCTAGACATCACTATAAACTGCCTCACTACAGACATCATAGCGATATGACTGAAAAATTGTTAAAGCTATGCTAAAAATCCTAATCACACACACATTAGTAATGTTAACAGGCATGCTATTATTAGCAATGTTATAGGCATGCTATTTATAGCAATGTTAACAGGCATGCTATTATTAGTAATGTTAACAGGCATGCTATTATTAGTAATGTAAACAGGCATGCTATTAATAGTAATGTACACAGGCATGCTATTAATAGTACAATAAATATGTGTACTATCATTAGTACTATAAACAGGAATTATAAACTGGCAAAATATTATTAGTACTATAAACAGGCATGATACTATTATTAGAACTGTAGGCATTATATCATTTATAATGTAATATGCATACTACCGTGATTACTGTAAATAAACATGCTAGCACAAGTACTGTAAAGCGGCATACTATCACGAGTACTGTAAATAGTACTAATATTATGAATACTTTAAATAGACATAATATCATGGGTACTATAAACAGGCATTCTATTATTAGAAATGTAATATGCATACTATCGTGAGTACTGTAAATATACATAATATTGTACATACTGTAAATAAGCATATTAAACAGGCATTCTATCATGAGTACTGCAAACAGTCATACTATCATGAGTACTATAAACAGGTATACTATCATGAATACTGTAAACAGGCATTCTATCATGAATACTGTAAACAGGCATACCATCATGAATACCGTAAACAGGCACACTATCATGAGTACTGTAAATAGGCATTCTATCCTGAGTACTGTAAATAGGCATTCTATCATGAGTACTGTAAACAGGCATTCTATCATGAGTACTGTAAACAGGCATTCTATCGTGAGTACTGTAAACAGGCATACTATCACGAATACCGTAAACAGGCATAATATCATGAGTACTGTAAAGTCACACTATCATGAATATCGTAAACAGGCATACTATCATGAGTACTGTAAACATACATTCTATCATGAGTACTGTAAACAGTCATACTATCATGAGTACTGTAAATAGTCATACTATCATGAACACCGTAAACAGCTGTTCTATCATGATACTGTAAACAGTCATTCTATCATGAATACTGTAAACAGGCATTCTATCATGAGTACTGTAAACAGGCATTCTAGCATGAATACTGTAAACAGGCATTCTATCATGAGTACTGTAAACAGGCATTCTATCATGAGTACTGTAAACAGTCATACTATCATGAGTACTGTAAACAGTCATTCTATCATGAGTACCATAAGCAGGCATTCTATCATGAGTACTGTAAACAATCATACTATCATGAGTACTGTAAACATACATTCTATTATGAGTACTGTAAACAGGCATTCTATCAGGAGTACTGTAAACAGGTATTCTATCATGAGTACTGTAAACAGGCATTCTATCATGAGTACTGTAAACAGGCATTCTATCATGAGTACCGTAAACAGGCATTCTATCATGAGCAGTGCAAACAGGCATTCTATCATGAGTACTTTAAACAGGCATTCTATCATGAGTACCATAAACAGGCATTCTATCATGAGTACTGTAAACAGGCATTCTATCATGAGTACTGTAAACAGGCATACTATCATGAATACCGTAAACAGGCATAATATCATGAGTACTGTAAAGTCACACTATCATGAATATTGTAAACAGGCATACTATCATGAGTACTGTAAACAGTCATAATATCATGAGTACTGTAAATAGTCATACTATCATGAATACCGTAAACAGACGTTCTATCATGATACTGTAAACAGTCATTCTATCATGAGTACTGTAAACAGTCATTCTATCATGAGTACTGTAAACAGTCATACTATCATGAGTACTGTAAACATACATTCTATCATGAGTACTGTAAACAGGCATTCTATCATGAGTACTGTAAACAGTCATACTATCATGAGTACTGTAAACATACATTCTATCATGAGTACTGTAAACAGTCATACTATCATGAGTACTGTAAACAGTCATACTATCATGAGTACTGTAAACATACATTCTATCATGAGTACTGTAAACAGGCATTCTATCATGAGTAATGTAAACAGGCATTCTATCATGAGTACCGTAAACAGTCATTCTATCATGAGTAATGTAAACAGGCATTCTATCATGAGTACCGTAAACAGGCATTCTATCATGAGTAGTGTAAACAGTCATTCTATCATGAGTAGTGTAAACAGTCATTCTATCATGAGTAGTGTAAACAAGCATTCTATCATGAGTAGTGTAAACAGTCATTCTATCATGAGTAATGTAAACAGGCATTCTATCATGAGTACCGTAAACAGGCATTCTATCATGAGTAGTGTAAACAGTCATTCTATCATGAGTACTGTAAACAGTCATTCTATCATGAGTACTGTAAACAGTCATTCTATCATGAGTACTGTAAATAGTCATTCTATCATGAGTACTTTAAGCAGGCATTCTATCATGAGTACTTTAAGCAGGCATTCTATCATGAGTACTGTAAACAGTCATTCTATCATGAGTACTTTAAGCAGGCATTCTATCATGAGTACTTTAAGCAGGCATTCTATCATGAGTAGTGTAAACATACATTCTATCATGAGTAGTGTAAACAGGCATTCTATCATGAGTAGTGTAAACAGGCATTCTATCATGAGTACTGTAAATAGTCATTCTATCATGAGTACTTTAAGCATCACTGAAAGGTATGGAGACAATTATAATTTAAAAATTCTCTGAATTCATATCTGTTTGAATTAATTTTCATGGTTTGCTAAACATTTTTTTATTTTAATGGTATATTAAATTCAACATGTGATGAACTAATCTAATGCTTCATGATACAGCAACACAAATAAGTTATTTAGTACTGAGGCAATTAGACATAAATGCCTTGTCCACCATGGTAGCCGTCCCATGCCTGATCTGATGCTATGAAGCATGATGACCACTGATACACTACAGTTCCTGCAGGCAAATATATCAGTTTATTATACATCCTCAAGCCTGCAGGAGGTGCCCTGACAATGATCTTATTGGAATGAGATACATTATTCTTCAATGTATCTTTTGAAATTGTGGCTTTTATCAACAATGAAATCTGCAAAAATATAAAAGTCAATTGCAATTTTTGTCTGTTAAATATGATGTATTATATCTACATTGATTCAGTGTTATATATTTAAAAAATGATTGGTCTTCTGGCGATGAAGAATAACTAAATGTATGCTCATTGTATTAATGAAAGAGGAATAAATACTCAGTAGGTATTTTGGAATGTATTTAATCTTACCATTCCAGTGCTAGCTAAGCTGCTCACACTATTGGCTCTTGAGCGGATGGACATATTCCAAGAATACTGACGATCCAAGTTCTTTCTAAAGTAACAAATAAGAATAAAAAAAATAAACATGAGGTAAAAATCGGTGAAACTGATACTAACCTTTCTAAAACAGCTTTGAAATTTTCAGTAAAATGAACAGCTAGGCTTTTATTCTTTTATGTTATTAGTTCTGGCAATTTACTTCTTCAAAAAGACCTATATTGCAAACAGAATTGACCACAGCATGTTTCATAAAATTTCCAACCTGTCTAGAATCTAATCAATACAAGAACATAACAGGCAAGCATAAAGACAGGTGGAGAGCCAAAAAAGTGAGTAAAGAACATAAATCTAGATTAAGGGACGCTAATTAAAGAACTTTAAAATTTGATTCAAAACTATTTTAACGCACACGAATCCAATATGGGTCTGATATCATGTAAGTGACTTTCAAACTAATTTAACAGTCATCCATTCCAAAAAGCAGGCCTGTGTAGTCTTGTAAGAGCACTATCTTCCAAACTATGCACAGATCACTTGAAGTGAAACAAGAGTATATCTTCATCAAGTCTGAGACGAATCTTATCAGAAATAGGGTAGCTATAAATCTCACTAATATGCGTGGAGCTCATCTTTTTATCATACTCATCTACAGCCTGATGATCTAAGCCTATATACCAAGTTTGATCAAAATCAGATAAAAAATTTCTCTGGAGTGCTAGAAAACTGAGCCAATCACACACAAGATAACCTCATAAATATGCATGGATCCCCATGCACCATGAAACTCCTGCTAGATTTTGAATTTTTAGTCTATATTAAATTTTTTGATCAAAATCAGATAAAAACATGGCATCCAGAGTATACCATGTTCAGCCAATCAGATGCAATTTCAATAACAATATGCAAATCTCTTAAGATCTCCATATTTAACGTCCATATTTCAAGTCTGATCAAAATTAAATTGAAGGTGTGGCTTCCAAACAGGTAATCAGCCCATAAAACTAAATGCAAGATCACCAAGTTAAGATGTGTTTATCTTGCTCATTAACAATTTTTTCCAAGATTTTGAAGATTTCAATTCTGGCTTTAATTAAATCAGAAATATAGACCCCAATCTGATGCAAGTTAACCTCATTTTTATCTTTATATCTTGATCATATTTAATCTTATCTGAGATCATGATGATATGAATCTGTATTTCACATCTGACCAAACTCCAATTTTTAAAAAGAACATAATATAGTGGAAACAACTATATGTTGAGAAATGGATGATTGGGATCACACCCTAACCTCACTTGACCTTACAGCTAGGTGAACTAAAACTGCCATACCTTGCAAATGAAGGCCATGCATTGTCAAGGTCATAACCCCTGGGTGCAAGGTCAAACTGAATGTCATTGAGGTCATACAGACAGCTTAGGATTTTTGAACTCTTCTCATGCTGAAGCCAGATTGCTTTAGGATGGAACCACATACTGAAAGAGAGATAATTGTGTCACTGGATGTTTGGTTTGAAGTCAACATTGTAAAGCAACTCTGGATTTAAACTGCACAAGATCCAAGTTTTTTCTGCAGCAAAACTCTAAGCATAATTAACTTTTGAAGGACTATTAAAAAAATAATGACAATACAATATACATTCTTAGCAAATGCATGACTTTATTTCAGGAGTAACTTATAATATATTTGTAAAGCGATATTTTTTTTTTAATTATATGGATTTGAAACAATATCTGGTCTAAAAAAATATTGGAATTTTATAGATAAAAAAAACTTAAGTGATAAAAATGCACTAATATTACCAATTACAGTAAACATAGAGTATATTGACCATTTTCAATTTATGTATGTGTAGCTGTCACTGATTTACACCCTACTAAACTGTATATTATCCAGATATAACAGTGAGTTTGACCAGAGCTATTATGTGCTGTGGGTATGTTAGACTTTAACTGATTTACACCACCACGATGTTACCACCTGATGTAAGTCCTACAAATTGGCCAGGTACAGTATGTACAAATTAGACTACCAATATTTCAATCATGCTTGTAGAGAATGCTTTTGAGTGTAGTTCAGTGAACTGTGAAAGTAAAATCTGTTTCTATCTGTACCTATCTTAATTGGTGGAAATTTCACTCAAATCCATTTCAAAAGTGGATTCCACCTGGTCAAATTTGTGGATTACTACAAAGGACTTAGAGCTGATGGTAACATCATTGATCCTAAATCATATAACCAAAAGAAAAATGTTGTTGTTGTTGTTGTAGGATTTTACGCCAAAAATATGCAAATCTCCAAAAGATCTTCTTTTTCTTTAGAATCGATCCACGAGAAGCTACTGGCAAATTTTCTCACATAACTACATTAGCTGAATCTTAGACTCGAACCCACTCAAACATTGGCGAGATGGCAGTGATCCGAAATGGAAAGTGCTTTAAACCACTCGGCCACACCCCTCAAAAAAAAAACCAACAAACAAACAATGTAAATCAGTGGAGAGTACTTCAATGTACACTCAACTGACATTAGTGTAAAATGGTCAATAAATATGGTGTATACTGTAGATCCCAATGGTACATGCGATGTTGGGCATAATTTATAGTGTAAAATGGTCAATAAATATGGTGCATACTGTAGATCCCAATGGTACATGCGATGTTGGGTATAATTTATAGTGTAAAATGGTCAATAAATATGGTGTATACTGTAGATCCCAATGGTACATGCGATGTTGGGTATAATTTATAGTGTAAAATGGTCAATAAATATGGTGTATACTGTAGATCCCAATGGTACATGCGATGTTGGGTATAATTTATAGTGTAAAATGGTCAATAAATATGGTGTATACTGTAGATCCCAATGGTACATGCGATGTTGGGTATAATTTATAGTGTAAAATGGTCAATAAATATGGTGTATACTGTAGATCCCAATGGTACATGCGATGTTGGGTATAATTTATAGTGTAAAATGGTCAATAAATATGGTGTATACTGTAGATCCCAATGGTACATGCGATGTTGGGTATAATTTATAGTGTAAAATGGTCAATAAATATGGTGTATACTGTAGATCCCAATGGTACATGCGATGTTGGGTATAATTTATAGTGTAAAATGGTCAATAAATATGGTGTATACTGTAGATCCCAATGGTACATGCGATGTTGGGTATAATTTATAGTGTAAAATGGTCAATAAATATGGTGTATACTGTAGATCCCAATGGTACATGCGATGTTGGGTATAATTTATAGTGTAAAATGGTCAATAAATATGGTGTATACTGTAGATCCCAATGGTACATGCGATGTTGGGTATAATTTATAGTGTAAAATGGTCAATAAATATGGTGTATACTGTAGATCCCAATGGTACATGCGATGTTGGGTATAATTTATAGTGTAAAATGGTCAATAAATATGGTGTATACTGTATATCCCAATGGTACATGCGATGTTGGGTATAATTTATAGTGTAGTACAGCCACAGCCAGAATAAACATCAGCATAGTAATTAACTACACTCAGCTGTGCCATATTCATGAATTTACTGATAAAGAAATTAATTAAAAAATTAATTAAAAAACAATAATTTGTTCGTTTGTTTGATTAGGATTTTTTACGTAACTTTAACAATTTTTCAGTCATATTGCTATTCCCCCCCCCCCCCACCCCAATTTTTTTTTTTAACAAATAAATGAAAACATGTCATCCATTACAGCAAAACTACTACTTATCTCTACTGTGTTGAAAACAGCCATCATGTTATCCTTCTTTTGAGAAAAAAAGGTTTTTCTCCCACAAAAATGGCATGGGGGAAAATGTAAAGATAAAACTATATGAATTTAATTAAAATATGATGATTTCTAGATCTGCGTGTATACAAATACCTGGTAGCTTTGCCATTAACGATGCATTGTTGGATGCTGTCTGCCAATCTATGGTGCATGAGGCAAAATCTCAGGAAAGCTCTACCTTTCCCCAATGATGTTTTATGCTGAAGAGAAAAAACAAAAAAAAACATGCAGAACATTTTACAACTTTTATCACAAATAAATTATAGGAGGGTCACACTAGATTTTTTGTTTATACATGCTAGAATTCAGATATTATGTGTACACTGTGGATTGACTCTTCATATGGTTTAAGCAGACCAACTTTTCCAAAGGTTTAGGACTGATCTAACACAGTCAATAGTACAGTTATCTGAACACAGGTTCAATAAACATCCCAAGGTTCAAATTCAGTCATAAATCTTGAATTCAGCTATAAAAATAATCTGGTTTCATCTCTGGAGGAGAATCTAATTATTTTCACTACTGAATTATACACAATGGAGCCCTTGCTTATGAATATGGACTACAGAATAGACAAAATGGAGCCCTTGTTTATGAATATGGACTACAAAATAGACACAATGGAGTCCTTGTTCATGAATATGGACTACTGAATAGACACAATGGAGTCCTTGTTCATGAATATGGACTACAAAATAGATACAATGGAGTCCTTGCTTATGAACATGGACTACAAAATAGACACAATGGAGTCCTTGCTTATGAATATGGACTACTGAATAGACACAATGGAGTTCTTGTTTATGAATATGGACTACTGAATAGACACAATGGAGTCCTTGTTCATGAATATGGACTACTGAATAGACAAAATGGAGTCCTTGTTTATGAACATGGACAACAAAACAGACACAATGGAGTCTTTGTTCATGAATATGGACTGATGGATAGATATAACAAAGCCCTTGTTTATGAATATGGACTACTGAATAGACAAAATGGAGTCCTTGTTCATGAATATGGACTACTGAATAGACAAAATGGAGTTCTTGTTTATGAATATGGACTACTGAATAGACACAATGGATCCCTTGCTTATGAATATGGACTATTGAATTGACAAAATGGAGTCCTTGTTTATGACTGGACTACCGAAAGACACAATGGAGCCCTTGTTTATGAATGTGGTCCACTGAACAGACACAATGGAATTCTTATTTACAAATGTGCAATACCAAATAGACAATGGAATCCTTATTTAGGAATGTGCAATGTGAATAAACACAGTGGGGTCCCTTTTTATGAATGTGCACTAGTGAATAAACACAATGGAATCCTTATTTATGATTGTGGAATACTGAATCAACCTTTAAAACAAACACATAAGATCTTTTAACTGACATGTTACTTAGATGTGACTGTGGCAATACCTCTCCAATGCTTTTGACATATTTAATGCCATCATTAATCCCTTTCAGGGACCCAAGGCAATCACAGAAATAATCCCAGTAGTCTTTACGTCGTCCCAATATTGTCAGACGATCTGAAACAAAAAGCAGTGACTTGAAATGTAAACAGTCATCAATTTGCAAAATGTGCAAATGTTTTGGGGAGAAAAATTATCAAAAATTTAAAATAGCCTGCTACAGTAACTAAACTATTTAAAGAAAACTAATTTATAAGTTTATAAACTTATTCCTCACCATCTGAATGCGTTATTAATTGCAAATTATTATTATTGCTTGTCATACATTTTTTTAAAAACATGAAAAACCATTTTTTAAATGCAATTTAATGAAAAAGATATTACATGTCTTTAAAAAAAACAACATTTATATTGGTATAGGAAGACAAAAATTACTTACTATGGTCAGATATAAAATTAATTACTCACATTGAAACTTCAGGATAATTATTTGATATTTAAATTGATGTCAGTAAATGTTGTTGTTGTAGTATTTAATGCCATTTTTCAGCACACGATAGGCTATACATGGCTGCCAGTATTAATGGTGGAGGAAGAACCCAGAAAAAGCCCAGAAAGAAAAACCGACCCACGACAAGCTACTGGCAAGCTTTCTCACTTACCCACATTGGCCGAATCTGAGCCACGAACCCACACAGACAGAGGTGAAATGGCAGTGATCATTAATGGAGAGTGCTTTAGACCACTTGGCCAGTCAGGGCCCCTGTAATTGTTGCTCTCTGACTCAGTCATGGCAGTGTGATAATTGCCCATCAGGGCATTTTACATGCAGGAGAGTCTTTAATCTGGGCATCAGCTCTATTGCCTGTCAGGGCATTTTACATGCAGGAGAGTCTCTAATCTGGGCATCAGCTCTATGACAGGGAATTTTATGCATACCACTGGTGCATTTAAAATATTTGCACTATTAGAGTCAGATAATGTCCAAAAAAGGACATATACAATGTTACTATATGTCATTTATTGATACCTTTTGGAGATTTGACAAGTAGCCCCCAAAAATGGCAGGGCACATCCCAAAGCAGCAAGGACACCACTAAGAGAAGGCTGGGTACAATAGCCTTTTTAAACAGGCTAGGAAACAACACTGTAAATGTTTTTATTCTGAATGATAGCAGTAAGAAGATTTTGAAATAAATTAGAAAAAGGTAATTTTTAAAAGGCAATGTTAGTTTTAGGAGCTGATCATGTAATTGCAATTCACAATGTCAATCATACTAATACAATATGATGACCCCAAATTTATTTCAGAATATGCACCAATGAAATTAATCATTGTGATACAACCTGATGATCCAACATGCACTTCAGAATATGCACTGGTATTTCAGAATATGCACTGATGATTATATGTGAGACAGTAATCATCATTCTCTATCTTGCAAAACAGCTTAAAAGGTTCTACGAAAACAGCAGATCAATTAGAAGGAAAAGTAAAAATATAAAAATAAAAAAACATTCAAAATCAATTTCTTTATCTCCAAATAATACTAATATCCAGAATTTTAATATAGAAATTTATCAGAATAAAACGACTCCAAAATCCCAATAAACCCTTTAAACATTTTTTGTAGCATAATAATTCAAGAAATTGTAATCTAATTTAATACACATTCTGAATAGCCAACAGTATAAGACTAGTAAGGAAGGTGTATGCCAAGGCAGTGGAAGTTAAGTGTTTTGCATGGAAATATTGCCATTACAACCAACCCTGGCAAACCTGAACTGGATTAAAAATCATTATCCATTGGATGTCAGTCTAAGCTAATAATGAAGCCACTAAGTAGAGAAAGGAAATATTTCAGCAATATATTACTCCTTAGAATGCATGAACACACAAAGTTTCATCAGTGTACAGTCAAAACCAACTTAAATATAATAATCATTGCATGAACATACAAAGTTTTATCAGTGTAAGGTCAAAACCATAAGGTCAAAACCAACATAGATATAATAATCAGTTGCATGAACATACAAAGTTTCATCAGTGTACGGTCAAAAATAACTTAGATATATAATAATCATATAATAATCATTGCATGAACACATAAAGTGGGTCCAATATATTGAAAATCTAACAACCAAATAACTGAAAACAGTTATTTAAACATGAAAATTAACTCAAGAGTGTGTCCCTGTGACCTAGTTCTGGAATGGTTTAGTTTCTCTTCTTTAGCTGCATAGATATACCAGTTTTATGGAATCCAATGTAGGTGAAATAATCTAATATATCAAGGTTATAATGAAGAAAAAAAACAACAAATAAATTCACAGCTTTAGTAATTAACAAAATACATCATGAACAAACAAAAATTGTATATTCAATCCCAACTTCAATGGCATGGGAATATAAAGTAAATTCAGTGGTTCCCCAATTGCAATGTTATTATGGGTGTTAAAAAGTGAACATGTGTTACATATGATGTCATCTTATACCACACACGTTATATTGAAGAATAAAACTCATCCAATATATTGGATTCCATGACAATATCAGGGCCTTAAACTAGATTTCAAGTTAGAGAGTGAGTTGTCAAAGAAGGTGAGTTGGTTAACCTTTTCCAACTGAGACACATGTTTTTTTATATAAAAGTAGCCACCAGGAGTAAAGTTAAAGTAGCCAGGTAAATCACCCTTCTCCTGGCTGACAAGAAAAAGCCCTGCCATATCCATGTTAAATCAAAGACTGTGTTATATCAGGGATAAATGGTATTATACTTAAGTATTTTATTGTGAGGTGTGCTGTATTTATTTGGTGTCTTTCTGATAAATGTTACAGTCGACTCCACTTAACTGCACATCAGTTAACTTCACAATCCAGATAACTGCATGTAATCATGCCGGTCCCATTTTTTCCCAATGCTTTTCAATGTACTGTACCGTACTTCGGTTAACTGCACACTCCGTTTAACTGCACAGTCTCATGATGGGTCCGAGGGTGTGCAGGCAACCGGAGTCGACTGTAATTAGTATAAGTATTAAATAAATTCTTTCATCAAAAGCCTATTCCAAATTTTGCCAAAACCAGGGCAAACGTTTTAGTACTAAAGCCTTTTCCAATAACAAACCAAGCCATTACATTCCAAAATTTGACAAGACTGGTGTATCATTCATATAATAACAAAAATAATGAATTTAACATCAGCCAATGTATTGGGATATTCATATTATTTAGAGACTTCAATGAGAACCGCCAACAAAATCAAATACTGTATAGCAGGTTCATTTCTTAGGTAGACAAATTTATTATTTTATCCAAAAATAGATTTCTTAAATTTGGCCAGTTATATTTTCATGACTGGAGATTTAACATCCAGAGTGGAGAGTTCCAACCCTAGACAAAGAGGAACTTAGATTTCTAGCTTGAAGAGGTGATGCAGACCCAGTTTATAACATCATCAGTGTGCATTTATTATTATGAGATTTAAAGACTGACAATTTACCTAATTTATATTTGTAAGTGCAAAGTGTCAATGTCTTATAAAGTAATTATTGTTGTCTGGGCTGAAAAAAAGACTAATATCTAATTGAAAAAAAAATGATAAATGGTATAGTTGTGCTTATTTTGATCTTGAATACATTAAACATTAATGGCTTTATTTATATTAGTGTAAAAAATGTTTTTGACAATGTTTTGACAAGTTCAAATCTGAGACCCCTAAACTGCTATAATTTTGCACCACAGAAATGACCTGCTTTACAGTATTTGCAATCAAACAATTTAAATATATGCATGAAAGGCTGATACTCTCTATTTCAATCATGTTCAACTTCAAATGATGAGAGATAATAAAGAATATTACATGAACAGAACAGACCTTGTGAATCAACAAATATGAATTTTTTTCTATAATTCCTGTCCACTCTATGTATCACCACCACCCAACCCACAACCCCCACCACCCAACCCATACCCCTACCACCAACCCACAACCCCAACCCCCACCACCCAACCCCCAAACCAAATGGTTAATCTGATAATCATCTAAAACAAGGCATCCAAAAAACCTCATTTAATGATGACCCACATTCTTAAGCCCATGCTGTTCAGTCTAAATACTGACATAAAGAAGGGGATGTGATTATTTGTCATAATCAGTCTAAATACTGACATAAAGAAGGGGATGTGATTATTTGTCATAATCAGTCTAAATACTGTCATAAAGCAGGGGATGTGATTATTTGTCATAATCAGTCTAAATACTGTCATAAAGAAGGGGATGTGATTATTTGTCATAATCAGTCTAAATACTGTCATAAAGAAGGGGATGTGATTATTTGTCATAATCAGTCTAAATACTGACATAAAGAAGGGGATGTGATTATTTGTCATAATCAGTCTAAATACTGTCATAAAGCAGGGGATGTGATTATTTGTCATAATCAGTTTAAATACTGTCATAAAGAAGGGGATGTGAATAATTGTCATAATCAGTCTAAATACTGTCATAAAGAAGGGGATGTGATTATTTGTCATAATCAGTCTAAATACTGACATAAAGAAGGGGATGTGATTATTTGCCATAATCAGTCTAAATACTGTCATAAAGAAGGGGATGTGATTATTTGCCATAATCAGTCTAAATACTGTCATAAAGAAGGGGATGTGATTATTTGTCATAATCAGTCTAAATACTGTCATAAAGAAGGGGATGTGAATAATTGTCATAATCAGTCTAAATACTGACATAAAGAAGGGGATGTGATTATTTGTCATAAACAGTCTAAATACTGACATAAAGAAGGGGATGTGATTATTTGTCATAATCAGTCTAAATACTGTCATAAAGAAGGGGATGTGATTATTTGTCATAATCAGTCTAAATACTGTCATAAAGAAGGGGATGTGATTAATTGTCATAATCAGTCTAAATACTGTCATAAAGAAGGGGATGTGATTATCTGTCATAATCAGTCTAAATACTGACATAAAGAAGGGGATGTGAATATCTGTCATAATCAGTCTAAATACTGACATAAAGAATGGGATGTGATTATTTGTCATAATCAGTCTAAATACTGTCATAAAGAAGGGGATGTGATTATTTGTCATAATCAGTCTAAATACTGTCATAAAGAAGGGGATGTGATTATTTGTCATAATCAGTCTAAATACTGACATAAAGAAGGGGATGTGATTATTTGTCATAATCAGTCTAAATACTGACATAAAGAAGGGGATGTGATTATTTGTCATAATCAGTCTAAATACTGTCATAAAGAAGGGGATGTGATTATTTGTCATAATCAGTCTAAATACTGTCATAAAGAAGGGGATGTGATTAATTGTCATAATCAGTCTAAATACTGTCATAAAGAAGGGGATGTGATTATCTGTCATAATCAGTCTCAATACTGACATAAAGAAGGGGATGTGAATATTTGTCATAATCAGTCTAAATACTGACATAAAGAATGGGATGTGATTATTTGTCATAATCAGTCTAAATACTGTCATAAAGAAGGGGATGTGATTATTTGTCATAATCAGTCTAAATACTGTCATAAAGAAGGGGATGTGATTATTTGTCATAATCAGTCTAAATACTGTCATAAAGAAGGGGATGTGATTATTTGTCATAATCAGTCTAAATACTGTCATAAAGCAGGAAATGTGATTATTTGTCATAATCAGTCTATATACTGTCATAAAGGAAGGAATGTGATTAGTGGCATCGTGAATGTAAGACAGTGTCATAAAGCAGGGGATATGACTGTTGTAAGTTCAATTAAAATAGCAGGGAATTTAATTATTTTCAGAGGTAAAAATCGTTTTCATAATCAGGGTATGTGATAAATGAAGTAATCTCAATTGAAATATTTGTCCAAATGCTTTTCTGTTACAAATGCAAGTAAACCTATCCAGTATGGGTCAATTATTTGACAAATAAGGTAGATATATATAATAATAATAAAAATTGCTTTATTTTCTAATCTTGTCATTGATATACAGATATTACCCCCAACCCCTCTTTCTGTATTTCTAATTGAGAATATACTTTCTAAATACTGTCATAAAGCAAGAAATGTGATTATTTGTCATAATCAGTCTAAATACTGTCATAAAGGAAGGAATGTGATTATTTGTCATAATCAGTCTAAATACTGTCATAAAGAAGGGGATGTGATTATTTGTCATAATCAGTCTAAATACTGTCATAAAGCAGGAAATGTGATTATTTGTCATAATCAGTCTATATACTGTCATAAAGGAAGGAATGTGATTATTTGTCATAATCAGTCTAAATACTGTCATAAAGAAGGGGATGTGATTATTTGTCATAATCAGTCTAAATGCTGTCATAAAGCAAGAAATGTGATTATTTGTCATAATCAGTCTAAATACTGTCATAAAGCAAGAAATGTGATTATCTGTCATAATAATCAGTTTAAATACTGTCATAAAGCAAGGAATGTGATTATCTGTCATAATCTTTCTGTATTTCTAATTGAGAATATACTTTTTTAATATGTGTAATCATTTTGTAGTTCTGATTATTATTATTATAATGGAGAAGAACTTGGAAGTTGTTTTCAATCCAAATGCATTGTACCATTTATATTACATTCTTAATGCACAAAACTATTTTTTAACCAATCCAAATGCAAACACTGTTAAAATGTTTACAAAGCAGCTGTTCAAATGCAAACATCATCCAAATGTTTAAAAACCAGCTGTCCAAAATGTATACAGTTCACATGTTTACAAACCAGCTGTCCAAATGTAAACATTGTTCAAATGTTTACAAATGAGCTGTATATATGTAAACATTGTTCAAATGTTTACAAACCAGCTGTCCAAATGCAAACACTGTTCATATTTAAAAACCAGCGGTCCAAATTTATTAAAAATGAATGCATTTCTTATTGCTATTATCTGAAGCTGCTTATGAATAAATGGGGTGGGTGGTGTCTTTGACAATTTTCTAACAGTCCAAAAAATGAATTCACAGATGAATAGAAATAAAGTGTATCAGACAAGTATAACAGATGATAAAAGTAAACTAACTTTTCAAGTATCTGAGAAGAGGACATTTACCATCATCACCGCGTTGAAAACAAATAGTTCTTCCTTTGGGACAAAATGGGAAATTTTAGTCAAATTTTTCAACATGTTAATTAAAATGACCTTAAAATGTAATTAATCTCAGAGTAAATTAGATATAATTAAACAGACTCCTTGACTATGTGACTTGACCCCATGACTAATGGATTGAAGGTCCCTTTACTATGTGACCTGGCCTCATAACTATTGGACAACAGACTACTTGAAACAGCAACCTGGTCTCATGACTACAGAACAACAGGCCCCCTGATTATGTGACCTAGTCACATGATGGTGGATAACAGAGCTTTTGAATATGTGACCTAGTCACATGACTACTGGATAACAGAGCCTTTGACTATGTCACCTGGCCACATGACTGCTAGACATTGGGACTTGTAGTCATAAAACTTTATGAGCACAAACACTGGATTTCTGCTTAAAAACTCAATAACAAAACTATAAATGCACTCAATTATGTGTAGACTTGGCATGTATGTAAAAATTCAAGCAACTAACAGATCCCAAATGTTTGTGATTTTAAACTTTATAAGAGTAAAGCTGCAAAAGATCCAAAAAATTTAAATATTTGAGCATGAGTTCAAGTTTCATTTCCTTTCATTTTTTAGTTTGATATTCTGAAAATCTTAAGTAAAAGTTATCTGTATGCTGAAAGCATGTGTTGATTGTTAATTATTCTTGCTGTAGTCATTCAAATGAATGTTCATGTGTTAATTATTGGGAATTTAAAATTGATAAAGGTACACGGAAACGCGTATGAGAAAATTGTAGCAGCATGAAATTTGTACAGACACTGTTCTTAGACCCTGGAACATAATGAAACATACATGTGCTTCGTCTTTCTTAACCTAATATTTTGTTAATTTTTCCAATTGAATTTAGACACATAATGATCTGTGACACAATTAATGAATAGTTTAAATATGTTTGCAATTGTTGCAATGGAATTACATGTATTATGGATTAGCTGCATGCCGCAACAGTACTATATCAGACGGTAAGTAAATTGTTAATACTCTGTTCATGCTATATATTGGACACTGAATTCAGACACAATGATCTTAGACAAAATTATTCAATATTAAATCTCTGTAAAACAAAATTATTGGAATTACATGCATTATGGATAAACAGCATGCCACAAAAGCATGATAGTAAACGATGTTGATACCCTATTAAAGATATAACATTAGTTGGGGTATTATTGATCAACGTCTAATTACAGAAGAAAAAAAGTAAAAATTAGTAAAACTATTTAACGCAAAGTAATAACCCAAAAATATATTACAGGGCTCAAAATTAGCGGTAGTCCACTAGTCCGAGGCTAGTATATTTCCTGTCGGACTAGTAACTATCATAATGCTATTAGTCCGATGGGCTAGTAAGTTTTGTTTATCAACAGTCTATGTTTGTTTACTCAATACCCTAATAAAGACGTGACTTCAGCATTCTGTAGAATCAACGCAGTGACCGTTGTAAACACAGTCATAAAATATTAGCATGTGAAGATGAAGTCAATTTCTGCCTCAGAAATGTGTTTCTAATACAACAAGCCATATGATTTTGTGCATTTTCGCTTAACAATGCCAATCGTGGTCCCGTCATTAACAACGGAAGTTTGGTAAATTATATCCTAATTAATCTGACAGTGAATTAAATGAAAAATAACCCGGTATCACACTTTATACACGCAACAACAGTAACAAACTACAAAACTAAAACACAAAAGATCATTAAAAAAATTAGTTTGCATGCTTGTTTGTTTCCTTTATCCTTTTATTTTTCTTTTTTTGTTGTTGCTTGATAGCCAAATGCACCAACAGTCACAAACAGGAAACTGCATCATTTATGCTTGCATCAAAATAATTATAAGAATTTGATCAATTTATTATGATCACATTACTGACACATCATTTCCATACAATTACTTTTTCTATGACAATAAAAATTGTTTTTATATTTTTCCCATACAAGACTGAACAAATTTTTGAATACACATGGAGATATCCTATATTTATACTTCTGTACCCCTGCATTTCATATGATAATGCTATTTATGAAACAAAATTGTTGTTAATCTCAATACAAGTGTGTGACATTGTTTTGTGGACAGGACTAGTAAATGTTTGGCAGGACTAGTAAATTTCTCAGTACACTAGTCCTTCTGGCTAATAAGAATTTTTTGTTAAATTCAAGCCCTGTATTATCTGTCCATTATTCTGAATCAGTCTAGTTACTGCATTCCATTTTATATTCGTCCAATAATACCTTAATCTTTATGAGACATGAAAACATGTATATATGCTAAAGCTGTGTTTTCTGAAGAAAAAAATAAAATACTATAAAACCCCACATTACCTCGACCCCACTAATGCATGGTGTGCTGTCATATATATATATATATATATATATATATATATATATATATATATATATGACATCACACCATGCATTCAACAAAAGCTGCACACACAACATTAGATCTACAGTTGCAATAGGTGAAAAGGTACTGAAATTAGAATCTATTTTAATGCAATTTCTAACTACATTGTACAATGACAGATTGCAGTTATCAAGCATTGATGTCCAAGTTTGTTTTCAAAAAGTCTATTTAAAAAAGGAAATAGGACTATTGAAAATGGATTTTACAACCTGACAGCATGTATGAACCTACTAAGTACAGACAGACATACAAATCAATCTTATATACTACCAAAGCAACAGTATCAAAACCATATATATAAATAACATGCTAACCTTTCATGTCTGCTTGTAGTATGTACTCTAATTTGGCACAGAATCTGTGTAGTGTCTGATTATCATCATTGACAGGTACACCTTCAGCTTGAAAACTACTCTTCATATCATGCACACAGTCTGAAAGACAATAACTTAAGCTAAAATAGGATAACATGGTCCCTCTCTTATGAAACCATCATCTTATTAGAGAGAAGGAGATGAGATATTATAAAAGAATGTGTCATAATGAGGTATTGCACATAAAAGACTGTTATGATGAGTTATGATATAGAAAACTTATGATGAGGTATTTTATAGAAAAGACTGTCATGATGAGGTTTTTATAGAAAAGACTGTTATGATGAGGTATTTTATAGAAAAGACTGTCATGATGAGGTGTGTTATAGAAAAGACTGTCATATGATGAGGTTTTTATAGAAAAGACTGTTATGATGAGGTTTGATATAGAAAAGAATGTCTTGATGAGATTTTTATAGAAAAGACTGTTATGATGAGGTATTTTATAGAAAAGACTGTCATGATGAGGTGTGTTATAGAAAAGACTGTCATGATGAGGTTTTTATAGAAAAGACTTATGATGAGGTATTTTATAGAAAAGACTGTCATGATGAGGTGTGTTATAGAAAAGACTGTCATGATGAGGTTTTTATAGAAAAGACTGTTATGATGAGGTATTTTATAGAAAATACTGTCATGATGAGGTGTGTTATAGAAAAGACTGTCATATGATGAGGTTTTTATAGAAAAGACTGTTATGATGAGGTATGATAAAGAAAAAAATGTCTTGATGAGGTTTTTATAGAAAAGACTGTTATGATGAGGTATTTTATAGAAAAGACTGTCATGATGAGGTGTGTTATAGAAAAGACTGTCATGATGAGGTTTTATAGAAAAGACTGTTATGATGAGGTATTTTATAGAAAAGACTGTCATGATGAGGTGTGTTATAGAAAAGACTGTCATGATGAGGTTTTTATAGAAAAGACTTATGATGAGGTATTTTATAGAAAAGACTGTCATGATGAGGTGTGTTATAGAAAAGACTGTCATGATGAGGTTTTTATAGAAAAAACTGTTATGATGAGGTATTTTATAGAAAAGACTGTCATGATGAGGTGTGTTATAGAAAAGACTGTCATATGATGAGGTTTTTATAGAAAAGACTGTTATGATGAGGTATGATATAGAAAAGAATGTCTTGATGAGGTTTTTATAGAAAAGACTGTCATTATGAGGTGTATTATATACAAGACTGACATGATGAGGTGTGTTATATAAAAGACTGTCATGATGAGGTATGTTATAGAAAAGACTATCATGATGATGCGTGTAATATAAAAGACTGTCACGATGAGGTATGTTAAATACAAGACGATCATGATGAGGTATGTTATAGAAAAGACTGTCATGATGAGGTATGTTATATACAAGACTGTCATGATGAGCAAAATTAAGGAAAAACCTGTTAGGATTAGATATTATACATTTTAAAAAAAACTGTCATGATAAGTTATGTTACATAAAAGACATTTTTATGATAAGATATTATACATAAGAGGCTGTCCTAATAAAGTATGATGTACAAAAATTTACATATCAATATGTTTCTTAATAATCTGAAATTATATATAAATGCTTCTCATCAGCTGAATACACACATTTTTGATAACTCAAAATCAATCCCTTAAAATGGGGCCCAAGCTGTTACACAGATGGGCTACAGAATAGGGGGGTGGGGAGCTTATAGTAATGGGACTACTGTCCTATTCCAATGCATGATCAAGTGATTTCTTCATCAGGGGATGGTCTTACTTGTGCTGGGTCTCATAAAACAATTTGCTATATCTGAAGGGTCTTACAAATACTAACCACTATACTATTTTGATGATGATTAGTTACTTTTTATCAGCTGGCCTGTCGTCAAAGGTTTCACAAGAGAGACAACTAAATGTCCAGGGACCCTACTATTTTATGTATGAAGAACTTGCCTTTAGTCCACATACTGCCTCTCTCCACATGGACCACACTTGAAGAGATAATCATATACTGATATGCATTATGGTAGGAAACAACTGCACCATTTTTATTTAGGATGAAGTAGCTTTCTTTCTAAAGATGGTCCCTCCTGTGATAGGGTTCATCTGAGGAGACCACAACAAAATGATGCTCATTACAACTAAGGGCAAAACATTATCTCTTTCAATTACGCTGATATGGTCATGGATTCTCACAAAATTGGATAATTTTTATTATTATTTTTTTTACTCCTTAATTTATTTCACTTGTTTTGAATTCTCTTAATAACTAATCAGTGTTATTTTAAAAATTAATTAAATACACCATAATTTGTACAGGCATATACTATTATGACAGCCTTGTGGTAAATAACTCTGTATAACATGTCCCTTGCATGGCATAAAGAAGAGGGAGCACAGCATAGTATATATAAAAAAAAAATACTTCCAGTCCTACAATAGCAAAAGCCTGTAAGTCTGATAGATGCAAACTACTTACAACATGCCACACATAAACGTGTGCTTCTAAACTACAGCAATTCGGTACATCTAATAAACACCTTTTGGAATGTACAACAAAATACCAATGGTTGAATTTATTCTGTTTCAAAAATAAATTTTACTATGTCGATCAATTTGTAGTATATATCATTCAAGAAAGTTCGGTGTGAATGCTGAAAATGTAGTCAATATCAATAAAAAAAAAATCTACAGGGAAAGTTTGAATTCTCCATAACATAAAATATACATGTATCTGGCACAAGTTCATCTCCATTTTTTATTAATTAGTATACTGAAACTAATTCATGCCCCTGGCAAGAAAGGACTTTAGAAGGGAAATTCATTTCTAATCCAATATCACCACTCTTTTTATGTAATCAAGCAGACTTTCTTGCAATGTTTTTTTTTCGAAATTTAATCAAATCAATTATTTTAAATTAATATCTACACATCTTCCTCAATGCAAAGTTTTTCTTATTAAACTTTCAACAAAGAAATTTGTTGCAAGTTAATTAAGATTTAGCTTTCTATACAGCAGGCTAGCAGAAGGTGACCCTCACCATAAAGGTCAAGGAAGAATCCAGTAAAGGTCAAGGAAGAATCCCTCAAATGTTAAGTTCATGCAATTCAAATATTTGAAACCAATACAACTTTATAAAAACACCCTCAAAATTCTGCACCAATGTAATTTGCTACATGAAAACAGGTTGAAAAAGACTGATCTACAACTACCCTATGTTGCACTATTATATGGATAACATACCTTCAATATCTTGCATTATTTTAGACTGCTGTGGGGAAGTAGCTAGTTGTACAGAAGATGACACTCCTGAAGTCAATGGCGAACCTGGTAGTGGACTTCCATGAAGGGAACTCCTAGTAGGACTGTTCTGGGCAGTGCCCACAGTGTTCACATGTGGCACCACAGGAAATGACATCTCTTGCTTTTTTTTACATTCTCAATAAACTGTAAATTAATAATAAATTCATGCATAAACATACATATATACATATACTTTAATTTAGGGAAAAAAAGAGATTGGGACATAAAAGCAGACAGAGAGGTTAAAGAGATACTGAGACAATGAAAACTGAGATAGAAACTATGAAGAAGTGAAATAGACTTGTAAAGACAGAATGTCTTTATGTATTAAGTTCTTGAGAGAACAAATTTCCAAAGAGCTACAGAAGTTTTCTAAAATATTTGTATTTATGAGGAATTGTAGAAAAACAATTTATGGTTTCAAAGTGATGTACTCAAAACTAACAAGTACTGATTGGACTGTATGAGGATTTAAGTTTTGGAAGCTATCATTCCTCACAGTGTCCAAAGGTACGATCTTCACTGGGGAGGGGGGGGTATGATCTCATACCTGCACTGACCAGCTTTGCCCCCAACTACCATATTCACAATTAAAACCAACACAGAAAACTATCAATATCTGATTCAAATGGAATCTAACACAGAAAAATATCAATATCTGATTCACATGGAATCTAACAAAGAAAACTATCAATACCAGACTCATGGAATTAAACACAGAAAAATATCAATACCTGATTCACATGGAATCCAATACAGAAAACTATCAATACCTGATTCATATGGAATCCAACACAGAAAAAACTATACAATTATGTGCTGAAAATACCATTAAAAGCAACCACCCTGAAAATAAGACACTGCTTGATCTGAATAATAAGGTGCTGGTTGTAAAGATTAAAGGTGACTCCTGATACACCAGGGCAATGTGAGAGAGTTAAAACTTTAAATGAGTAAAATGTTTGCTCATAACTGTACATCTTTAGTTTTGAAAACTATCAATGTAGTATTTACAGTAGTTAGTCATACACATTTATTCTGAAACAAGGAAGTGTGCATGCATGTGTTACCTGGAAGCTCTAACAGTACACCACTGGACCAAGTAAAAAGGCATGTTCATCACAAAGGTGAAGAACAGAAAATCAAAGCAATATCAACATTTATGAAGAACTTTTAAAGGCAACATTTTCACAAGATCTATTATTATTAGGATTGGTCACCCTGGTGTCAGGATAAAGTGACTGGGCAGGACTTAACACGTGTCTGTGGCATGATGCCCCAGTGCTAGTTATCACAATAAACTGTCACACTGTAAAAATAATAGAGATATGAATGAAGTTTGTTTAAAACTACATTAAAAATCAGGCACACACAACACAACTGTTATAGTAAAGTACATGTAATTAAGTCATTACTAATCAACTAAGTTAATCCTGCTTTTTCAAGTGGACATGCCTCTGAAAACAACTCCAACAATGCAGTGGTAATAATGTAATTAGCTGACCTGGTATTTAAATATTTCAGTACAGCTTTAAATTGGACTTATTGTCCATGATTGATAGGAGGGTCCCAGCTTTAAATTGGACAAATTGTCCATGATTGATATGAGGTTCACATGGGTCCCAGCTTCAAATTGGACCTTTTGTCCATGATTGACAGGAGGGTCCCAGCTTTAAATTGGACTAATTGTCCATGATTGATAGGAGGGTCACATGGGTCCAGCTTTAAAATGGACTAATTACAGATGATTGACAGGAAGGTCACATGGATCCAGCTTTAAAATTGACTAAATGCACATGATTGACAGAAGTGTCACATGGGTCTCAGCTTTAAATCGAACTAATTGCAGATGATTGACAGGAGGGTCACATGGGTCCAGCTTTAAAATGGACTAAATGCAGATGTTTGACAGAAATGTCACATGGGTCTCAGCTTTAAGCTGGACTAAATGCAAATGTTTGACAGGAGGGTCACATGGGTCCAGTTTTAAATTGGACTAAATACAGATGATTGACAGGAGGGTCACATGGGTCCAGCTTTAAATTGGATTAAATGCAGATGATTGACAGAAGTGTCACACGAGTCCTAGCTTTAAACTGCACCTTTTGTCCATGATTGACAGGAGGGTCCCAGCTTTAAATTGGACTAATTGTACATGATTGATAGAAGGGTCCCAGCTTTAAATTGGACTAATTGTATATGATTGATAGGACGGTCACATGGGTCCAGCTTGAAATTAGACTAATTGCAGATAATTGATAGGAGGCTCCATGGGTCCAGCTTTAAAATTGACTAAATGCACATGATTGACAGAACTGTCACATGGGTCTAAGCTTTAAAATGGACTAAATGCAGATGTTTGACAGAAATGTCACATGGGTCTCAGCTTTAAGCTGGATTAAATGCAGATGTTTGACAGGAGGGTCACATGGGTCCAGTTTTAAACTTTATTAAATGCAGATTATTGACAGAAGTGTCACATGGGTCCCAGATTCAAATTGGACCTTTTGTCCATGATTGATAGGAGAGTCCCAGCTTTAAATTGGACTAATTGTCCATGATTGATAGGAGGGTCCCAGCTTTAAATTAGACTAGTTGTCCATGATTGATAGGAGGGTCCCAGCTTTAAATTAGACTAGTTGTCCATGATTGATAGGAGAGTCCCAGCTTTAAATTGGACTAACTGTCCATGATTGATAGGAGAGTCCCAGCTTTAAATTGGACTAATTGTCCATGATTGATAGGAGGGTCCCAGCTTTAAATTAGACTAGTTGTCCATGATTGATAGGACGGTAACATGAGTCCAGCTTTCAATTAGACTAATTGCAGATGATTGACAGGAGGGTCACATAGGTCCAGCTTTAAAATTGACTAAATGCAGATGTTTGACAGGAGGGTCCATGGGTCCAGCTTTAAAATTGACTAAATGCATATGTCTGACAGGAGGGTCACATGGGTCCAGATTTAAAATTGACTAAATGCAGATGTTTGACAGTAGGGTCACGCAGGTCCAGTTTTAAATTGGACTAAATACAGATGATTGACAGGAGGGTCACATGGGTCCAACTTTAAATTGGATTAAATGCAGATGATTCACATGGGTCCCAGCTTTAAATTGGACTAATTGTCCCTGATTGATAGGTGAGACACATAGGTCCCAGCTTTAAATTGGACTAATTGACCATGATTGATAGGAGAGATACATGGGTCCCAGCTTTAAATTAGACTAATTGTCCATGATTGATAGGAGGGTAGCATGGGTCCCACCTTTAAATTGGACTAACTGTCCATGATTGATAAGAGGGTAACATGGGTCCCAGCTTTTAATTGGATGTTCAAAGACCACATTTTATTTCTAACCAACTTTGTGATAACTATAAAGTTATGTCGCAAAAGTTATCAGAAAGAGGAGGGGGGGGGGGGCTTGCAACAGCAATCTATTAGTCAAGATACCTGGAAACATGTACACACTGCTAAAGCTAATAATGTAATAGTATGACAATGATACAAATTTGCTTGATTAATTAAATACTTTAAAACCTCATGGATTTCACAACATTCATCTCTACATAATGTAATGGGTGTTCTAGGAGTCCTGGGTTGTTACTGTATTATATGAAAACACTACCATCTTGCTATCTTGGCTCTGCATGGTGTCCTGGGTATTTACTGTATAATATTAAAACACTATATTGAGCTGTCATGGAGTCCCTTTGCAAGACAGTATAATATTAAAAGACTTCTATTATGAGTATACTTGGAATCTTAGGTTGATGCTGTCTAAAACACTACATTCTTCGTTTCCTCGTAGTTTTTATCACTTCATAAAGAAAAAGAATGCATTGCAACAAAATGGTAATTTTTGGGGTTCTCACAATTGAAACTTCATATTTTGGTAACCAGATTAACTTTACAGACAATTGAAAATATTCTGTGTGTGTGTGTGTGTGTGTGTGTGTGCGTGTGTGTGTGTGTGTACCGTCATCCTGATTGATGGTGAAATACATTTAGCTATTATTTGAGAGACAATTATAGAGACAATGATGTAACAAGCTTTTTCTACTGAAAACCAACAAGCCTTTAGTACTTTTATTTCATAAAGCTGCTGAATAAATATGGTTTAAACCAAATTTGATGTTAACTGTTACCCCCGCCAACCTTCTATACACGACCTGATACCCTTAGTTGTACACTGCATTTGTAACAAGACCTTGGGCATTTTCAGCCAGTAATGACCTTTTTCAAATTTCTCTTTAGGCAATCAATTCAAAAATAGCTGTTACTAGTTATAGTAAATACAAAAGCTGGGGGTAATGAAAATTCCCATGATCATTGCCAATGAGTAAATGATAACACTGCACAGGAATTTGATGGGATTATATGAACCAATTAGAATCACATATCAAAAATACTGAACCAGACACACTATATAAAAATTGTACCAAGTATGTGATAAAAAAATAAAATAAATGCTATCAATATTTTATGGTAATTATTATAAACTGAATGGTACATTGCGATAAATCATGGCTTTTCTTCAAACTGCTGAAAGCATGCCGAAATTACCCTCTATGCACTGAAGGTGCCTTCTGTGTATTAAAGGTGCCATCTGGAGGGAATGGTTACCATGCCTTTTAAAGAACAATGGCAGCTGAACAATGGTGACATAAGTTAACTTACAAGTTACTTTTCTTTAACAGCAAGAATATATCAGAGAAGATTTGGCAAAAATGTTCCTGTACATATTCATTAACAAAAATACACCATAATTTAACTGCCTTCTGCATTCTCTGCTGAAGCTAGCCTTGGTCACATATATACCTACCAATTCCAAAAATAAATCATTAATTTAAAATTGTAAAACATACCCCCAGCTGGATCCCCAAGAACTAGAACATTTGACCCAGATTTGACATTCAAAGATATGCAAGGTCATTTGATTTCAGTTTTTGTTGTTGTTTAAAACAAGGAACAATGTATGAATGACCAAAATATAGGCCGATTCAGACTACCAGTACATTATACTAGGCTCTTAGCAGATCATGTGCAATATTATAACATCATGGAACACATTATATACCTGGTTTATTTTACTTGTTATTACTGCATTTTCATGCATAGTAAGTCATTGTAGGAGGCTTATTTAGTCTTTGTAAATATCTAGCTGTAGTCAGAACATAATAGATATGAAGTATCACATTTAAACTTTTTAAATGCCTCTTAAATCCTTCTGTTTCCAATATTTAAAAAAACAAAAAATTAATTTTTTTAATTATTTTCTTTCTAAAAAAATATTAAACTTTGTGAAAATCTGGCCAACATTGCCAAATTTTGAGACAATCAAACAGTAATGTTATAAGCTGAACCAAGGTTTTTATTTATATCTCCTGCAAATCCTAGTTGCACTGTATTATGTTTACTACATGAATAATGAGTAAAGTGCAATTAATCAATACCATAATATTTAAACTTACTTACGTACTGTCACTGAAATTTTGTCATGCAATTACAATCTTCTACTAATATACTAACTTATTTTATTTTCCTACAAACCTCTGAATATTTTGATAAAATTGAGGAACATAATTATTTCATTTAAAATGCATATTAAATCTATTAAAGCAAGGTTCAGAAAAGAGATTTTGTTATACATATTAACACATGTATAATAACTCCTGGAACAAGATCATTAAAAAAAAATAGCTATTCATTCACTTTTGCCAATCTCAACTATGCCACAGGTTGGCCAATTTTATATTCAATGAGCCAACACAATACATATTTGATACCTTAAAAAAAATATCCTACATTTGCCCTAAACTCTCCAGATTACAACACTAAAAAAATCAATTAACATCTTGTCATATATATATATATATATATATATATATATATATATATATATATATATATATATATATATATATATACACACTGGCCTTAAATTTGATTATGTGGTCACACATCATTATTGCACCAGTTGCAACAACTGACGGTCAGTTCCAGTACCCACAAGACTGGTTGTGGCTGGTTTCTGATATTAACATATTCAAAAGGTATTTTAAAATCATGTGTACATGTATGTTAAAGCCACATGATCACTAGTTATAGTAACCCAGGCAATCTGTTCCTTATTCAAAGGTCACATGCTTAGCTTTGTACACAAAGTTTGGAACTTTCAATGTGTGTGTGTGTGTGTGATTGGGTTTTTTAACATAGCTTTAAAAAAAATTTCAGTCATATTGCTACGATGTCTGCAGTGTGGCAGTTTATAGTGATGTCTAGAACTGGGGCATCATGCCACAAACATGTAGCATGATGTCCCACCCAGTCACATTATCCTGCACCAGGACCGGCTAGTCTTAACACTAACCTCTTAATGCTGAATGCCAAGCGAGGAAGTCAGAGCTGTTAGTACCATTTTGTAAGTCTTTGGTATGACTCGACCTGGGCTCAAACCCACGACCTCCCACTTACGCAGCAGATACACTGACCACTAGGTGATCGGGCCAGTTAGAACTTTCAATAAAAGTATGATAAGTAGAGATTTTCACAAGGGTAAGGGACATACATGGCAGGGTTCATACTGAACTATGGATGATAAATTCAAAGACTTTTCCCAAACTTTCAAAAACCACAAACAGAGATTTCCAAGACCAATTTTTGCTAATATTGTGTATACAGGTTATATGAGAAAAATGAATGCCAAATACTACAATACTGATTACTGATTAAAGTCAAACTATAATTAATTTCCTAAAATTGTAATATAATTATCTGGAAGATAGGTTAACATTCGTTGTTCTTTCAGAAATATGTAACATACGTGTCAGATTTAATACAAAATAAATTGTTCTTTTAACAGATATCAGCATTGCTTTAAATGCATTATTATATTTGCTTTCTTTTCTCTTCAATCATTTTGGAAAGAGACGCTACCACTGTCATCTCTTCCTCTGCTTTTCTCCAAAGAGCATTTGACTCTGTGACATGCACAATGGGTCCTTTTAACTCTGCCTCTTCTGCTTTCTGTACAGAGGAAGCATGTAGGCTGGCAATGTTAGCTTCAAGAGGCAGTTTTCTGGCTTTAAGTTCTTCCACTTCATCCAAGGCTAACTCCCGTTTCTTTCCTTTTTGGTTTTTTTCATCCTTCTTTGCTTTCTTCTTATCCAGATAAGCATGGTACTTATGTCTTGCAAAGGAGCCATGTTTCATCATTTCATTGCTAATGATGATTTCCAAAGGTCCACCTGCTTTTCTCTTTGTGTCAATGATTAGCCCTTGAGCTCGGAGGCTTTATATGCTGAGGTTCTCAACAGATACCTGTTTGTTGACAGAAAATTCTCTCTCCACCGTTGCCTGCCCGTGTGACATTTTCTGGAGACCACCCCAAAGTTCGACATATTCCTTTCTTTTGTTAAGGACAGAATAAAACACTTTATCAAGGTTGCGCGTGTTTTTTTTCCTCCATTTTTTTTATAAAAAGAAACATTATCTATAAATCTAGTAATATTTCAAGCACTTCAAAGTACTGGGCAAAACGGGCTCAATTATAGTCTAACTATACCAACCCGTTTGTTTCTTTGGAAAGTCCGTTAATCATGAAATGTGCAGGAGATGGCAGTATTAGTGCCATTTTGGTCACATTCAGATTAGAAATTATAAATCAATGATTCAGTTGCCTTAGTTCTGTGCACCTTTTATCATTTAATTATTTTCGTTATTGAAATCGATAGGGGTACAAACAAACGGGGATGTATAATCAGACTCTAGATACACAAATCAATTTCGGCAATGTGATTTTAATTTATTTTTTTGTAATACCATTGGGGAAAAAGTCGAGGGTCGGCAATGAGAAACGGGGATATTCCGTCAACTGGAAATACGTTTTTTCAATTCTTTTATTTATTTACCTAATCAAATGACTTGACTTCTTACAGTTAAAGCTTCACAGCACACGTTTATTTTTATATACTCACAATTCAAGAACAACAACTCTTGCTTAACTCTACTATAGTGTACGCATGCGCACTTTGAAACTGTATATCCGTGAATTGAATTTATTACAATGTATGTTTTTATATTAAACCAAGGAACATTATTATGTAGAACAAAATTTTCGAAAATGATTTTTTTTCCCTCAAACGTGTTAAATAAACCGACGGTGTAAGTAAATTTAAACGGGCCCTCTTTTGCCATATCTCCCAAATCATCACATTAAACAATATCTTATTTTATACCCGAAGAGTAACGAGTTAACATTATTTTGCCCAAAATTACCAATAGCTTATACTTCTGCATCTTCGTTCCACTAAATGAACAGTATGTAGTTACTAATTTGCATGGACTCCTTCTCCAATTGAGGCCAAGTTGCTCGTCTTTTTACACAATGTAAAAAACGTCTTTCGTTTACATAATTTATCCTTTTGCAGCCATTCCTTGTATTTCTCTTGTTCAAGCCAGATATCGTTGAAAGACCAAAGACCTGGCATTTTTAAACACTGAACTGGAAGATGTAAATCGAATGAACAAATTTTGAATTCTCGAGCGTGTAACTTTCGCAAATTTTCTACGTAGAATTAGCGTAATTAACATTTTGATTGGCTAAAACTGATGGACTCGTCCAATCAAATTGAACTATTCGTCAAACGAAAGAAGCCAGGAAAACCAGCTATATCCGAAGCTAACGACCTTGAGCAATTTTATTGGTGACATCCTTTGATGAAGTGTGTAGCGGCACAGTCTTGCTTTGATGAAGAGTGCATGTGTGATTGAAGTCGCCGCCAAGGCATACTTCGGATGGCCAAACAAAACAAAGCCTCTTTTGTTAATGCGGCGGCAATAAACTGAACGGGTCATCAAAAGAAAGAAACCAGGATAACTAGATTACATCTGAATCTAACAACCTCGGATAATTTTATTTGTGATTCTGGAAAGAAATTAATTTTTGGAGGGTTTATTTCAATTTTCAAAGACTTTTAAAGACCTCAGGGTAATATGCTCGATTTTCCCAAACTTTCAAAGCCTTGAAAATGCTACCTCATTTTTCCCAAACTCTCAAAGACCTTCAAAGACCGTACGAACCCTGCACGATGGGGATAACTATTAATAATCTGCTTAGTTTTGGAACATCTTGAAAAATAAATTAACACATTTCATCAACATGATCCAAGTTTCTGATTGTAGCCAAAATATTGTGCATGCGACCTCGAAATCAAGACACATCAAAACTTGGCCAAAACGTTGTTAGTAAATTTGGATATCTATTTTGTATTTTGGGGTTAAATGGCAAACTGACAAAAGATTTTAATGAGATTCAGAAGAGTGCTGAAGTTTCTAGAACTGACAGTTTGCATGGATGAGTAGTTAAGAAAGTGTGTGATGCCAGGCTTAATGTATGGAATATGACTATTCCTTGGACTGACAAAATTCAGTCTCACCTTGAAGGATTAACAAGAGTTACACCACTATCAGGTTATTCTGTACATCTAAGATCACCAATATTGGCGCAAAACCCATACCAAATACAATTAACAAAAATAAAATTACGCAATGCTTACCAATTAAAAAGTGGTAATTATCACCAGAATATTATGTTCAAAATAATACTACATTTGGAGAACAGGATACCTCCCCTATGTTTCCACGAGGACCATGACTCAAGATGTGGCAGTCTATTCTTCGCATGACTTTGAAAAGATTTAATGTTTATGCATCAGGCTATGGAAATTAAATACAATACTCTTTCTGACATTTCAGTAAAAAAAATTTCAACCAAAACAATATGTGAACCAATGTTTACAAAAATGACATAATGTTGTGCAAATATTCCTGATGCACCAAATAGGCTGACACTGTCATACTTGTAAGTGTTATAAATAATGTGGAAATTAAACTCAATGGCAACCAACAGTTCTTCTAATCTGCAAAAATCAACATTGTCTGAGATGGGACTGCAACTTTTGCTTGTGGGACTCCAAAGTGGGAATCCTGGACTCCTAGTTTTAAAAACCTAGCGAGACCTCTGCAAGATTGTAGAACTCGGTCCGAATAAGCCTGCTCCAGATCAGCTATGGTCCGAACAAACACGTACCACAATGCATGGGTAAATAAATGCTTTTTCAATAATAAAACAAAAAGAAAACAAATTACGTAACCTTAGTTCATCAATGTACAATTCAAATCTCCATTGTACATCTACGTACTGATTTTGACTGACAGATTTTTCTTTTAAAACCAGTGACAAATACAATTTTTTTTTAAAAATATCAAGTTATCTATGACCGACCATATTGTAACATTAGTCATACAATGTAAGACGTATCACATGATATTTATGTTTTGGTGCAAACCCAAAAAATATCATGTGATAGTCATACTTTGTAGGACTAACTGAACTGTAACGTCGATGTTCACATGATCGTACTGTCACGTACATTAACAATATGCAAATATTCAGGCATATACATTGCATAACTAAATTCATGAGTGTGCGAAAGATTGGTAAAGCATCGTGATCTGTAAATGGACATGGTTAAAACAAAATATCCATACTTTAAAAACTGAATATCGTACGATCTTTGCGTCTGCTCTGATCAATGTTCATAACAAACACTAAATGTATTTTCAGAATGAAGAAGTACTTAAGGGCAGTAACCGCTCCCGACTGAGATGACTATTCCCGAAGAG
This sequence comes from Unio pictorum, assembly GCA_030141615.1. Taxonomy (NCBI): domain Eukaryota; kingdom Metazoa; phylum Mollusca; class Bivalvia; order Unionida; family Unionidae; genus Unio; species Unio pictorum. Next base: position 13,699,208 of record JARLTB010000034.1, read on the forward strand.
CTCCCATAAAAAGGAGAAAATTATCCACATTTATCTGTTCATCAAAACTCGTAATATCCAATATTTATCTCTTATGTATGGATTTATTTACTGCTCCATAGCAACATAACTGCGCACAACCAGTTGTATTGTTAGCCTGTGATGTGGTATGGCTGGCCTTAGGGTCGGTCAATAATTAAAGATATCACAAAGTCCTGCTTGTTCTCTGGTCTTTTTGTATGCTTTATAATTTCTACTTTATATCAGATTATTGCGGTAAACGATACTGAAGAGGGTCCGTGTTATGGAAGGGGAGTTTGATTTCTCCATAATACCGAAAATAAAAATATATGTACGATTACAAATACTTGTCCTAAAGTTGGGAATTTTATGTATATGTTACTACACAGTGTAAATTAACTTGAAAGGCTCTTGGAGGCGAGGAGATACGGTCAATTACAAATTAAAAAAAAAAAAAAACCAGCTTACTTTAAACCGATATACTTAAAGTATAGTGTTTAAATAAACACACATATAACTCTTCTTAAAAACGGGAAAGCAGTTGTTGTTTTCACAGACGTCACGATTAAGTACGCAAATACCCACAATTCAACGCGCGCGCACCTTCTGCCGCCATTTTGAGCCCCTAACAAACCGTTTGTCAACATTAGTCATTATATATATTCAAGAATAATATTCTGATTTAACTATCGATAAGGATATTTACTTCTTCGACACAATACATAGATTATACTTGAAATTATGTGCACTATAGCACAAAAATAAAAAAAAGCTGGAAGTTCCCTGCTTATACCGAAAGACAGAATAGTAAAGTAGAACCGTAATCGTGTATATTATTGATATCTAAGAAATGCATTTTTTGTTGTTGTTTACAAACAGACAATATTGACGTTTTTAAAAAGTCATTCGTATCATATCCCTAAGCTTGTCATCTTGAAAGAGTATTTCCGGATAATGATTTTCTGGATACAATATCAGTCACGAATTAAAACACGAATTAAAAAAATTTCATAGCATGTATTTTATGCTAGAACTTTTATGTACAAATATTTTTCGCGACAACATGTGTTTGTGCCATGGAATATTTAAGAAACCATTTTAATTGTATATTCAAATATTGTATTTGTGGAGGGGATGGTGGACGTAGGCTTATACTAGATGAAAGCGATAACCAGTCAAAGAAGTTTCATCTTTAGTGTATTCAAACGAAATACGTGTCTGACGGAACATGACGTCGTTTCGAATGTCAAAACGATGTTTTCCTCAAATGCTTTTAGAAATATGAAATTGTATATAAACAATTGGCTTTTAAACTTTAACGATAATCAAATGCTTGATTTAAGCCCGTGAAAATCGAAAAACATTACATGTTTCTACTTGGTTGTATATCCATTTATTTATGCGTTTGTTTATTGATCGATCTATTTGTTAGGTAAGAATAACAAATATGGTTGAAATATATATTTTACTTGAAGAAAACACGTAAAAGAGTCACGCGATTCGATCTCGCGAGGTTGACATGCACAACAGAATGTGATGTATTTTTATATTCTTAATCACAAAATGAAACGTGCCGGTTATGTGGGATAGGGACTCAAAATGGCGGATATGGCAGTAAACACGTTTTGTGACGTCACGTGAAAACAACGGATAGCGGGGCTGTATAGTCACAATGGGAAAATACATTACATATCTCCCCCACCCCACCCCGTCTATATACTCTCAAGGTTTTAAAGATCACCCTGGGGCTCTATAGCCTCAAATGAGAATTGAACATGGGGACTAAGGAAAGTGGAGTGATTGTATAGGACAAAAGGAATGGAAGAGGTGAGGTGACGTCACGGTACTGAAGGTTGGTAACAATGTTGCAACAATGGTAGGAACAGATGTGAACCGGGTTAACCTCAGTGGAGAATAAAGATATACTCCCAATATACAAAAAGTGATAGACCACAGACAGTATACAACATACAATAATATACAGGGACAAACATTTCACCTACAATAATAGACAGGGACAAACATGTCACATACAATAATATACAGGGACAAACATTTCACATTATTTTTGTTGATCATATGAGTGTTCCTGAAAATGGCCTTTGGGTTCTTCTTCTTTCTTTCCAGTTCTTCCACCTGCTGCTGACTTTCTCCCTGATTCCTTTCTTCTTCTTCTTCTTCTTCTTCTTCTTCTTCTTCTTCTTCTTCTTCTCACCCTCCAGTCTGGATGTCCCATACTCTCAACTTTTACTGAATCTTTATCCAAATCTTTTTAAGTTTCTCAAAGTTCTCTTTCTTCTTTTTGTTTTCTCTTTCCTTTCATTATTCTGCCCATGTATCTTTAATTTTCTTTACTTATTCTTCCAACACCTTTCTCATCTTGTCTTCGTCTTTTCTTAGTTGGTCTAGACCCCACTTCACAAATGACCACTCTGTGAAATCAAACATGTTTTCTTAAAATATCACCTGACTTGGATCACATTGTCAAGTGCCTCCTTCAAGGTTCACACTCTTAAATATTTTGGTGTAATATTTTGCTGTAATGAAACCTCTTAACTTTTCTACTTTTTGCAGTAACATACTTTCTACCAGATCCCTGGACATACATTCAGGCTGGTAACTTGACTTGTTACAAAGTCTTTGGTGACTGGATATATGTTTTCCGCCTCATATGCTACATTCGTTATCCAAATCCAACTGTGTCTGAGTTCATCAAATAACTCGACGGCCATCTTGAAATATTCAATGTTGAATGGCGCGAATGTTTCCTTATTTGAATTAAAGAAACTTTCGCCCATAAGGGCATGCGCGTCTGATTAATACCCAGTAGCGAGTTTGTTTAATTAATTCTGGTGACGGTATAGTGCCGCGTCCCCACGCATTATGTGCGATAAACGCACTGTTCAATTAGTCCGTCAGGTCTTGGGCCAAAGTCGGCCCTAGCGACCTGGATGGTAGGCTATTTACACGAGTGAGATTAGTACCCAACACACACTCATGCTGTTATTTTATTGTCGATACCACACTGCCAAGTTGTTGTAGCTTGCGAACTAGAGCAGCCATCTCCCTCCTGCAACCGTCTCCTTCCTTTATTGGCAAGCTCATTGCAAGAAGGTCCACAATGATCATCCCAGTCTTATAGAGCATCTTTGCCAACTTGGCATTCCAGTCTCCGTGGATGATGAGGATGTCTCTTTTACTTACCATGTTTAGAATACCCTGGAGTTTGTTGTAAAACTACTCTATTTCTTCATCATCTTGATAATTGTGATGTTAAAGGGAGATGCTTTCAGACGAATGGAGATGATTCTGCTAGATATGGGGCGACATTCAAGCACAGATTCCTTGATGACTTTGTGTACAAGGAAGTCTATTCCATTTATGGACTTGTCCAACTCTTCACTCTAGTAGAATATATGCCCACCTTCAGTTTGTTGTTCTCCTAGGACTTTACATTTGACTTCAGAGAGTCCCAGAATGTGCCATGTGTAGTGTTCGAGCTCATATGTCAACTATTGGAGTTCTAATGTTCAAGGTGGCGATGGCGATGCTGTCTCTCGCTCTGATTTTATGCAAAGTACCAGTAGCACACTTGTCATCTTCCTCCTAGTGGACAATGGCAGGAGCGGTCCTTGTTGAACCTGGCGACGACCGATCCGGTATGTTAACTTCAGATTTGCCTCAGCATTATCAGTGTGTCTTAGGCACAAGTCGTCTGGAGCAGCCCATCCCTCTTCAGACCAAGGAATTGCCAACAGGGGATGTAGTACATCGTCCAACTGCCTTAGAGTCCCCACCCCGGATTTTATTTTAAGGTTTATTCCCGTAGCCTTTGGCTTACCAAAGCCGACCTGCTAGGCAGCAGGAGACCCGTTTATGAGCGGGTGCCAGAAACAATCCTCCTGTTTGGTCACTTCTCCTTTTTATTTGGACGACTGCGTCTTTTCAGGGGATGACGGCGATGTTTGACAAAGCATTGTTTGGATGATGAGACTGTCTTTTTCCTTTTCCTTTTTGGAAAGGAGAACGACGATGGAAAGGGTGTGCACGACTTTGAGGGGACATCTTTGGGTGCTAACATATCGTCCAAAATCACCATATGGATTTGACTGAGGTCAGACACGATCCCGTCGTCTTTGCTAGGAATGATTTCCACAAACACGATGTACGCAGATTGCCACTCTTTGTAACTCCACACGATACGCTGAGGTGGTCGATTGATCAAATGATGTTTATGCTCGATCAAACGTTTGACAAATTCACTTTTGCCTGAACCGCTAGGTCCGGCAATTAACATGTTAAAGGGATGGCGAAGATACAAGGCCTCGAAACTAGCACAATCTAAGTGTTCGTCGATGGCTTTGACAGTGGAGAAAGAGGGATAAAAAAAAATAGTAGAGGTAGTCATAGTAGTGAAGGGAATGTCACTTTTGACACGAAAACGGACATGCGTTTTTATACTTTTTTTAGGATACGTTCATTTCAACGCATGTTTAACTGGAACAACACGAAAGACAAAAACACATAAAAGCCAAATAGATAACTACAGCAATAAAACATACATTACAACGATCAAATTGGAATATAAATAAGTCTCTGTACAACATGTTTTTGGTAACTAAGGTGTCCTATGAACAGTGTTTAATGTTCTTACAGTCTCTACAGTGGGTAGAGTCACATAGATGTCCTCTTAGAATGGTCTTTGGACAATGTATATGACAGTCCTGTCCTGAAAGGAGTGGTTTTCCTCGGTGACTGAGTATTCTTCTACTTCTGACACTGTCACAAACACAGGTTTAAAAGTTACTGTTTGACTGGACGATGGATTTTAGGATCACAACTCTTGGGCATATTTGGCCACTTCTTTGGTCCAAGCTTCAAAACCTCAACTTTTTATGTCACGTACACGAGGGAGTAACTCATATTCTACAAACACATCGTCGTACACATCTTCTGTACCTACAAGTTGACGAATCTTTTTTTCACGTAGAGGTCCAGATGAAAGCGCAAGGATTTGAACAGAATCAGTCTCTCGTAGACGTTAAAAGGAGCCACCATAATGTCTTTGTAGGTATTGTTCGTGCCCACAAGGAATATACGGGTAAACGAATTCCCAGAAAGTAAGTGATTAAGAAAGACACTAGACATCGACCCCAATTGATGGGACACAATTCTCGAAATAAGTGTTGGTAATCCTCCACCGTTTGAATATTCTCATTTATTTCCTTGCACGGAATTTGTTGTATTACGAGTGATAAAGGTTGTTGCATGGTAGCCCGTTTATATACCCTCTTTTTTGGAGGTAATAGGTGTACTTTTTAACAGCATTATCGGTTTTAATTTAATTCCGTACCAAGACTGCTTAGTCACTAACTCACACACAACGCGTCGTACTGAAGTCTCCTCTTCAACTAAGTATACATTGTGTAAAAGATTTTGGTAATTCTCTAATTCATCCGTTGGAATTGGTGTATTAGGATCACCAACTTGTATCTAGAATGAGTGCCATCCAAACCTTCAGGAATCTCAAGCGATTCATCAATATCTGACCAATGGAACGCATTAAAATAAATCAATGATTTTATACCCTTCAGGTATCAGTGGTTCCAACATCGGTGACGTAACGGATGCAATTGTTATTTGAGTTTTAGTATGCTGACCAACTCTCGGTAAATGCATTCTCTCAACTCCACAGGTAAACCACGAATGTTCTCTTGTAAATTATCCGTCTAGAGATTAATAAGGTCCAACAAAAGGTAGGTAATGTCAATTCGTAGCCCATCGAGCATGTTCCAAGTAAACGGAATCTTTCTGTTCCCACTGGTAAAGTGACACACTGCCAGTTGAACACTTGACTTTATCCCCTTCGCCCAAGTAGAACAATCCTCCTTTGGTTAAGTCTTTGGGGATAGGTCTTGTTTGATATTTTGCCTATTTTCCTTTTAAGGTTTGGAATCGACTTTCACAGTTACATTATTCAGACAAACGCACAGGGAATGAATATTCGTCTTTCATAGGTTCATTTCGATGAGAGTACGGTGAGTTCCGCAGGAATTTACTTAGGGTTGAATGACATCCGTATGTGGTAGATGCATGGTCTCAAGCGGAGATAGACATTAAGTTAAGAGTCCACGATAGCGTGTGGCATCGCTATCGCATCCATCATGTTTGACACGCACAGCATCACTTTGCATAGTAGGTAGTCATAACAAGTTCCCGTGATGTCCAGTTGAATCTCTGAGGTCACAGAGTACGGTATCCCTGCAATCGCATGGTACAGTATCGCACTCCACTTGAGAATCCCCGAACTTGAATGATGTCTGTTTACAAGTATTCATCTTTTTTCGCTAGGTTCTTGTAGTTACAATGAACTATTAGTCTTAGACGTTGTCTCGTTTTATATGCTGACCAATATTGACGTGACCGTATTTTAAAGTGAATTGATTACGAAGACTCACTTTCTTCTGGTACTCGATTTGATAGACTTTTCCAAAGCACTACTGACGATTTGGTGTGAGGGTAAACGTACAGTCTTGTGCGATTAGGTGGTGGTCACTTTAAACTTTTCATCCTGTCCTGACTGCAAGGCTTCTTTTAGCACGTCAGACTTGTGCGATAATTGAGAGTCAATCCTTTCACTTTACATTCGGAGTACATTTCTCCTTGTGAGGTTTGGTAGTCGTAATTTGTTGGACGGAAACTAGCAAAACGTAGAATCTTGTGGTCGGGAAGCTCATCTGTCCATGCTCCTAAATGGTCTCCTTCGATATTAGGGTGACAGTGGCCTAGCTGGTCGATCGATGTAGATGCAATTGTCTGTGTCAAAATGGAATACACAATCTCCTAACAGTTCTAAATCTTCGTGCAGTTTTAAGCGAGCACGGGCTTTCACGTAAGCCGTTATAATTACATTTACAAAATCGTCGGCTACTACAAAATCCGGTTCGTCCTTGTAATTGACTAAGATAAAGTTCTCGCGAACGACGTCCACGTGCTTCATGTATTTAGTTTTGTCGTGAATCATCTGGAAGTAGCTGAAAGGTTCGGACATGGTGGCAAGAAACAAGAGCAAGACTGGCTACTGAAGATTCACGATGAGCTTGAAAAAGTAACTGAAACAAGGAAACACATATCTCTTAAAAATGTTAAGCTCAAGGACACGTTTGATATTTCGTGTACTCGGTATGGACTATTATGATATATTTTTTAAAAAAACGCTGTTAGAAATGATAGACAACAGTGCTGACACTAGAACTGATTTATACGATCATGTCGAACGAGACGTATTTTATCAAGAGCTTGACGAAATTAAAACTGTGAAACCTATTATTGATATACATTATGAAATATATAATAGTTATACAAAAATATGCGATGAAAAACTATTTTAAAAAAGATGCTGGAAAGTTACTGACAGAAGCAAAAGACATACATTTCAAAGAGCTGATTGCTGGCACCTAAACTTACCCGCCAGCGACATAAGTATTGAGCAAGCTGATATTTGCAGCCTTTAAGTTTTGCAACAGCTATCCTATTTTTGTAGGCAGCATCTGGTAATTAAATCTTTTAAATGGGACAGTAAAGTTAGGTCGTTCGTTATATCGGCGAAACAGAAAAATTAGGGTTTGCTATAAAGAAAAGTAGAGACTCACACTGTATCGATAGAAACGCATACATCTGCTCAGCATTTATGTGATTTTTTTAATGAAAATAAAGAGAAGATTTATGAAATATTATATTAGCCCTCTGTCTCGATGCAAATTTAACTAGAAATACTTTAATAATTTCTCCCAGTAAAGTTTACAAGTATAGAAACTGATCAAGTATGTTTAGTTTGGTTTAGGTATTTTCTACCTAACAGAAGCCCATAATTGTTAATTTCATATGTAGAAGAGATATAAATTATACGCATCTATATTATCTACATTATTCACCCTTTTATATTAGCTAGGAATGAACACCATTTCACCTGAAATGTTGGTCCCTGTAAGGGATGTTATAGCACAGGTGCCTTTGAACTGTCCTTGCACTTATGGTACACTGCATCCCTATATTGTCCTAGGTAATGTCATCAAGCTCTCACTTCTTATTTTTCTCATTGCTGCTTTTGTCTCCTTGAATTCTTTTATCATAAGCTAAATTTCTCATTTAGATACACACTTTCCTCCTGTTTTTAAATCCATTGGACTCACTATACTCATAGTTAAACTTTGGCCTTTTTGTATATTTTAGTCCCCAATTTTCACCCCCAAATCCAAAATAACCATTTAGAAAGCTGTTATCTACATTATTTGGTGTCAGATTGGCTTATTGCATCAATTCTATTCACTACATAAAGGAGGGAAGCTTTATATTTGTATGACAAAGAGGCTGGGTAGCTTGACCTTTGTGTGAGGACTGCGGGTTAGTGACCTCATGTATATGCAGACAGTGTAAAGTTTTCAAAGCTTATACTTTATAATTAGATTGGGTCAAATCCACCTGTCCCTGTTGTTACTTTCTGTGTTTATGAAACAAATATAAGTCCTTTTCTTTAGATCAAAATGTCTCTTTAAGAGTAGAACTGGTACATGCTAACTAGTGCATTGACCTTTGACCTTACTATTACACAATATGACATAATGTGATTTATCCCATATCACCAAAGTAAAGTTAGATAAGTGCTAATATTAATAAGACACAACTAATAGTTAAAAGAATTCATTTTATTTCAAAAGATGAGCTTGATAGTGAAGCATAAATATGAAAACAAGAGTTCAAACAGATCAGTAACATTTCTATACACAATCATATAGAACATGGCTTAGTACTTCATAAAATTGTTTTTGACAAGCGAGACTAACTAGATATGTTACTTATACAGTCCCAAGCTATTTCACAGATTATTGGAAAAAATAAGGTTTGCTATAGTGACTTGATATTATGAGGATATATCTTTATATGAGCGTGTGAGCCAGTCCAGCAAGGGAAGTTCTCTTCTACGTAAAGAATAAAAACAGCCCCAACATACGGGTCCTACTAAACACCGCAAAGTCAGACAAAGGTAGACAAAGTCTGTTTAGTTTTTTGTTTTATTTATACATTATACTGTATTAACTTTGTTTTGATATTTAAATTTATTTGAAAAATGGTACATAGTTGTGTAGATAGAATATGACAAAGTCACATGACACAGATAGCATATGACAAAGTCACATGACACAGATAGCATATGACAAAGTCATATACCACAGATAGCATATGACAAAGTCATATAGCACAGATAGCATATGACAAAGTCACATGACACAGATAGCGTATGACAAAGTCATATAACACAGATAGCATATAGTTGTGTAGATAGAGCATGACAAAGTAATATAACACAGATAGCATATGACAAAGTCATATAACACAGATAGCGTATGACAAGGTCATATAACACAGATAGCATATAGTTGTGTAGATAGAGTATGACAAAGTCATATAACACAGATAGCATATGACAAAGTCATATAACACAGATAGCATATGACAAAGTCATATAACACAGATAGCATATGACAAAGTCATATAACACAGATAGCATATGACAAAGTCATATAACACAGATAGCATATGACAAAGTCATATAACACAGATAGCATATGACAAAGTCATATAACACAGATAGCATATAGTTGTGTAGATAGAGCATGACAAAGTCATATAACACAGATAGCATCTAGTTGTGTAGATATAGTATGACAAGGTCATATAACACAGATAGCATATAGTTGTGTAGATAAAGTATGACAAAGTCATATAACACAGATAGCGTATGACAAAGTCATATAACACAGATAGCATATAGTTGTGTAGATATAGTATGACAAGGTCATATAACACAGATAGCATATAGTTGTGTAGATAGAGTATGACAAAGTCATATAAAACAGATAGCATATAGTTGTGTAGATAAAGTATGACAAAGTCATATAACACAGATAGCGTATGACAAAGTCATATAACACAGATAGCGTATGACAAAGTCATATAACACAGATAGCGTATGACAAAGTCATATAACACAGATAGCATATAGTTGTGTAGATATAGTATGACAAGGTCATATAACACAGATAGCATATAGTTGTGTAGATAGAGTGTGACAAAGTCTTATAACACAGATAGCATATAGTTGTGTAGATAAAGTATGACAAAGTCATATAACACAGAGTAAAGTGCCAAATTTTTCGTCAGTGAAATCCATTAATTAATTCTTAGTCTAGCCGACAATTAACTGTCTTGGAGTAGAGTTTGGAAGAAGGAATGTTTACCTAACTCGGTCACACTGTTAGAATGTTTATAGTAAAAACGGACTAGTTGTATGACAGGTTTAAAAGAGGGAAATTCTCACGTAAAGCTGTCAAAATGATTGAGACAAATGAAAGGTGGCACATTTGACACATTTTTAAACAGTTTTCCAAATGTCTATAGAAATAGCATTTATTCCGATTGGTCAAATGTAGGATCAGGGGGTTGGGTCGATCCCTAATATTGAAGGGAATATATACTCCGAACCACATGAATTTTAGCAGTCTGGAAATTTCTCTGCAAGAGAGAACCGAAGGTAGAAGTATTTACCAACCGAAGGTAGAAGTATTTACCAGGAATCCGGTCGTTCTTTGCAAGAAAGACGTCCGTAAAAAAATTGTGGTTCCAGAGGAAATTGAATTTGGAACGATTGTAAGACGCCAAAACACAAGGTATTTAACTCAAATTCACATTTATCATAATGTAATATGTGTGATGTTTTCTTCGTTACAGATGCATGATCTGTTGATTTTGTAGGAATCGTTCACATTTATCATAGTGTAATTTGTAGGATGTTACGATTGTCACAGATGCATGACGTGTTGATTTTTGTATGGATAGTTCGGTTTTACAGTGATTTAGTAATGTATTTTGAATTTTGAATTAGCATTGTTTACCTTATATACTTAGGTAGGTTAATGGGTGGTGTAGAAACCCGCTGTTTACATTTATGATTGGAAAGTGTTACATTAATTTGAATGTATCTTATTAGTAAATATTGATTGTGAGCTATGATATATTGCCTCACTTTATGTAATGATTTACGGGAACATATGTGACTTTCCCAAATTCTGATGTCCATAATTAGCGGTATAACTGTTTTGATCTGAAGACTTGTGTAGTATTTGTTAGCCGTATAAAAGTAAAACACTGATAGTAAGATCTGATTGTTCGAACCAGAAAGACGGACGGACAATCTCAACTCTCAAAACCTAACGAGATACTTAGGGATTTTACCCTTTTCTTTTCAAAGGAAAATAGTTTGTTTGGAGAGAGAGATAGAGAGAAGATCTAGATTCAAAGAAGGAAAAAGAAGTCAGAAGTCAGAGTTGTGGAACCAGAGGGCAAAGTAAAGTCGTGACGCAAGCAGAAGGAAAACCATTCGTCGAACAGGTCACTGTGAATTTACCCAGCGGTCAAATGTCAATGAACACTCGATTTCGTGATGAAATTTGCTATCAGCTATTAACGGCTAAATTCATCTATTTTATTAGTGTTTGAATTTTTTTTAATGTATCCATTATTCTAAAGCTTCGGTTTTAAAGTGCTTCTGAACTAAAAGTATTCAGAAGGAATGAAAATTGTAATTTACTGTGTCATTCTTTTCCTGATTTAATTTGTAATTAAATCCTTTATTTATCTTTACGGGGGCTCGTGTGTTGTCTTTGCTCAAGATACCGACTCAGGTTACCATATCCACTCTATGACCGGGAAAATTACACCGTAGAGGTCATCCTTTAGATAACGAGTATTAGCGGGAGGCGGTTTCGAGTGTTGTTTTTACAAGTTGCGCAATACCTCTGACCAGCGGCTTGTGCAATATTGTACCAATAGCGCTTGATACCGAGCATACCCCGTTACACACAGATAGCATATGACAAAAGCAATCTCAATGTGACAAAGTCAGATTTAATAATTTTATATAATAATTATCTTTTTGAAAAACACGTAATAATATTATAAAAGTAATATAAAATAGATAAGTTTAATATAAGTATTTAATCGAATATAGTATGCCAACGTGATGTAATAAATCTAAACGAAAACTTGAAGTGACCTTTACATTGCTACTTTTTAGAGGCGGTAAAAGACATTTTTCTCGACGGGCAATAACACGGAGATGATCGACACTCAATGAAGCAGCCTACAATCATATATAAATATATAAATATATATAACTGTTATGAAAAGTAATATTTTTTGTTATACAAACGGTAGTGTATATAGTCTTAAATATAAAAATAACAAATAACGGGGTTGCTATATTATTGTATTATTGTCGTTTTTGTTTATTTTTTTGCGATTTTTGTAGCGAAAATCTGTTTTTGCTTTTCAGAATTACTATAAAGGGACACACATTATGCGGAAATACGTAAATAATAAATCAGTTATAAGTTTTAGTTATGGTCAATTTTTTAAAATGTCATTGAACGTTTTGTTGGACATTTAGCATCCAAAATTAAGACAGAAAAACAATCGGGAAATGATTTGACTCAGACGAGGCTGTCATGGGATGAACAGCATTGCAATGAACAAGATAGTACTGTATAGGACAAATGCCAAGTGTTATTAGATAGTATTGATTAGGAAAAATGCAAAGTGTTATTAGATAGTATTGTTTAGGACAAATGCCAAGTGTTATTAGATAGTATTGTTTAGGACAAATGCCAAGTGTTGTTAGATAGTATTGTATAGTACGTGTATTACCATACGGAGAAATAAATACTCTAACAAAGATACATACAACTGTACAACCTAAAGTTTAATTTTTAAATAAAATAAAAACTTCATCCGTTGTTCATTAATCTCATTTGGAAAACATGCCTTTTCTTCATTTACATATATGTAAAGCAGATATATTACAAGCTATACAATTATCACTTTCCTCGTTCAGCCGGACGAGAGCGTTCATGTGGCTTTATTCTTCACCACCATTGTTCTTCATGCAAACTCGGCACATAATAATAATAATAATAATAATAATAATAATAATAATAATAATAATAATAATGAGGACTTTGTACAGCGCCTAATCTTTCGAAGCGCTAAGCGCTTTACACCATCAATAATGATATGACTACACTACAGAACAACAAATGACAAAAACAATGAAATTGGAAAACATAAAAACATGTTGAAAACATATAAGATACAAAACATGATTAGGTCGCTAAGTTTGTCCCTGCAGTCGAAACAGGTGAGTCTTAAGAGTACTCTTAAAAGGGACCACTGTGTCTTTGTGTCTAATTTCAATGGGCAATTCGTTCCACGTCGCCGGGCCCTGGTGTGCAAACGAACGTTGTCCATATGACTTTGTTTTCACCTTGGGAACAATGAGTATACGATTATCAGAAGAATAGCGTAAGGATCTAGCTGGTGTATACACATGGGTGAGGCTGGATAGGTATGTTGGACTAGAGTCTATCATTGAAACATAGCACAGAGAACTTATTTATAATTCCCGGAAAGTACATTTAATTCACTAACTGTGATGATTTCATACAATGCATGTACCCAACAATAACCACAATGGACCGAATCATTGGCATAATTCTCTTTGTAAACAGTGCACGTGTACTGATGGAGTTTAAAACGCTTACGAGCACGGGCAGAATGCATTCTGACAAATATACACTACGTTATCCAATAAAGAATATGATATGTAGAGAATGTTTAACACTTTAACACAGTTGAAATACTATTCACTACAACACCTATGTTTAAACAATACAATATTTTAAAATATACCTCTAAACAACTTATTGCATCCTACACTTAGCATTAATGATTTGAAGCTTAACACCGTAACTGAATCATGACAAAATGATTTTGATAAAGATTTTTATTTTTGGCCATTTTATAATAATCCACAAACTTAAAATGTCAGCTGTTTAATCAGTCCGCTAATTGATGCGGAAAATACATACCTTTGATATAGCCCGAAGGTGCGACATTTCAATAACAGTTCCTTTCGTTAGAGATTGTCGATGCCGGTATATAATTAAAGGTTTATTAAATAACTACTGTTTGAACAATACGGCATTAACAGATTTGTAATCTAAAATAGCTAGGAACCGCGTTTGATTTTGCCGACAGAGGCAGAGTAATTTGTTTGTAGCATAAACATCTCTTCGGATCCGCAAACATTAAAAGCAACAGAAAAGATTTGTATTACCGCATAAGACACTGTAATGATTATGCTGAATCAAATTATGATCTTCTTCTTGTCATAGTAGTCTCTCGAGTCGAGGAAGACAAGTTGTGCACTTTCCTTCAACGGTGGACGCGCATCTGACTCCGGAGTCCGAATTCCGATACACACATGCGATTGCAGGTGGGGCATGGGACACCGGTGGTTGTTGGTATCTGGGATACATTTCTGTGGCGTCTCTCACGGGTTGCAGCAAGACGCTGGCGACGGTCAGCCTCAAAGGTGGAACAGGCTTTTCTGGTCAGGGATCGCCAATGCTTTCTGTCTGAGGCAGCGAGCTCGAGCTGGCGTGGATGAAGGTCTGCCCACTTCATGTTTGTCCTGAGGTTGTCTTTGTACCTCTTGTGAGGGCGGCCTTGGTTTCGGTTCCCCAGGGATAGCTCGCCATAGAACAACTGCTTTGGGATTCTGCTTTGATCCATGCGGATGACATGGCCAGTCCATCGAAGCTGGGCCTGGATTATTTTGGCTTCGATGCTTGTTGTGTTGGCTCTATCAAGGACTTCCAGGTTGGTGATTCGGTCCTGCCACTTGATCCGCATGATGGATCTCAGGGAGCGCTGGTGGAATTGTTCTAACTGACTGATGTGCCTTCTGTAGAGTGTCCACGTTTCACAGCCATATAATAGAGACGTGAGGACAACTGCATTGTACACCTTCAGCTTTTGTTGACAGACGTATGTCCTTGTGCGGCAAGACCTTGGTTCGGAGTCGTCCTAGTGCTTGACTGGCTTTTTGGGTCCTCGCAATGATCTCTTTGTCCAGAGAGCCATCACTAGATATTGTGCTGCCAAGGTATTTGAAACTGTCCACATTCTTCAGCTGCGTGTCGCCAATGGTGATACAGGGTTGCGAATGGACAGTGTTTGGGGCGGGCTGGAAGATGACTTCTGTCTTTCCTAGACTAATTGTGAGTCCAAATAGGTTGTAGGCTTCAGAGAATCTGTCCACGATTGCTTGTATGTGAGTCTCTTCATGGGCCATGAGGGCGCAGTCATCTGCAAAGAGTGCATCAATGATGAGTCTTTCTAGTGTCTTGGTTTTTGCAGCTAGGCGACGGAGATCAGACACTGATCCATCCAGGCGATACCTAATGTAGATGCCAGTGTCAATGTCCCCTATGGTATGTGTGAAGAAGAGGTTGAAGAGTACTGGAGCGAGTACACAACCCTGTTTGACACCATTAGATATGGGGAATTTCTCTGAGGGTTAACCGTCTGAGAGAATCTTTCCATTCATGTCAATGTGGAGGAGCCGGATGAGGTTGGTAAACTTCTGAGGACAACCAAGTTTCTTGAGTACTACCCACAGTGCATCTCTGTTGACTGTATCGAAAGCCTTTGTCAGATCCACGAAGACAGCATATAGATTCATGTTCTGCTCAAGGCACTTCTCTTGGACTTGTCTCACTGCGAAGATCATGTCAACGGTGCTGCGGTCTGGGCGAAAACCACACTGAGATTCGGGAAGGTTATTTTCTGACACTGCTGCAATAAGCCTGTTGAGCAAGTATTTTGCAAGCAACGGAAAGCAGGGAGATGCCTCTGTAGTTACTGCAGTCCAAACGTGTGCCTTTGTTTTTATAGCGGGTCACAATTGATGCATCACGGAGGTCGTCTGGCATCTCTTCTTCCGTCCAGATGCTGATTAGCACGTCGTAGAATGCCTCCAGAGACTGCTTACTGAGAGTCTTGTACACCTCCGCTGGGATACCATCCTTTCCAGGTGCCTTGCCACAGTTTGTTTGTTTAATGGCCCTTCTCAATTTCTCCATCTTTGGCGGAATATCCAGTTGTTTGAGCGTTGGCTGTTGGGGTATTTGGTTAAGAACAGATTGGCTGACTGATGAGGGCAGGTTTAGGAGCTGATTAAAGTGCTCTTTCCATCTTTCCTTAATGTCATTCTTGTCTTTTATTAATGTGCTGCCATCTGCAGCAAGCAAGGGCGTAGAGCTGGACTTTGTGTGGCTGAAGATTGACTTGATGGCGTTGTAGAACTATTTGGAGTTGTTAGTGTAGGCATAGCTTTGCACTTCCTCAGCTTTCTTTTCCCACCATTGGTCATGCATCTTGCGGATGTCTCTCTGAGCCTCAGCCTGATAGGATTTGAAGTGATCTTTTTTGGGGATGGAGTTTGTGTCATTCTGCCAGTCCATAAAAGCTTTATTTTTTCTGGCAAGAAGATTTTCAATGGCAGCGTTGTTCTCATCAAACCAGTCTTGATGGATTCGCTTCTTTGGACCCATGGTTGCCATAGCTGTTTCCCTTATTATGTCCCTGAGCTTGTTCCATTATTCAGAGGCGTTTCCACATAACGGTCCGTTTGTTGACAGCATGTCATCTAGTCTCTTCTGGAAATCGAGCTGGGTGGAAGGCTGCTGCAGTTTGACAACGTTGAGGGCTATGCGCACAAGCTTATGACGTCTTAGGTGGTGAGGGGCAATGTGCAGCTGTAGGGTAGTTCTGACAAGTCTGTGGTCTGTCCAGCATTCTGCTCCTCGCATGGCGTTGGTGATTTGGACATCCTTGGCATCATGCTGGCGTACTATTACATAGTCAATTAAGTGCCATTGGCGAGATCTGGGGTGCATCCAGGTGTTCTTGTGTTTTTCCGCCATTTTGAACATTGAGTTTATGATTAGGAGGTTAAATTCTGTGCATTTGCTGAGTAGGAGCAGGCCATTGCTGTTCATTCTGCCGACACCGTGCTTGCCAAGCACACCTTTCCATCGAACATAGTCGCAGCCAACACGGGCATTGAAGTCCCCCAGTAGTATGATCTTGTCGTCAGCTGGAATTGAGCTAAGTACAGAGCTGAGGTCCGTATAGAACTGTTCGATGGTTTCTGCTGGACTCGATAGGGTAGGGGCGTATGCACTGATGATTGTTGCGTGCCGTTTGTGGCTTATAGGTATTCGCAATTTCATTAGCCTCTCATTGATACCGACCGGCATTTCCGGGAGCTGCTTCAGAAGACTTGATTTGATAGCCAGGCCGACTCCATGGATCCTGTCCTCATTTTGGGCTTTTCCTTTCCAGAAGAATCTGTAGCCGCTGGCTAGCTCAGTAAGAGAACCCTCTTCTGAGAATCTGGTTTCACTCAAGGCTGCGATGTCAATATTGTAGCGTGCTAGCTCCTTAGAAACTAGAGCTGTTCTCCTGTGGGGTCTTGCTACGTTTTCTTTGTCCATGAGAGTACGGATGTTCCATGCTCCAATAATAAGTTTTTTTCTTCGATTATTTCGACCGCAGATATGGATGATCTTTCCAGCCGCGGTATGCTGACCAGATTTTTACAAGGCAAGCTTTTTTTAGGCCACCTTTTCTAGGCCTCTCCCTATTCAGGGTGAGCAGCGCCGTCCTAAAAAGGTCTGCTCAGTCACCCCTGGATGCTGCCGAACTGTTCTGCTGCCTTGGGTACAGAGCAGAACGACCACTTGTCCAAGGGCCGCCTACGTGCAGGTCTCTGACTACAATCCCAGTGGTCATCTCCACCTGTTGCGTCGCCAGTCGCCCATCGCCGTAGGACTTTGGTAGGTGTAGGTAAAAAACGATGAGTGTGATGATAAGGATGAATGATAGGTGCACAACATAACCTGTGCGTGAAGGAGATTAAAGTGAAACAGCCTTTGCACAGAGACAGCCTCACTCTCTCGGCCTTGGTAGTTAGAACTCAGTGGTACGAAGATTCGTCACGGCTGGGGACGTCTTCCGTGCCTTGTCATACCCTACGCTCTCCACAAAGCGTTTGCAGATTCGCCTTTGTGGCCGTTGGATCACCCAGTTGATCTCTTCCGCCCATTCTGCCGGATCTGGCTTTACATGCAAGGATAGGCAAGCTCCTAAGTCACCGAGGGTTTAAGGTCCGTCGGCTACCCTCCACCTGGTTTAGCCGGCCAGTCGAAGCCGTTGCCTGTGGTGTGGCCGCAGTGCATGCTACAGCTGCTTGGAGCCACAGGTGAGGGCTGAGCGCCTGGTGAGGACCAAAGATGGGCAGGCTACTCCCGAAGGAGCACGACATGCCACCCACCAGAAGTACTACTACCCCTCCCAGAGCACCGGGAACACCACAAATTATGATATTAACATGTTAAATGATGTACTGTATTTGTACTATCAATCTTGTCATTGTCGATCTTTTTCGATGAAAGTACATAAATTTGTGATTATGAATGTTAATAGAATATTTAATATCACTTTCTGAATATTATTACGTGTCTCTCAATAAGATAATTATTATATAAAAATTAATAAATCTGGTTTTGTCACATTGAGATTGCCTTTGTCATACGCTATCTGTGTTATATGACTTCGTCATACACTATCTGCCTTTGTTCTATTGAATGTACGTATGTACATGTACCAATGTTTCAAACAACATTAAATCACGCGTTTTGTAAATTTAAATATCAAAACAAAGCTAATATAGTATAATGTATACGAATATGTACAAATAAAACAAAATTAAACACTCTTTGCCTGCCTTTGTCTGATTTTTTCGGACTTTGTCTGCCTTTGCCAGACTTTGCGGTGTTTATTAGAACCGCCAAAATACACATCCGCAAAACAAACCCAAATCTATTTGGAGGACGCTATGTACAATAAGAAGACGCTATGGCGTTAGTCCAAAAACAAACAGTGAGCACAATTTAAAAAAAAAAAAACAAGTGAAGTACAGAGAATAGGAATAGTATTATTTCCCTTACGTATGTCATGTTAATAATAATATGCCATTGTTGACGCATTAATGGTTTTATCAGGACGTGACAAGAACATTTCTTCCACATGCCATGGACACAAAACAATTTTATTTCATATTCTCTACATTATTTTTCTCAGTACTGAATTTTCCACTGTATGACAATAAATACAATTCATGTGTTAATCTAAAATCTACATTCAAAGATCACTTCACGGTGAAATTCTTGTCATAAGTTCACCGGCATCTCATTCCAAAACAGAGAGAATGCCATTAACTAGTGATGGGAATCGGTCAGAAATTCATAATCGATAATCGGTTCCCCTTAAAGGTCACTGACCATACTCTGACATTTATATGTATACATCATATTTGCATTACGTGAATAAAAGTAGTCATACTCGCACAAAAATTTTAAAAAATTATGAAGTGTAAAGATGATATAATAATTTAATTACTCGAAAATTAAGTATAGAACGCTGTTACCTCCCCTTAGTTAAGATTTCCCACCTATAGACGACGCCAACTGGAAATGACGTACATTTATCCCCAGAAGAGAAAGTACGTGCTTCTTGCACAGGTGCTCAACGCGAGCTTGATGTGAAATAAAAAACATTAATCTAAAGGGAAAAAAATCATGCAGAGTGATGAAAATGCCTTAGATTACCCCCGATGACCCATTGTGACATAGGACCCTCTCTATCACAACTAGTAGTCTACGTTTGTATTTGTTTTGACCATGGCAAGTTGATTTCCTTGCACAAACCACTCCCTGCCTTTGTTTCAGATCTAAACTGCATTGCATACAAGGAGTTTTCGTCTGACAAGATTCCGTCTTCTTGGGATCGTATATAAATATGTACACCTCTGCATCGGCTCTTTTACTTTGACTTAATTCCTTAGGTTCTGGCAACATAGTTTGTTACTTAGTCGCTCAAATTTTGTATTTCTTGTCTTTCTCTTATGTCTCAAGTTTAAAACGTAAAATTTCAGAATACTATATTTTTCTTTTTTTTTTGGGGGGGGGGGGCACCAGACAGATCCCCCCACCCCCCAATCCAAAAAATAAAAGTTTTTATGTATGTATGTGCTCCCCCAGGTATGTTGTTTGTTGGGTTTTTTTTTCATTTAACGCCCCATTTAATTTTCCCCATCGGGGTTATATGTTTGATTCGGGGGTATTTTTAGTATCCCTAATGTTTTTTTCCGTAGATCCTTACTAGGTGGGAATTGATCTACCCACAACTAGTAGTCTACGTTTGTATTTGTTTTTGACCATGGCTAGTGGTTTCCTATTATCCTTGTGTTTGCTATTTGTGTTGGTGCTATTTGTCTGTTGCTATATAAGGTATATACCTTGTATTTGTGTAGATAATTACCATTTCATCCAAATTTGTATCACCAGTTGTCTTACTTTTTGTCTTCTCTAAATGGGAGACAGTCTCTTTATTTAGTTTATTATAATTTAATTTAATTTTGAATTTCGTATAAATTGAAGTGTGTTATTTAAAAATTTTAGTATGCTTCATTTTATCTAATAATATTTATATTTTTAGGTCAGTCTGCCATGAGACAGAATCTGTACGAATTTGTACGAATTTATTTGGCTGTACAGTTCCTGTCTCAATTTGGGCCGGCCTATAATTATTTATTTTAATTATGAATACAAAAATTTCAAAATTGTTTAAGTTCCCTTTAATGGGAGCCATGTCTATTACGGGAGATAGACATGGCAGAGAAAGTATGGATATAGTATTCAGAGAAGTAAAGGTGCATTAGTATAATAAAGTTTTATTAATGGGTGATTTTTCCAAACTCTGCCACAGGCCTGCTCACTTCGCGTGGCGCCATGTGATTTAGCCCCATGGCGTCCTCATGTGTACTTTTCCCTTACATAGTATATATAAGTAATTAAGGAGTAAGTAACAAACATATTTTTTTATTTAAAATTTGAAATAATTTCAATTTATTTTAAATTTTTTTAAAAGTTACTCCCTAACCTTCATCAGTGGTCCACATTTTATAAGGGTCCTCGTTATAAAGTCCGTTATTAGTCGTACCAATTGTTTGTTAAAGTTTCCGTCAAGGAAGAGTAATTGACGTATGTCATATTTGTCTACCTTCATTATTTCTGTTATTAGTTTGATCCTTTCTTCCTTTGTTTTGTCACATTGCGTTATCGTGTGGTATTTTGTATAAGGGGCATTTTTGCATAGAGGGCAGCTAACAGGGGTCCGTATCAATCGTCTTCTAAGAGCCACTTCGCCTGTGAGCCAGGCGTTGTGGAGGTACGTGTATATAATACTTTGTACCTTTGGAGAGTTGATGTCGGACCAATGCCTCCAAACTCTGTCCCAGTTGATATATGGAAATTCTATCTCTATTTTACTCTTTGTTTTGTTTGATTATATTTCCGAAATCCTGTCATAGGTGTCTTCTTTATTTAGTTCCCATATTTTTTTTTTATTGTCCCTAAACCTATATAATATTTCTTGAATCCCCTTATATAAATGTGGTGCGTCTACTTTCTTAACTAATTTGTTGTTCGTGTAGATGTCTTGTCTGTGTCTCATTCCGAATCCTATCCAAAAAATGTATAATGCTTCCCATGGTGTTTGTGGTGTGTTACTTATCCGTTTAATCCTATTTATTATATTTTTTCTGGGCACGCGCAAGAGCCCTACGCATTATTATCTGAAAACATTTTCCTTTTGTTACTTTTAGTGATATGATAACATGTCAGCGACATTGATTTTTGCCTCATTAGTGAATTTGCACAACGACATTTTCAATTTAAGTCGTCTGGTCCAATTATCTATATTGATTTATCAAATAATAATACTTAACAGATAATATTATACAGAACACGTTTACATTTTTCTAAGAGTAGCGACACCGTACACGAGATATTATACTAATATATTTGATATTAGGCTTCAGATTGTAACACTGATTAATATATGAGACACTCAATTCCACATATCTTTATAAAATAGAAACGATGTATTGTTACAATTTAGCGACAAGAGTAGATGCCATGCATACCTCTTGAAAACACTAATCCTACTTTGAGAGGGATACTTCAAAGGGTTTCTTATCTTTTAATGAATATTTACTTGTTTTGTTAGGCGATCTGTTATTTTATTAATCGGCGAATAAATGAGAAAATAGTGGTCACTTGATGTCTATGACACATGTTTCAACCAGGCTTCATAGATGTACTTCAAAGAGGCTATAATAATTGTTATTACATATTTTAATTGATTCTCCCCTTCGAATTTGTTGTTTGAGCAATTTGTGTTTAGCGTAGGCCTATATATACTTATAGAACCAATTGAATGCACATTTATTATTTATGAGTTATAGTGTTATACCGTGTGTCTGTACTTTGAATATTCCAACAATGTACTACCCATGTATTCAGTGTGCTAAGGGGGTAACAACTCGTCAACATGCTGTGGAATGTGACTGTTGTCATCGATGGCAGCACCGGACATGTGGCTCAGGTGAGAATAACTATAACAGTTTGTTAGCTAAAATATTAGCAAATAGTTTCGAATGAAAATAACACGTATTATAAGACATCATGAAAAATAACACCTTTCATTTTTGCAGTAGATATGAAAAAAAGAGATTAATTAAAGATCGAGAAAACATATTATAAGCACTATGTTTCGGTTTGAAATGTAAAATGAGCAACTTTTCTTCATATACAAAGATAATTATATTATGACTGCATTTTGGTACTAACTGTATTGTGAAGTTTGTTATAAATAACAGAATCATAATATTTGTTTTCAGGAATTTCTTAAAAAATGTATAAAGAGGCACTGAAGTTGGGTACGTTGACCTTTGCACCTCATGCGTTCGGCCCAGAAGAGAAGAAGAGAGCGAGCCAGCAGATGACATCAATAATCCGCCAGCGCTGGATGTTAGTGTATGTTACAATAAATTGTAGATTTATTGTGTCCTAATACGATATCGTTAATATAATGGTGAAATATTAACTTGCGCTGGCGATCGTCGCTTATATCTTTATACCTTGGTGAGACATACATCTTTTGTTTTAAATTTTCAATGTTATACGTATATATGATGTTTTCTGTTTGTATGCACCTTTCGTAATTTCGTCCTCAGACTCCAGTTGCTGTCAACGCATCACACGAAGTAGTACCGCCAGCGCTTGAATGTCATTATAATTGAAATTGAATAATTAAAAAAATCATCCATCATATTTGATTAATTATATATTATACATGTATGTGCACTGCTGTAGATTAAGAAGACTTTCAAAATAATGTTTTTGATTTATTAAAATTGTGATGTCACCAACTCATGGACAACTGTAAATCCTATTGCTGATTCAACGCAAATGGATGCTGACCCCTTTTTAGAGAGCACCATTATAGACAATCCTGGATCATCTTTCGACATGCCAAACAGAAGCATTCAGCCAGAACACTCCGTTGAACATTCTACCTTTGAAATAACGAATATGTCTTCGATACAACTACAGGAAGACGTGCAAGAAAAGTATATACGTTGTTTTGTTATTTGTTCTTCCAAATAAGCATACATATTGTTAATAGAAACAAATTACACCATTGTATATATACCAATTTTATAATCCCGTGCAACTTATCTGGAAAATTGCTTATAGCAGACTCATTTCATCAACAACATAAAGAATTATTAAAGAAATACTCCTTGTAATGATTACTTATTACTCGTACCGGAACGATTTGTGAACAATGAGTTAATAAAGAAATCAGTATTTAATTTTTTTTAATTAAAATCGAAGATCCCATTGAAAATATTTGTAACGCGAAATCCCAGCGCGTTTGTTCATTTACAGCTGTATGTACGGGTACATGCATTGACATGTATTTTTCTTATCATATATCTCTGACAGATGAATCAATCCAAACAGAGAACTCTACGACAGATGACGTTGTTACGTACACAGTTGTCGACATGGGAACCGAGATAGGGAAAAGAAAGCTCATCGCTAGCGATGGCTATACATATACGTTAAAGAGACTAAACAAAGGAACTACGAAATGGCGGTGCAGCATCCGCAACAAGTGTACTGTCTGTCCTGTCGTCATCCGACAGCAGGGTGAATCGTTCACAGAGCCTCTTCAGAAACATTTACATGCTGCTAAACCGGGTGTTCTGACAGCAGTTAATATTCGCAAGGAGGTACGATTTAATTATATTTCATACATTTATTGGCGATATATTGATAACCGGACAACACGATAATAATACATAAACATGATATATCTGCTAACATATAATCTGTTCTAAATGATTTCGACTATGTTCTAAACTTCGCTATATGCGTAATATCAAATTTTCCTAAGTATGGTTGTAATTAAGTATACTGAGTAGAATTCATGGCAAATGTATTGTGTTGCATAAATGTATCGATTTTCTTTTTTCCAGCTGAGAGACAAAGCTTTACACGATTTGTTGATCCTGCTCAGAATATTGTAGATCGCGTAATTCAGGAGCACATAGATGTTGAACAACCGGAAGCATCATGACCCATTTACAACAACATGATTCGAAATTGTAACAGATATAGAGAAAGAGAAAGACCTAAAGACCCATCAGACTTGTCATTCGAGGTACATAAATGACGCTACATAACTCGTTATTTTTCTCTATCGAATATTACATGAACAATACAATCAGAACCTTACAGAATAAATTATTTCAATTTTACGTTTGATTCCTATCAAATATGTGTTCTTAAGACGGTGTTTTTTTTTCTTCTCTTCAATTTGCAGCTGGACGACGATTACTTGTCGAATGCAATTACAGAGCCCTTCTTCAGACAAGATGTTATCCGCAAAGACAACCGCCACTTAATATTTGCAACTAATTACCAGCTGGAATTCCTGAGCAAGGCTAAAACATGGTACATCGATGGTACCTTTAAGATCGTGAAGAAACCTTTTTATCAGTTACTAACGGTTCACAGTTTCTTGAAGTCAGGAGAAAATATGAAGCAAGTACCACTTGTGTTCATCGTGATGTCCGGCAAGAACAAGAAAGATTACAAGAAGGTAGTTTATTAGTTTGCTCAACTCACCATTATAAATAATATTCACTATAAATAAAAACGCGAGTAACTTTAAAATGTCTTTATTCTGCAAACTATGAATAAAAAAAACATTCATTTACATTTTACATGTTCTCTGTTCGCTATATAATTTTTCTCCATATTAAAATCAAGTAACATAATGTTTCATTATTAGGTGTTCCAGGCTCTACTTCGACTTCTACCCAAAGAACCTTCCGTCAAGTCATTTGTAGCAGACTTTGAAAGTGTAATATGGAAGGCGCTCCACTTGGTATTCGATAATCCACATTTAAGTGGATGTGCGTTCCACTGGGCCCAGGCTCTATGGCGAAAACTTCAGGAAAAAAGTCTTCAGGTATTGTATAATTTTTATATACCACTGCTATAATATATTTTTCATTGTTGATTTGTGACACGTTAAGTCTTCATATCTATTTTTATCAGTTCTTCACTGTTTGAACCTAGAGATAAGATGGTTCACGGTGTTCATTTTTAAACTTTTAATTATTTTGTGAATGATCTCATTATCTGGATCAATTGAAGTCTAATATGATTATATTGTTTATTTGTAGACGGCATACAACCAGCCGGATGCTGTATTCAAGTTATGTAGGAAGGTTTTTGCTCTGGCCTTTCTTCCAGCCGAACATATCCCTTCAGTATTTGCATAATTGAAAAGAAAGGCAAGAACCGACGCGTTAGAAGAATGGATGACTTACATTTTTGACAGGTGGATATCTAGCACAATTTGGCCGGTATCCACGTGGAGTGTTTTTGGCAAAAGTGTACGGACAAACAATGACTTGGAGGGGTGGTATAGTCGTTTAAATCGAAAAGCACGCAAAAGCAATCTGCAGTTTTATCTCATGATTACTTTACTATATAACGAAGCTGAAATGATACCATCTCAAGTAAAGATGGTATCCGAAGGAAAACTAACAAGACACCAAACTAAACAGACCCGTACCATGCACGGAAAACTTTTTAAGATTTGGAGGATGTACGTCAGTATGGAAATTAGGGTCAACAATCTTCTACGAATGTGCGGAAGGTTCTACGGACCACGAAGTTGAAGAACTGAGTCGCGTTATTTTCATATCAGGTCTGTGTGTGTGTGTGTGTGTGTGTGAGAGAGAGAGAGAGAGAGAGAGAGAGAGAGAGATGCCGAGCATTTTGCCAGTTTAGTTGCTGCAACATCAACCTCGTACCAGTCAAGTTTATGTTTTATTCAGTATCGTCAATCATAGTTCCTCCTTTACTCCAAACAAATTAGAAATGAATAAACTGATTAATAATCTTAATTATGGTATTCATTGTCTTTGTTCCCTTCTAAGCTGCTACATCTGAATGCCTCTCTTTCTCTCTCTCTCTCTCTCTCTCTCTCTCTCTCTCTCTCTCTCATGAAAGAAAATAATTGCCTGAAAGTGATAAAGTGAAACAAAGCAAAATACATCAGCCCGTATACATAAGACTCACCAGCTTGAAGGCACATATATATCAACATACACTCACGCACGCACAAACACATACATACATACATACATACATACATACATACATACATACATACATACATACATACATACATACATACATACATGCAGATATGTAATAATTTCATGCCATATTTTTATGTTCAAAAGGGAAAACTGAGTGAAAGCGATTACATATTTAATGAACAGTCTCTTGTCGTATGTCTCTGATACATACGTTATGTGTTTGGATTGACTAAAAGGCATACACGTTGTAAACTTTCGCGCTAATATTTTGAATCGGAAACTGTTATAATTAGAATGGTATTAATTTGACAACTTAAAATTTTAATGGTGTTTTGAATATTCATTATCAAATTAAATGAAATTTAAAATACAAGAAATTTTGGTAAAGATGCATCTTTCATTGTGCACATTTATCTGTCATTTTCGTAACATATAACAGCAAAACGGAATAATGTTCTGAATTAAATTTGTCAAATTATCGCAAAATAACTAATTATGCAGTTTTCAACCATTTTATCTGTATAAATTTATTTGTAACAAATACGTTCAAATACGAGAATATCTCATGTTTTGCTTGAGAATTAAGTTTTTGAGACCAGCGTACAGCTCTACTATACTCCTTTCTTTCTCCGGTTTTTCCTAACCATTATAATTTTGGAAAACATTTATCTTGTTGACAAAATGTTCCAAATTTTATTATAAAACATATTATATAAGAATTGTCAAAATATATGTTACAAATAAATACTTGTGAGTTGTATTTTAAAATTGGGCCGAATTGTCTTTCGAGTTGGGCCGAATTGTCTTTCGAGTTGGGCCGAATTGTCTTTAAAGTTGGACCGAATTGTCTTGGTCCGAATTGTCCAATAGCCGTATTTATCAATAGGGAATTTGTCATTATAGATCGCCGCAGGTAGTAGTACTCAGTAATATGCCAGCTCATTGTTGTGTTGGTTGTAACAGCCGAGAACAAAAAGGATGTGAGATGTAGTTTTTCAGGATTCCAAAGGATGACATGTTAAGGAATAAGTGCATTGCTGCCATCCGCAGAGAAAACTGGCTGCCAACCGATCACACCAGGATATGCAGCAAACATTTCATTAAGGGTAAGACATATAGACCAGCTGGTCTAAAGATATATATGAAAGATTTGCGTAGAAAATAATGAAATTAAAATATATATATGTGAAAACATCGCATGTCTCTCCCAATTAATTTGATTTCTTTTTATTCTCATCTTTTAACGATCGTTTAAACCTTTGTGGTGAATGCGTCAGGATGGGTGGGTGTTTTAGTGACTGTGGGTTTCTTGTGTTTATTCACTTCAAAAAAAATGGGCAATCCACAAAATGGTAACATGAAAAAAAATGCTTATAATGTAAAAATGCAATTATGTCATGCAAATTACTTTTCTGTTTTGTAGCAACCTGTTGATTTTTTTTTCTTTCTACATATGTACATAGGTTGCACATCTTGAGACCCAGGAGACCCAGACTTTGTGCCAACAATATTCAGCTACATCCCAGTTGGCAAAAAGAACGACTATGTACTTCAGGCCAAAGTCGAGCGGCATCAGCGTTTGGTTGAATGGGATCATACAAAAAAGAAAACAATTGCAGCTGAAGCTTTGCTGAGTCTGGATTTATTTGAAGAGAACAATGTGCCTGGTACATCAACACAGACAGACAGTGATGTTTCACTTCTGTAAGGGATACTGGCATCGAATAGACATTTTAAAGTCCAGCTTGGTACACTTCAGAAAGAGAAAGATGTGCTTTTGAATGATTTGGCGGCAAATTTACATGAACTTAATGAAGTGCAATGCAAAAATGTGGAACTTATGAAGAAATTAAAAGATGCTGATGAAAAAGATGCCATTTTAATGAAATCCCTAAAGCAAAAGTCTATAGAATTTAAATATATGCATGATAATGACAAGAAAAT
Organism: Unio pictorum; assembly: GCA_030141615.1. NCBI lineage: Eukaryota > Metazoa > Mollusca > Bivalvia > Unionida > Unionidae > Unio > Unio pictorum. The sequence continues at coordinate 13,727,706 of JARLTB010000034.1, forward strand.
AAAATTCTATACAGGTCTTCCAAACAGTGACAACTTTTTGTGTTTATTTGAAGAAATGTGTACTCATGCCAAGAGACACAAAACAAAACTAAAGCACAAGGATGAACTTTTAATGACATTAATAAAGTTGAGGAGAAATCTGTCAATGGAAGATTTAGCCTACCGGTATGATGCCACTGTGTCACAAGTAACCAAGATTTTTCACCGTTGGCTTCAGGCATTGTACATTGCTGTTGGTGAACTTATCAAGTGGCCAGAAATTGATGAAATGGAACTCCCTGAAGTATTTCAGAATGCTAAACTTAGAAAAGTTAGGTGCGTTATTGATTGTACTGAAATTTTCATTGAAAGACCGCCAGTCTTAAAGGCCAGGACACAAACGTATTCTAATTATAAGAGATACAACACAGTGAAGGTGCTTCTTGCCATTAGTCCCACTGGAGCAGTGATATTTTTGTCAGCATGCTGGGGTGGACGAGTGTCGGACCGAGAGATAACTCTTAAATCGGGGCTGCTGGAGAAGCTAAGTCCTGGGGACACTGTCCTTGCGGATCGTGGGTTCACGATGGAGGAAGAATTTTCTTTCAGGGGAGCAAAGTTAATGATACCAGCTTTCGCAATAAAAAAAGAAAACAACTATCTGCAAAAGAGGTGGAGGAATCTAGGTTTATGTCGCGTGCCAGGACATGTTGAACGTGTTATAGGTCGGATCAAAGATTTTGAAATTCTTCAAGGAACACTTCCATTGACACTAACCAAAAGTCCTAGCTGTAATGCAGAGACAACATGTGATAAAATTCTTACAGTAATCTGTGCTATTGTCAACATGAATGACCCACTTTTGTAAATAGCTTGTTTCTTGGACCACTCACCAATATTTCTCTTAAGCTTTGTAATTACAGTGTCTTTTTTATCTCTGGTTTGATGGTATTCTTTGAATTTTCCATGGAAATGAGATATTTATGTTACCAATACTATTTTTGTACACATTTAACCTAGCCTAAGAAGTTACAAGCTCTAAACATTATTCTCAAAGAAAACTAACAGTTGTAACAAATTGTATGTACTTTTTTATTTTATTGAACATGCATTTCTGCGATTTTTATAAGACCAGGTGTATTGACACTAGTCATGTACAGCTATTTTTGCCTCTCCATTAGACAATAGTGCAATAAATTAATATTTGTTTTTGCTCATATCTGTGTAAATAGTGACTATTTTCTTCACATTTCACCCTATCAGATGATGCATAAGTATAATATCCATTAATAACAACATTGGTGTAATATTACAAATTATAAGTCTTGAAACTTGCTAAAATTCTGTCACAATGAACATTAAAACAATTCTGTAGAATACATCCTTGTGCAATCAGCTCTTTTTTTTCCTTTTGGAGGTCTTGGAATTGTTACATTTGATGCACACCCATTTTCCCTTAGCTCCCAATTTTAGTCCTACACATTGAACATGGTACCACTCTGTAGGACAGCCATTGTTATCGCATGCTATCATATCATCATGTTCCTCACCAAAACCACAAAAACAGTATGTTTTGGGAATATCACGTGATTGCATTTCTGACTTACCTAATTATGCAGTTTTCAACCATTTTATCTGTATAAATTTATTTGTAACAAAAAATACGTTCAAATACGAGAATATCTCATGTTTTCCCTGACAATTAAGATTTTGAGACCAAGCGTACAGATCTACTATACTCCTTTCTTTCTCCGGTTTTTCCTAACAATTTTAACTTCGGAAAACATTTATCTTGTTGACAAAATGTTCCAAATTTTATTATAAAACATATTATATAAGAATTGTCAAAATATATGTTACAAATAAATACTTGTCAGTTGTATTTTAAAATTGGGCCGAATTGTCTTTGGTTGGGCCGAATTGTCTTTCGAGTTGGGACGAACTGTCTTTAAAGTTGGGCCGAATTGTCTTATTTTCGGTCCAAGTTGGGCCGAATTATCCAATAGCCCTTAAAAGCTGCCCTACGTTGATTGCGCATGCGTTAAATATTGGCTGGGAAAACCCCGGATTCGACTTCCGGAAAAAGGTCTGTAAGTCAATATTCGTCGTTAGTGTATAAAATAATACAATAAAAACGTGTCATTCAAAAAATTTAATTTAAATCGCTGACGTATGTGTTCTAGTACATATAATATAATATAACTTTAGCGACTTGTCCTGATTGTACTTGATGTTTTTGTTTTATACTAAGAATTTAAATATGATTGAACCGGAAGGATGGCCGGCATCGCTTGACTGCTTGAAAGTGGGCTCTTCCGATTTTGTACTATATTTGTGATATTTGTGCTTGTTTTCTGTCATCGTCTACATTGTTGTGTTTCATCATGCATTGGCTGTTCCGTTCGTGTGTGTTGGAAGCGAGAGCAATTGGATTTTTTCTCGGCTGTTTTCTCCCGCTGTTGAGACGTAATTTGTTTTTGAATAAACCGCCGTCACGTGACCGCTTACACTACGACGAATCCTCATTAATTCGATTAAATGACCACACCTTGGTTCTAGATACTACATTGTGCTCAAGACTGAACGAACTGGGAATTCATTCATCATTTCTTAAATGTAAACGGAAGCGAAAAAAAAAACGTTCTTTCAAAGCTGGCCATCGTAGAACAGGAAGAAGGATTCCAGTTATCTCCCTTTCGCCCGTAACGGATAAACAACTTAAAAATTCTGCCGTTAATTTTAATAACCTGGTTCAAATTCCTCTTAAATCGTCAACTGTCCCAGGGATACCACTACGTATTGCATTATTCAACGCTCAATCAGTAGGATCACCGGAAAAGCGCACAGAAATTGTTAATTTTATCAACGACCAGAATATTGACATCTTCTTCTTGACAGAAACATGGTTACATTCTGCAGGTGATGAAAGTAAGTGTGCGGATTTAACACCCAGCGATTACTCCATCAAGTCGTTCCCCCGCAACTCTCGCGGAGGTGGAATTGCTGTAATCACAAAGAATTCCATGATCAAATGCCTCAAGTACAACACAACTTTCAACTCTGCCACACATCGTTTGAACTAGTCCAAACAACGCTCTCACTGGAACAAAGGTTAGTCCTACAATGTAAGCCCCGACGCTGATATTTATGTTTGCTCGTGTAGCACTAAAATCAAGATCAACATGTGATACGTCTTACAGGTAGGACTAGAACAAAGGTCAGTCCATTTTTTTCTGTCTCTACCGACCTCTTCCTAGTAGAAAAAACAAGATGACTGAATCTCTCTTTTTGGAGCAGTTTCCAAATCTTCTAGAGTATGGAAATTCGATAGGTGGCAACCAAATTATTCTTGGAGATTTCAACTTTCACTATGACGGTCCTGGTAAACCAAACACGTCAAAACTTCTAGATTCCATTAATGTTTTCAATCTTAAACAGTCAGTTAACCAACCTACCCATAAACTTGGTCATATTTTAGACTGGTTTCTTTATAGACCTGATGATAATATTCTGCAATCAATTCTTGTATCCCACGAACTTGCATCAGATCACCTCTGCATTGTATGCCATCTCGACGTATCAGTCCCTAACCCTCCACCTCTATTTGCTACTAAGAGAAACCTCCGTATGATAAATAGAACCAAATTCATGCATGACATCCAAGAAAACCTAACAACTTTCTTACATCCAACAGCGGAATAACTTGATAACTGCCTACGTTCATTGCTTGAAAAACATGCCCCAGCCACCAAATGCAGAGTATCAATAAAAAAGTGTTCTCCTTGGTATAGCAGTGTTAGGGACCAGATTCGCACTGCTAAAAGACATTGCCAAAAAGCAGAGAGGCTTTGGCTTTCCACCGGACTCACTATTCATAAACAAATCTACGAAGCTGCTAAGAAGAACGTCAGAAACATAGTCCATTTAGCCAAATCATCCCACTACAGTTCTAAGATCACGGAGAGTTCCAGCTGCAAAGAGCTCTTTGAGATAACTAACAAACTAATGTCAAGGAACAAATGTACACCACTTCCAACGATCTTCTCTCCAATCGACCTACCAGACCAATTTGCAAATGTCTTCAATGACAAAGTTAAAACCATTAGAGATTCGCTTGACAGCACAATTTCAACTGATTCGTCACCATACAGGTATGATGCAGAATTTCAGCGACAACTGTTAGGAGCATTTGAACCTGTTTCTATAGATTTAGTACGGACAATCATGATGAAAAGTGCACCAAAGTCTTGTGAACTTGATCCAATTCCGACATCACTTCTGCTTGAGTGCTTAGAACCAATATTGCCTTCACTAACTGATGTTATTAATATCTCTCTCTCATCAGGGGAATTCCCATCATTTTTCAAAACTGCCATCGTAAAGCCACTGCTGAAAAAAACAACCCTGGACCATAACAATTTAAAGAACTACCGCCCAGTTTCTAATCTCCCTTTCATATAAAAAATCTTAGGAAAGGTTGTTCTAACTCAACTTGTATCTCATTTGAATTAGAACAGTCTTTTTAGCAATGTACAGTCTGCATATCTCCCTCGCCACAGTACGGAAACTACTCTTCTGAAAGTATTTAGTGACATTCTCTCTGCTTTGGATAGTGGAAAGATTACAGTCCTCACTCTCCTGGATTTATCTGCAGTAGTTGACACAATAGACCATGATATATTACTTCACCGTCTCCAGCATGTATTTGGCATTCAGAATATAGCCTTACAGTGGTTAAAGTCCTACTTAGTCAACAGGACACAAATTATATCTGCAAATGGAATACACTCCAGCCCAGTTGACATATGTTGTGGTGTTCCACAGGGATCTGTTCTCAGACCTGTTCTCTTCATTTTGTACACTCAGTCGCTCTCAGGTGTCATAAATTATCACCCAGTTTCGCACCAATTGTACGCTGATGACACCCAAATTTACAAGTCTAGCCACCAAACTGAAGCTGATGCTACCATCCATGGAGTAGAGAAGTGCATTTCGGATGTGAAATCATGGATGACATATAACAAGTTGCAGATGAATGATGATAAAACTGAGGCTATTCTGATCACAACACAAAGACTTTCTCATTCACAGCCTTTACCTCAGGCAATAAATATCAGCAACACCAACATTAAATTCTCACAGTCAGTTCGGAATCTAGGTGTTACTCTAGACAGTACTCTCACATTGCACCAACATGTCATGAACATCTGCAAGGCTGCATATCTTGAATTGAGACGCATCAGTTCCATTCGTAAATATCTTTCAGTTGATGCCATGAAAACACTTGCGTGTTCATTAGTACTTTCAAGACTGGACTATTGTAACTCAATTCTGTCTGGTTCATCACAATATTTACTCCAGAAACTTCAAAAAGTTCAAAACACAGCTGCACGGATCATCTTTAGAGTACCTCGATCAGAGCACACCTCACCACTGCTCTATACCCTACACTGGCTATCAATTCAATACAGAATCAAACACAAAATTTGTTCTCTGTGCTATATTTCAATGACAGACTCCAGCCCAACATACCTATCCAGCCTCACCAATGTGTATACACCAGCTAGATCCTTGCGCTCTTCTTCTGATAATCGTATACTCATTGTTCCCAAGGTGAAAACAAAGTCAAATGGACAACGTTCATTTGCATACCAGGGCCCGGCGACGTGGAATGAATTGCCCATTGAAATTAGACACAAAGACACAGTGGTCGCTTTTAAGAGTGCTCTCAAGACTCACCTGTTTCGACTTCAGGGACAAACTTAGCGACCTAATCGTATTTTGTATCTTATATATTTTCAGCATGTTTTTATGTTTTCCAATTTCATTGTTTTAGTCATTTGTTGTTCTGTAGTGTAGTCATATCATTGTTGATGGTGTAAAGCACTTAGAGCTTTGAAAGATTAGGCGCTATACAAAGTCCTCATTATTATTATTATTATTATTATTATTATTATTATTATTATTATTATTATTATTATTATTATATGGCTGCATGACACCTTTCATCATGCTGGACCAGCTAGTTGGTCTCTAAGCCTTTTTTTTTTGACTTGACGACTTTTGAGACCAGCCGTATTCTGCATTAATACTAAATGGTACTTTTCCGCGCGCCATAACTGCGTGCGATCAGATGCACGCTATTAATTGAGTGTTCTAAAGGATTTAACGCAGTTGATCATTAGAAGAGGGATTATACTTACCGTCTGGATACAAAGGTTAGTCTAAATAAATTTATTAATTAATAGTGTGCAGTCCGATAGTTGGCAGTTATGGTTCACAAACGTACCATATAGTGTTAATGCAGAATACGGTTGGTCTCAAAAGCCGTCAAGTAAAAAAAAAAAAAAAAAAGGCTTAGAGACCAACTAGCTGGTTTATCATCATGCTAGCTTGGCCGGCTATATCATCAGGTGTTCCGTAGTGTGATATCTCTTTGTCACATATGTATCGGTAACGTACGTATTAGTAAACATTATTTATGCTAAAATTAGTCGAAATATTACTTGATCAAGAGAAATTTTCATATAGGAAACATGATCACATTGATTTCATATTATTAGGACCAAGTAATGTGTTACCCATATTAAAATGATATGCATCAACAATAACCATTTATTTGGTTGTATTATTATAATAAAACGTAGAAGTCAATTTTGAGCACCTTTTAAACTAAAAAATCCCCTTGTTTTAAAAAAAACAACCGCTGTGCATAAATAGCGTTACCTGTGACTATGTAGCATATACCAACTGATCATCGATTATAATCGGTTACTAAGAGCAAATTTTTATTTTTTTAAACAGATATCTTTGATCAAGAGTTCAATATGTTGATATATGTACAGGAGTAATCTCTTATCTTGTTTTAGGGTTTAATGCCATTTTTCAGCACATGATAGGCTATATACATGGTGGCCAGTATTATTGGTGGAGGAAGAACCTGGGAAAACCCCTGGAAAGAACCACCGACCAACGAGAAGCTACTGGCAAGCTTTATCACATAACTACATTAGCTGTATCTTAAACTCTAACCCACAAAGGCGTAGGTGAGATGGCAGTGATCTGTAACGGAAAGCACTTTAGGCCACTTGGGGCCCCTGTAATATCTTTTAATAACATGTATACTTTAACCTGCCAATAATATTACATTGTGTGTTACTTTTGTTCTACAACTTTGTTAAATGAACGCAATTTTTTATGGCAGATCAGTCATATGTAACAAATACTGCTACAATCCCCCAAATTCTTTTGTTCACATGTGATGTGTCTATAATTTAAAGTATAGAAGGACATTGTTTATAAATACTACAAAATATGTTGCAATTTAAATGAAACAAATCAACAAAATGTGTTTAAATTGAATAACTCAACAATTTAACACCTTTACCATGTAATAATGACTATATGTTCCTAATTATGAATCATAAGGTTTCATCTTTGTAGTTGTGAAGGGAATTAATAAATTTCATGTCAACTTTAGTGGCTGGGAATTTTACTAACCTTTGTACTTTGCATACACCTAAAAAGTAGTCTCCCTTTACAGAGAATCAATTATGGAGTTCACAATTATTTTATTGATTTGCTCAACCAACTGATGATCGATTATAATCGATAATCACAACAACACTACCATTAACTAATTTCTAAAGAGTAGTTTCAGTACTGTGCCTGTGGCAAAGGTGATAGGCTGACTATACATTGCTAAATATGCTGTTTGAATTCAGATGAGATGCAAGTTGGGTTAGAATAACTTTTTGTAAGATTTTTATATGAACAGGAGATTAGAAACTGAGCGGTAGTTCTTTAAATTGTTACGGTCAAGTGTTTGTTTCTTACACAGAGGCTTTACAATGGCAGTTTTGAAAATTGATGTGAATTATCCGAATAAGAGAGAGGTATTAATAACATCAGTTAGTGACACCAATATCAATTCTGAGCACTCGAGCAGCAGTGATGCTGGAATTGGATCAAGTTCACATGACTTTGGTGCACTCTTCATCACAGTTGTACATACTAAATCAATAGAGATAGGTTCAGATGCTGCTCATGGTTGTCAATGAAATTATGTATTGTAACTGTATGGTGATGATGAGTCAGTTAAAATTGTTTTGTCAAGCTTATCTCTAATGGTTGTCATCGAAGAATTTGCAAACAGGTCCTGTATAGGATCTGTGGATTTGTCATATGACTGTCACTTGATGAATATATCATTCTTTTTTATTCAGCGTAATTGAAATGCATTTCAATGTCAGACTCCAATGCATACCAAGAATTTGATGGAGTCTTCATTTTCCTCTCCTATAGGCTGCTTCGGAAATATATGCAGCAGTATTTTTTGCTTAAGAATTGTCCATTTTCCACTCTATATATTTTCTCTCCTTGCTCATTGACATTAAATCTCGATTTGTTCCCAAACAAATCATAACTATTGGAACATTTCTGACAGGCAATGAAATCGATCATCTTTTGCTTTCTTTGGTGACAGGTATTTCCTATTCAGCAATCCAACATCAAGTACACTCAGTTGAGTGAATCCCAAATCAACATAACATTGTCATTATTCTTAGTAGAGTACGTTTGGGTCTTAAATGATACAAATTGGGGGGTTCTGTCGGTGGTGCAGCCTGAATTAAAGCTACATCTAACAGAGTTATCTTATCTTGCTTTTAATTTTTTTCAAATCATGTTTCATAGTCATTAAAACATTTATTTTACAGACAAGTTCTGCCAACTGAAGAACCATGCCATTAGAAAGGGGAAAGATGCATCCAGAAGATGAACGGCGGATCCGAAAGAACATTGTCAACCTAAAAAAGATAGACCCGATGGATCTTGTAGATTACTTCATCCAGGCAGAGTTGTTGGATTTTCCAGATATAGACGAGATCAAAAGCTACAATCCAGATAGTGTAGCCAACAGATGGCAGGGTTTTGCACCTCTTCTCTTTGATTGTGGTCCAAGAGCCTACAAAACCCTATTGCTGGCATTAGAGAAATGTAATCATATTGATTTAGCCAATAGTATTAGAAGAACACAGTTAGCAGCACCCAAACAGTGTGGTAAGTCTTTATAAGTTATGTTATTGTTGTTGCCTTCTGAGTGAACCTATTAATTGTTGTGTTTGTGTGATTGGGATTTTTACTTTTTAATAATTTTTCAGTCATATTGCTATGATGTCTGCAGTGATGCAATTTATAGTGATGTGATGTCTAGCACTGGGGCATCATGCTGCAGACATGTTGCATGATGTCTTACCCAGTCACATTATCCTGACACCAGGCCGACCAGTCCTAACACTAACCTCTGAATGCAGCGACATTTCCTAGATTTTCATACGGTTGAGGGGTTATCACTGGCATATAGATGAGAGGTGGGTTGGGTACAGTTTCGGATATGGATATCTGTAAAATCAGATGACCACTTATAGTATGTATCAACACAAGTTTGTGATAAATAACTTTTCATGAATGAAGATAGCACTTATTACAGTTGTTTATGTCTGTTAATGTTAGAATTTGATCATGTGATACAACAATGGTGCTACATTGCAAGCAGTACAACAGCATATAATACCGAAAATGGAATGACTTCCATTGTACAGACATGCTAAGTGCAGTTAGTAAAATACTGGATAATCAATGAAAGGGTCACATTGCACAAGGTCACTTCGTAAATGCCTGATTATGATGGTTGATCTAAACATCGAGTGCTTACATGATGTCAAGCTTTGTTACAAATCTTGCCGCCCACTCCCTCGCACTTAGAATCTGTTTTTTTTTTTTTTTTTTTTTACCAACTTCTTTTATGTGCCACCTTAAACTCATCCTGGATTTAACTTTCACTTTTGTATTGAGGAATTTTCTTTGTAGAGGAATACTTTAGTTCTTTTATTTTGAATGAAGTATTTGTTTAAAAAAGTTCATGATACTTTGCCATCAGGAGCATTGATTGGTGACAAAGGTACTTTTGGAAATGAGTTAATGCATAGACTTACTGCTTTATGTTAATTTTCAGTTGATGCTGAAAACAGAGATTGTTTCATTGAAAGCCTGCAATCTGAGTTGGTTAAGAAAAATAGAAAAATACAACAACTTGAAAGAGTTTGTTCACAAAAAAGCTGCTTCCCTGGACGGTTGGTTTCTCTCTCTCTCTATCTCTCTCTCTCTCTCTCTCTCTCTCTCTCTCTCTCTCTCTCTCTCTCTCTCTCTCTCTTACATTTAAATTTTTTGCTGAACCCATGTCAGTGGGAAGCAAGACATACAGTATGGTCACTGAGGATAAAAAATGTAATATAAAAGATGCAATTAAGGTTGGACAATTCCTGTGTAAATAAAACAATTGTGAGGTTTCACAAATGGTTTCACTGTTTCACTGTTTTTCTGTAGAAGTAAAGAGGATTATAGTGTTTCAAACATGGTGTCACACTGACAGATATTAACCAGAATGAACATGCACCACAGTACTCACAGATCAAATTGTTTCAACATTTTTCATATACTTTATAAATTTTAATTATCAGAAAATTCTCACATCACTCATATTTCTAAATTACAACATATATTTCTTATGACACCACTTACACAATAATAGGATAAATTTATTTACATTGTCGCAACCGTCAGTCTCCTCTTCTTGCATTTAAACATTGCCGACATCTTGTGCTGTGACTCGTGTGCAGCTCATGTACATAATTTTGTTTGAAAGTTATGCATAATCGTTATTGAAAATTTAGTGGTATAATTTACAAGTATCCTATAGGAAAATTGCTTTTGATTTATGACAGTTTTGATTTATGAAAGGATCCTTAGAAATGTATCTGTGGCATAAATCGAGTGAGACCTGTACAGCCTTTAGTCACAGTTTTATTTTGCAAAAAGTTTTTAATGAAGTTTTGTATTTTACATTTTACATAAAAATGAAAGGAGCATTAGATTGCCTGATAGTAAACAGGGATTTGTACAAGACTCGCAAGCTCACCAATGGGTTTGTGTATACCAATGAACAGGATTTTAAAAATTTAAGTTATATTGGTCATTAATGATTAAAGATATTTGTATAGAGTCAATCTAAGAGCAATTCGATTAGTAAACTTGTTACTTCTTAATCTGCTCTATATCTTTTCATATACAGAATGTAAGACGATCAGTCTAGTATCACACAGAAGGAATATATCTGCAGCACGTGATGTTAGATTTTTGCCTATTATTTGGTAGTTTAAGCAAAGTGTTAAGTATTATAGTCATTAGTGATTGGTCACCTCCAACTGGCCTTTGTGATTAATTTTGCTATCAGACCTTTCTCAATATGCCAAAATCTACCAAATTGTTGGAGCAGTTTTCAGTGCAGAATCCCATGCCCAGGGTGTCCTTAGCTACATGACATATTCAGTCTGTAATAAAGCTACATTGCTAGGGCACCTACCAGACATAAGCATGGTTCAGGAAATCCTTTCTTCCACATTGCATACAAATTGGCTTGTGCATATTGAGAATATCTGTATCAGTTGTTGTCAATCCAGAACATGTTGCCGCAGAAGGTGACACAGGCACTCGATGCCAACTTGATATGAAAATGGGTTCAGATCCAGTAAGTACTATGTTCAGAGGGGGCCCTGAGTGGCCGAGTGGTCTGAAGTGCTGTTCGCTACGGATCACTGCCGTCACACCTCTGTCTGCATGGGTTCGAGTCTCGGATTCGGCCAATGTGGGTATGTGAGAAAGCATGCCAGTAGCTTCTCGTGGGTTGGTGGTTCTTTCCAGGGTTTTCCCCACCAATAATACTGGCCGCCATGTATAGCCTATATTGTGCTGAAAAAATGGTGTTAAACCATAAAAACACAGCAAAACAAACTATGTTCAGAATGAAGACTGCAGGTTTAAAACCCATTGAAATCTTGTATTTATTAATTTTTATTAAGAATACAGTGGTGAGTATACCATGTCAAGTAACATGATGACTGGGTCACTTTCCCCCAGAGACCTGCGTATGTGGATTTTTAAAATAAAAATAAACCTTTGTATGCATGGCCTGAGTGGGCGTTGATGTTGATGATAAACATTTGTCCTTTGGAATATTTCTACAGTTGTCAAAGATTGCAGAAATTACTAGGCATCTCAGATGAAATTTACAACCTTGGTAATTTGTGGGCATTCTTTGGTGGATCACTTGCCTGAAGGCATGGCACCACCGATGCTTAACTTGAGGTTTTCATGATCATGATTTCATTTGCATCCATGCCACCTAAATTTAAGACAGAACGTTGCTCACCAAAGGACACGAGTTAAGAATATTTTGAATATTGGATCACCACAATGTTACGGTTTTAGGGGATGCAGTGTCCCAATACTCAAATCTGCGAGACACACACCACTTTAAAAACACAAATGAAATAAATTGTGCAATAAAAATGAGAAACTCTTAGTTGCTTCAATAGTTTAGCCACCTGCACTTTGTGGTCTTCACTGTACAACCATATTTTCCTCAAATGCTTACATTATCAATAAAAGCTTTTCATGGGTGCAAGTAAATTATGAAACATTATCTTGTAAACTATGGAATATTTTTTTCAGGTCTTGCTCTCTCACTTATCTTTAGTACTAGCATTTAGAATAAATACCTATGTTTTCTGAATTACTGTTTTTTTTTCTTCAAACTTATGAATAAATAATTGAAATTTTGTGTATTTGTATTCATTTAATTACATTTGTCAACCTCAAAATAAAGGAAATCTTCCTTGCTGTAGGGTCAACTTTAACATTAAAAATCTGTTACACTAAAGACTGTCAGATATTATAAATATTATCTCAGTTAAGTATAACAAACTTTTTTTTATTGCCATATACATTAAAGATGAATTAAAATACTTATTGCCATTGTACAGTTTTATCACCCTTGAAACTTTGAATAGAGACATGGGTGGACATCCACTAATGAAAATTGCTGGCAAATTATTTGAATTTTTTTCTGCCGAAAAAGTGCACTTAAAAGGGTTTAAATGATAAACATTTTGGGGCCATTAGACAGATAAAGTCCACACTTGTGCAACACTGTATCCATTGTCTTTTACCCATCCGATTCTTTCTTACACTTAATCTTTTAACTTGAAGTCTTTAATTTCATGATTCTTGCAGGCACACACTTAATTGAAAATCGGATCCATCATCCATCTATAGTATTTGCACACCATCTGGTTTTAACATTTCAAAAACAAATGTAACTGATAAATAGGAGGAATTCTTATATACATGTGTTCAAGAGAATGTATCCAAAATTTTGGGAGTTATTGAAATTTTCAACGACAGTGAACTGCATTATATCTGTTGCTAGAAAACAAAGACTGACCCAAGCCAATACGGTGACCCCATTGCTAAAGAAACTCCCTTTTGATTTGAAAATCCAATAAGTTGTCAATGTTTGGAACCTGCCCTGGCAGCAGTTTGTTTAGAACTTGTAAATCAATTAATGAAATAACTAAGTTTTGTACATTTTTTTTATATCTTTGTTGCCTTCTGTTTTTAAATTTGGTACAGGGTTACAAACAAGATGTTGTTAGAATACTATACATTGTTTGTGTATTTCAACTCTTGTGGTCATAAGACCAAGTGGGCTTACAGTATGGTCCTTTCTCAGTTGTCCATTACCGATTGTTATTTGCAACTTCTCCAAAAGTTAAAAAGTATTAAACAGAATGTGTCCAACATAATAAAAGGGCTTTAAAGTATGTACCAGTAATACCATTAAAACAATGTGACAAGTTGTACTAAGAATACAAATTATGGAACTTAATTTTTTTTAGAAAAGCTATTCAATATACTCTGAGTGGATGAGTATTCTAAAGCACTCACCATTACAGATCACTGCCATCTCACCTCTGTCTGCATATATATGTTTGAGTCTCAGATTTGGTCAATGTGGGTATGTGAGAAAGCTTGCTAGTAGCTTCTCATATGTTGGTGGTTCTTTCCAGGGATTTTTCCCAGGTTCTTCCTCCATCATTAATACTGGCTGCCATGTATAGCCTATCATGTGCTGAAAAATGGCGTTAAACCTACAATAACAACAATATAAGTTGACCAGCTTTCCCAGAAATCATCCAGGCAAAAAAAGACCTTTGAGCAAATCTTACAGCCTAACATCTTTTCTGGAACAAGTTACCATATTTTCCGGCCTATATGTAGATGGGGAATATTGGTCGAAATTACCTTTTTTGTAATTTTCCCACCATTGTCCAGATATACAAGTCAGGTCAATAACTTGTCTTCTTATTTTACACTATTAACCACCAGTTTCATAAATATTAATGGTATCACTGTATGATATTCCATATTACTGGCAATCATGAAATTGCATCACCGATACTAACATGCTTGTGATTTTACTCCTGTACAAGGCACTGCTGTATTCTGTTATCAAATTGACACAGCTGAATAAATAGTCCATGCTTGTTTTAATTGTGATATCCATTGCAACAAGTACCACATGTCTGTGCATGCTAAGTACATGTTAATTAAACGTCTAAAGCTTTAACCTGATTCCAGTTGAAACCAGTCTTGAATGCAATATTCAATAGACAAGATAAACTCTATGAGGCTAACAATTGAGAAATGAGGCTATCCATAGGGAAATCAGAAATATGAAGACAATTAAAAGACAGAATACAAGAAAAGTTACAAGCGAAAAAAATATATACTTTTTATTTCACTTGGTATACTTTTGAAATGCAGTATCAAATTTACACAAATTAAGTTTTATAATACATAATATTTAACATGTCAATTATAATTGAGCGCACATTGATGTTGTAATTAATTTTTTTTACCTGTAGTAGAACAGTTTCACATTCTAATTAAGAAAATAATGATTAAGAATTCACATTATCTCCAATGTCTGAAAATCTCTCAGTCTTCATCTTCCATATTGGAATGAAATATGGCAGCTATTTCAGGGCTCAAATCATTGAAAATGTTCTCATTATCGTCTGCCTCAATATCATTCCACAACACGTGGCATGTTGTGTCAAGACATATTCTTCTAATTTATCCTGAATATTATTCCATCTTGTAAAAAAATAGTATCGACTTCTAGGCCAGAAAATATGGTAGTATTTGAAAGACT
This sequence comes from Unio pictorum, assembly GCA_030141615.1. Taxonomy (NCBI): domain Eukaryota; kingdom Metazoa; phylum Mollusca; class Bivalvia; order Unionida; family Unionidae; genus Unio; species Unio pictorum. The sequence goes on from JARLTB010000034.1 coordinate 13,742,800, forward strand.
GAATGTGAAAAAAAGTTGGAAACACTGCATATTTCTGAGTCTGGTTAACAGCTAGAATATAAAATAATCTCTCAGTATATCAGCTGTTTTCACAACTAAATGATGTTGTTGCTGTCTGAGACTTGGCTGTGACAGTTTATTTTTAAAATAACTTTTTAATAACATGAAGCTATTTTGGCAGTAATAATAACATGAAGCTATTAATTACCATTAATAACATGAAGCTATTTTGGCAGTAATAACTTTTTAATAACATGAAGCTATTTTGGCAGTACAATTGAAAATTTGTATTAAGGTTTTATCTAAGTTAAATATTTACTGCTCTGTACCATAATACACTGGCTATCCATTTGATCCAGAATCAAACACAAAATGTGTTCTCTGTGCTACGTTTCACTGACAGCCTTCAGTCCAGCATATCTATCCGGCCTCACCCATGTGTATACACCAGCAAGATACATGTACTTATGTTCCTCATCTGACAATCGTATACTCATTGTTTCCACTATGAAAACGAAGTCATACGGACAATGTTCTTTTGCATACCAGGGACCCGATGATGTGGAACGAATTGCCCATTGAAATTAGACACAGTGCTCCCTTTTAAGAGTGCTCTTAAAACTCACCTTTTTCGACTGCAGGAACAAACATAGAGACCTAAAAATGTTTCATACCTTGAATGTTTTCAGCGTTTTTATGTTTTCCAATTTCATGGTTTCTGTTTTTTGTTTTTCTGTAGTCATATCATTATAGATGTTGTAAAGCTCTTAGAGCTTCTGAAGATCAGGCACTATACCAAATCCTCATTATTATTATTATTATTATTAACTGCTTGTATTTTCTATACCCTTGATGGATTTTGTTCGATTGAATTGTTTTGAGGTGAAGATGATTCATTCTGTAACATGTTTGCTCAGCCTTTAGACCCTAGGGTCAAGGTCAATGTACAGCAATGATTTGATTGTAGATTCAGCGTGCAAGCCCTCACATAAAATTCAAGATTTATAAAGCAAACTTTTGAAATTATTTCATATTTGTATTCTTGTTTTGTTTCACTTCATTTAGTTTCTGATTTATTTTTCAGGACTAGAGAAATAAGTCCATCGAATGATGAGGACCATCTGTCATCATCATCACAATTGGAAATATCTTCTTCAAATAATGTTGAAACGTCATCACAGTCAGATGTGAGTAGCAGCAGCAAGTTCCCAGTAGTAAATTAATCATTTATCAGATCTTGCTTTAACCCTTACTTACTGTGAGTATTATTTATATACCATAATAGTGTCAACCTCGGGCAACCCATATTTTACATCTTTACATCCTGTTTTGTTTGTACTCAGATTAGTTTTTAGCCACTTTGTAGGGCATCTATGTTCTGCAAAGTTACTCATTTCTGATTAACTATAATATCGTTAATTACGGTGCCGTATATTGGTATTCCCCCACTGCAAATATAAACTCGTGTGATTATGATCTTGCATATTAACAAAATAATCATAATTGGGATTAGCAGGGATTGCTACCAACTCTAATTCTGGCCTAGTTGTGATCAGACTTGGTCTCAGGAATGATTCCAACAATAAATATTTGGGGTCTCATCTCTATAATTGCGAAATTTTCCTTGCAAAACAAGTAACAAATAGTTTTGGAAAAACAAATGGTTTTATAATATCTAAATTCTCATAAGTTTTGTTGCAGTTTCATTTCAGATGTTTGTTTATTGCAGATTAAAATTGTATTATTTTATTATTAGAACAAGATGGCTGCTATTGCTTAACAGGCTTGAAGCAGCTCGTCCGTTTTTTTTTTTTAATGACGTGTGCTTGTTGTCTATCTTCGTCTACATATTGCGTTTCATCATGCATTGGCTGTTCAGTTCGTATGTGTTTCTTTATATCCTTGTTTTGGAAATGAGAACAATTCAGATTTTCCTCTGCCATTTTGCTCCACTGTTACGACAATGTTCTTGAATAAACCACTATCACTTGATCGCCAGTCAACCCATTTATGCTATGATGGACCATCATTAATTGCTTTAAATGACCACACCTTGGCTCTTCATACTATATTTGCTCAAGACTATATGAACTGGGACTACATTCATCATTACTTAAATGTAAACGGAAGCGAAAACAAACACGTTCTTTCAAAGCTGGCCAGCATAAAACAGGTAGAAGAATTCAGTTATCTCCCTTGCACCCTTTCCAGCTAAACAATTTAAAATTTGTCCATTAATTTAGATAACCTTGTGCAAATCCCTATTAAATCATGAACTGTTATGTCAACTGTCCCCGAGATACCACTTAGTATTGCATTATTCAACGCCCAATCATTAGGATCACCGGAAAAGCGCAGAAATAGTTAAATTTTTCAACGATCAGAATATTGATGCCTTTTTCCTGACAGAAACATGGCTAAAAAATCAGGCGATGAGCCCATGTGCACGGATCTAACACCCACCAGTTACTCCATCAAGTCATTTCCCTGCCGCTCGCGTGCACGTGGAAGTGCTGTCATCAGAAAGAATTCCATGATAAAATGTCTTCAATACAACACAACCTTTTAGTTTCTGCCACACATTGTTTGAACTAGTCCAAACAACACTTGCAACGGAACAAAAATCAGTCCATTTTTTTTCTCTACCGTCCTCCTTATAGTAGAAAAAACAAGCAAACTGAATCTCTCATTTTGGAGCAGTTTCTGAATCTCTTGGAGTATGGAAATTCAGTAGGTGGCAACCTGATTCATCTTGGAGATTTCAACTTTCACTTTGACTGTCCTGGAAACTCATATACATTAAAACTCCTAGATTCCATTCATGTTTTCAACCTTAAACAGTTAACAAACCCACCCATAAGCATGGTCACATTTTAGACTGGATTCTTCATAGACCTAATGATAATATTCTACAGTTCACCCTTGTACCACACGAACTTGCATCAGATCACCTCTGCATTATATGCCATCTGGATGCATCAGTCTCTAACACTTCAGCTTTATTTACTTCTAAGATAATCCTCCGTATGATAAATAGAACCAAACTAATGCATGACATCCAAGCAAACCTAAGAACTTGCTTACCTCCTACAGCAGAACAGCTCGATAACTGCCTGTGATCATTGCTTGAAACACATGCCCCAACCACCAAGTGCAGTGTCAGTTCAAAAGTGTTCTCCGTGGTATAGCAGTGTTCGGGATCAGCTTTGCACTGCTAGAAGAGACAGACGTAAAACTGAATGGAATGCAGTTTATACAACGAATTTTAATAATGTTTTAAGGATTTTTATGTGTGTTACATTTATCTAGTATTTCATTTTATATATTTTTCTGAATTTTCATATTTGCATTTATGTTTTATCTTGTTCTTGATGTTTTTGTTTATTTTTAAAATGTATATCTTCCTAAATGTTTGTGCAATTCATATTGACATTTTTCATAACTTTTATCAAAATCTCAACACTTTTATGCTGAGGTACGTACATACCTACCTACCTACCTACATTTACCCTAAAAGTATATTTTACTTCTTTTTTAGGTTAACAATTACAGTACCAGGTCTCAAAGCTATCAGGTATGGAATTAATGCTTACGATATTTGTCCTCAAACATATAGTTGTACTATATTCTTTCTCGGAGCATGCCAAAAACTCAATCATTAAATGGCTTTTTCTTCTCTTGCTGAAGCCTTCCTACATGCATGTAAATTGGATGCAAATTTTATAGTCTGTTCTATGAATTGATACATTTTGCAATACACAGCATAGTCATGCAAGTAAACAATAAATTGGCAGTGTTAATAGTTGTTCATGGCCAGTAAAGATTAAAAGCAACTTTAGTAAGGTATCATTTTGTATTCTTCCCTTGTACCAAAATGGCAAAAGTATGAATGTAGTGGTTTATCATTTTATCTCTATCAGTTGAAATTCTTTTGAAACATTTTTGTTTCTAACCACTACCACTAGTTTTATTTTGAAACGTATAGAACTAATGGTCAATCACCATGACCACAGTGATGGTCAGTCAGATTTACTTTTTAGCCTATTATATATAGCTTGGACTCGTTAATACATAAATCTGTTTTCCTATCATTACTGTCATCAAAAGATTTAAAATAAATGAAAGTTATATTTAACTTTGACTTCTGGTTCACTCATAATATTAATTTAATATTAATTTAAATTCTAATTTGCACGTTCTTAAGATTTTCCCAATATATTGCAATACACTGATTTACATTGCAGTACACAACCCGTTATGGCAATATGTAGCAATACAAAAATTCAGACAACTGCATATTTTTTTCACATGTAACTCTTTAACACTCATATAGACCAGGCCAGATGAGTGATTTTTAGGCCAATTAAGGTCTCTTGTTCACTGCTTGCTTATTATCTCTGTTGATTGCTTTGGTATTTTTGTGCTTTCAGTTTGTTTTGATTACGACAGAGAACAAACAGGTGTAGGTACGTACCTGTGCATGAAGCAGTCTGTTAAATTGGTGTTTCACAGACTCATCTGTTGTTGAGTAACAATAACATAGTAAAAATAATAACAGAACTTGAACAAATGGATTGTCTTGTTTTGCAAATCTAGGTCTCTGAATGTTTTTAATAGAAATAATATAATGTAAGTGTTTTTTCTTTTGACAAGTGTTCTGTTCTTATTAAGTGCTATAGTTAAATTTTTAAGCAAATTGTTTTATTTATCTTCTTGTTACCTTGATTATTTCATGTTTTTTAATAAACCATTTTATGTTAAATCACCTTGATTGACATGAATATAAAATAACATTACAAATATGCACACACATTTACTTCATATTTTTCTTTATATTAATACATTTTACTTTCATATTTTTCTTTTATACTAAACCATTTTACTTTCATTTTTTAAAATTATATTAATACAATTTACTTTCATATTTTTCTTTTATATTGATACATTTAACTTTCATTTTTTCTTTTTTTTTATTAAAACATTTTCTTTTCATATTTTTCTTTTATATTAATACATTTTACTTGCATTTTTTAATTATATTAATACATTTTACTTTCATTTTTTTCTTTATTTTAATACATTTTGCTTTCATTTTTTTTATTAATCCATTTTACTTTCATATTTTTAAAACATTTTACTTTCATATAAATCTTTTATATCAATAAATTTTACATTTATATTATTTTTTATTAATGCATTTTACTTTCATATTTATCTTTTATATCAATACATTTTACTTTCATATTTTTTTAATGCTTTAATGATTCAAGTTAACCAAGTTAGGGTACAGCTTGAATGATACAACTTTCCTAACTTCTCTTTTTTGCATGTACTTAGAGCTTAACTAGACTTAGAATGAAGTTAAAACGTCACATTGCCTCATCCTAGAGTTAGAATGAAGTCACATTATCTCATCCTAGACTTAGAATGAAGTCACATTGCCTCATTGGTAACTTAGAATGAAGTTACATTGCCTCATCCTAGAGTTAGAATGAAGTCACATTATCTCATCCTAGACTTAGAATGAAGTCACATTGCCTCATTGGTAACTTAGAATGAAGTTACATTACCTCATCCTAGAGTTAGAATGAAGTCACATTATCTCATCCTAGACTTAGAATGAAGTTGCATTATCTCATCCTTGACTTAGAATGAAGTTACATTACCTCATCCTAGAGTTAGAATGAAGTCACATTGCCTCATCCAAGACATAGAATGAAGTTACATTACCTCATCCTAGACTTAGAATGAAGTCACATTGCCTCATCTTAGACTTAGAATGAAGTTACATTACCTCATCCTAGACTTAGAATGAAGTCACATTGCCTCATCCTAGAGTTAGAATGAAGTCACATTGCCTCATCCTAGAGTTAGAATGAAGTCATGTTGCCTCATCCTAGAGTTAGAATGAAGTCACATTATCTCATCCTAGACATAGAATGAAGTTACATTACCTCATCCTGGACTTAGAATGAAGTCACATTGCCTCATCCTAGAGTTAGAATGAAGTCACATTATCTCATCCTAGACATAGAATGAAGTTACATTACCTCATCCTAGACTTAGAATGAAGTCACATTGCCTCATCTTAGACTTAGAATGAAGTTACATTACCTCATCCTAGACTTAGAATGAAGTTACATTACCTCATCCTAGAGTTAGAATGAAGTCACACTGCCTCATCCTAGAGTTAGAATGAAGTCACACTGCCTCATCCTAGAGTTAGAATGAAGTTACATTATCTCATCCTAGACTTAGAATGAAGTCACATTGCCTCATCCTAGAGTTAGAATGAAGTCACATTGCCTCATCCTAGAGTTAGAATGAAGTCACATTACCTCATCCTAGACTTAGAATGAAGTCACATTGCCTCATCCTAGACTTAGAATGAAGTTACATTATCTCATCCTAGAGTTAGAATGAAGTCATATTGCCTCATCCTAGAGTTAGAATGAAGTCACATTGCCTCATCCTAGACTTAGAATGAAGTCACATTGCCTCATCCTAGAGTTAGAATGAAGTCACGTTGCCTCATCCTAGAGTTAGAATGAAGTCACATTATCTCATCCTAGACTTAGAATGAAGTTACATTACCTCATCCTAGACTTAGAATGAAGTTACATTACCTCATCCTAGAGTTAGAATGAAGTCACACTGCCTCATCCTAGAGTTAGAATGAAGTCACACTGCCTCATCCTAGAGTTAGAATGAAGTCACATTATCTCATCCTAGACATAGAATGAAGTTAAAACATCACATTGCCTCATCCTAGAGTTAGAATGAAGTCACATTGCCTCATCCTAGAGTTAGAATGAAGTCACGTTGCCTCATCCTAGACTTAGAATGAAGTCGCATTGCCTCATCTTAGACTTAGAATGAAGTCACATTGCCTCATCCTAGACTTAGAATGAAGTCACATTGCCTCATCCTAGAGTTAGAATGAAGTCACATTATCTCATCCTTGACTTAGAATGAAGTCACATTGCCTCATCCTAGACTTAGAATGAAGTCACATTGCCTCATCTTAGACTTAGAATGAAGTCACATTGCCTCATCCTAGAGTTAGAATGAAGTTACTAGACTTAGAATGAAGTTACATTACCTCATCCTAGACTTAGAATGAAGTCACATTGCCTCATCCTAGACTTAGAATGAAGTCGCATTGCCTCATCTTAGACTTAGAATGAAGTCACATTGCCTCATCCTAGAGTTAGAATGAAGTCATATTGCCTCATCGGTGACTTAGAATGAAGTTACATTGCCTCATCCTAGAGTTAGAATGAAGTCACGTTACCTCATCCTAGAGTTAGAATGAAGTCACATTACCTCATCCTAGAGTTAGAATGAAGTCACATTACCTCATCCTAGAGTTAGAATGAAGTCACATTATCTCGTCCTCGACTTAGAATGAAGTCACATTGCCTCATCCTAGACTTAGAATGAACTTAAAACGTCACATGGCAAACTATGAACTGCATTTAAAGTTGTTTTGTGAACATTTTATCCGAATATATATTTTGTTTTCATACATGTGACAGAAGAGATAAATCAGCTTGGGACAGTTGTATTAGGACATATGTCAGATTTGGTCAGGAGTTTTGACTTCGAAAGAGGGAAGATTTTCAATGAGAATGGTGAATTTAGATTAGGCACATGTCTTCGAGGGAGGATTTGCAATGACAATAGAGATTTTAGAATGAGGCTTTCTTGTCCCAATGTGGAGCCAAACCTTTGGTAACTATGTGAGTAGTTTTCATCCATTTGTATGAGATTTTTTGTGAGTAGTTTTCATCCATTTGTATGAGAATTTTTGTGAGTAGTTTTTGATCCTTTGTATGAGAATGTTTGTGAGTAGTTTTTGTCCATTTGTATTAAAATTTTTGTGAGTAGGTTTTGTTCATTTGTACGAGTTCTTTTGTGAGTAGTTTTTGTACATTTGTACGAGAATTTTTGTGAATAGTTTTTGTCTATTTGTATGAGAATTGTTGGGAGTAATTTTTGTCCATTTGTACAAGTTTTTGTGCTATTTCCAAGTCAGGGATCATTATTTTGACTGAACAATGAGCTGCTGTCATAAAGGGGAGACTACTTTTGGCTGTAAAATTGGCAAACAAGTGTCTCTGCATGTATATCATTTTCCACCTTTGATGCAGATTCTGTGAACATGGATTTCAATGAATGCATATTTGTTGTTGCCCTGACATATTTTTAATGTTATTCTTGTCACATAACAGATTTAAAACAGCTTTACGGCAAGGGCAGAATTCACATTTATGTCCATTGAACTTAATTCCATTCACTGAAATCCAAATTTCAGTCAATTATTAGAGTTCATGTGATATTTTGGTTGCTTAGCTTTTTAGCAATGGAGATAACACATACTTCGACATCAAATTTTCAACACCAAAGCCAGACTGTCCCTGGTTTATGCTGATTGTTTTATTTAGTAATGCAACCATTATCAAGGAGGTTCACAAATATGTGATATCTTTCTTGGCTTCTCTCACATCGATCAAAAATTTTATTTTTGAAAGGATATTGGACTATAAACCAGTCCAGTCATGTAACAAGATCCAATGATTTGTAAGCACAAAGCACTTTTATGTATAGTTACAAATCAGTTTGCAAGCGGTGTAGGGATAGCTCCTAAATGTCACTGACAAGGGAGATAATACTGAATTTAGAAAAAAATGTGAAAGTAATTATACTGAATGAATAAAGTGACAGATTTTTTGTTATTGCTGAGAAATTCGACTTCACAATGATTCAAATTGTCAGTGATAAGAAAACAGTTTGCTGCAGTGATAAAATGGAAGCGATGAAAAAGATTAGTTATAATCTGATTTTTTGGGGTTCATTTTAATGAAGTTTTTTTTCTTCAACATGATTGATGATTAATCCATGTTATTCTAATAACATAGTTTTTTTAGCACATTGATTTCATGACAAGCATGTGATTTTTTAAAATTTATAAATGTATTAAGTATTTAAAAATTAGTTATATTTGATTTCTTTTTATTTAATTATTTTACTCACATCTTAGTGATGCCTTCTCTAGAATGACCACCTCTCTTATAAGACCACTTTTCAGTTGCAGAAGGGATGTCCTTATAAGAGAGATGCCCTTATAAGAGGGGGATCCATATTACCTGCTTATTTATGTCAACCCAGATAACAATGGTTTTTATCTAGTGTCAACAGATTATTACCAAAGTTCTGAAATTCTGTTCAGTATTGCTCATTGTTTCCTGAGGTATTTCATACCATGACAGGCCTACATACAGTACTGTTAAATTAGATGTATTTTGTTTGAATCTTGATGCCAGAAAATGAACTTGTACTCTTATCAATGATTTCTTGTTACAGATTCTGCCATTAAACCAAGCACTTGCAAAAAGAGTGGATGAAAATGTAGCTATTCGAGTCATGCAAGTGAAAGTTAATGAACTTAGTAGAGAACCTAAGTTCATGATGGGAGTAACTGTGGCAGATGAAAATCAAACATGCAGACTAATCCTGTACGATGACAAGTATGAAGAAAGGATATCCAATGCCAGCCATAGCCTTCTGATTACTAATGCCATAAATAAGCAGTCACATCTGGTTGTCACCTCAAGGACGGTGATAAGCATTGCACCAAAATTTAAAATTCCACCAGCAGTACTTGACAGTCTGAAGGAAAGGCATCAGTCAGTAAAAGCAGCCATATCATCTCCAGAAGGAAAGGTTGTTTCAGTCCAGGGAAAAGTTTCAAAGGTAAGGTAAAAAATATATAGTCCAGAAAATATATTTGTTGAGTTGAAACCTCTAGCTCAGGTGAGCTTTCAGTCACCTTTTGGATGCTTGGGTGTCCTCTGATTAAGGGAGTTCTGTAGATGTACTTCAGATGTGATTTTTCAATGGTATATAATAGTTGTTTTTTTTTTTTACTCCCCAAAGTCCTGGGCTTCATTTTCATTAAAACCACTCCGGAGGCCTAGTGGTCAGAGCATCCACCACGGAAGCAGGGTGTCGTGGGTTTGATTCCCAGCCGATTCATACCAAAGACTTACAAAAATGATACAAACAGCTACCTTGCTTGGTGCTCAGCATAAAGAGGTTAGTGTTAGGACAATTGTCCTGGTGTCAGGTTAATGTAACTGGGTGGGACATCATGTGTCTGCAGTATGATGCCCTAGTGCTAGACAGCACTACAAACTGCCTCACTGCAGATATCGTAGCGATAAGACTGAAAAATTGTTAAAGCTACGTTAAAAATCCTAAACAAACAAACAGACAAAAATCATTCTTGAATTATTGATAAAAGGAACTAAGTTTACATAATTACGTAAATATTTAATTTTAATTAATGATTTAGAAAGAAAAATAATCAGAAAAAATAAGAATTATTATAATTGACTTGGGTACATAATGAATGAACACTAGCGCTAATGATAGGAAGATCCAGAACAGAAGATTCTATAGTGTGGCAGGTGTACAAGATAGTAAGACATATTGTTTGCATGAGAATCGTGGGCACATGACAAAACATTTATTACAGAGATGCAAGAGTTCAAGGAAAAGATGATAATACAGTTCCAGTATCAAAATAAAGGGGGCAAAACTTTGAAAGACAGATAAGACTGTCTAAATTTTGTCCAGCAATTAATGCATTAAGTACTCTATTCAATTTTCATATTATCCTTATAAATGTTTTGTTTCCCCACCCTGTCCAAGGTGCAACATCATATTCTTAGACACTGTTCTCTTATAAAAACCACCCATCCCCATTACAATTAAAAAGAGCACCCCACCCCGCCACTTATAAAAACTACCCATCCCCATTACAATTGAAAGAGCACCCCACCCCGCCACTTATAAAAACTACCCATGCTACAATTGAAAAAGCACCCACCCCGCTACATATAAAAACTACCCATCGCCATTCCAGTTGAAAAGAGCATTCCACCCCGCCACTTATAAAAACTACCCATCCCCATTACAATTGAAAAGAGCACCCCACCCCGCCACTTATAAAACCTACCCATCCCCATTACAGTTGAAAAAGCACCCACCCCGCTACATATAAAAACTACCCATCACCATTACAGTTGAAAAGAGCATTAGACCCCGCCACTTATAAAAACTACCCATCCCCATTACAATTGAAAAGAGCACCCCACCCCGCCACTTATAATAACTACCCATCCCCATTACAGTTGAAAAGAGCACCCCACCCCATCCACTTATAAAAACAACCCATCCCCATTACAATTGAAAAGAGCACCCCACCCCTGCCACTTATAAAAACTACCCATCCCCATTACAGTTGAAAAGAGCACCCCACCCCATCCACTTATAAAAATGCCATTAGGATAATTGCTTCCAGGAGTCCGCAGATGGGGATCTCAGTTGCATTAAATAAATTACAACATTGAGTCATGGTAGATGATATTGTTTGCATAAGCACTGCAATTAGAAGCACTTAACTCCCAAAAGTTACTACTATCCAAAAGTTACTACTATAACAACTGTTAAAGTATTACAGAGAATTGCCTCATGACACCCCAATGACTTTCTCCATTATATGGATATATGGAAACAAATGACCTACCATTCCCCATTAATATTTGAAAGTCAGACCTTGCAGACCAACCCTGTATCTAATTCCAATCATGGCATCCAAGCATGGCTGTACTAATTTTGCAAAGATTGTCACCTATTTTACACTCCTACATTCATTATCTTTTCAGCTGTCCATAATTTGTTTTTTATTTTCTTCTTTCACACATGTTACGGATGTGAGTTTTGATAATGGTAATTGTTTATTCAGTTGATACTACCTTATTTAATATTATTTTACATAAAGAACTTTTCTCAAAAACAAATTCCTTTTATCACACTGGAATCATTTACCTAACTAGATGATTGGATACACCTCAGTTAGTATCAAGCTTGTACATTAAGGTTACTGTGACCAAGATTTAACATGCTTTCAAACTCAAACATAAAAGGTCATTGCAACCTGCATACAAATTTACAGATTACTGGCTTTAAGTTTTTGTACTTTTAGCTGTTTACCCTAGAGATTATCCTTATTTTATTTTGATTGTGCCTGAAAAATAGACTATGGATCGTTTAGTCTAGACTACAGAAAATGGCAGAATCAACAAATTAATTCAAGTCCTAGCATTTCTTTCCACTTCTAAATTTTCTTTCTGTAAAAAAAAGAATTATTTGATAGCAAAGAACTTCATATTAAATAGGCATCTGCAGGCATCCAAAGGAAACAATCAGCAGTTTTTCAAAATGGCAGACCAGCGTGGTGTGAAAAGAAAATTGGAAAAGGTCGCAAAGTCAGAAGTTTTTAAAGATTTATATAGACATTGACCATTTGTTTAAAAAAAAGTTATGTTCACACTGGTGTTTGCTAATAAGATTTTTCAATCACCACAAGGTGGTAGAAGTGATGTAACTTGCTATGCTCAAGAAATTGGGGATCACTCTATGCAGGATTTTTAAATTAACATTAGGCCTGGAGATCCAATCAGGTCTTTCCTTGAATCATATCTTTTACTCATATGGTAATCTCTTGCATTGAATTTTTAGTTTCATGTAAAGCAAAAACCCATCTTTTGTATTGTAGCCTTATTATACTTTCAGCATGCATGTTGAGGTGAATGACAAATACATAACAAAATGAATGACAAAATGCATGACAAAATGCACAACAAAATACATGATAAAATGCATGACAAAATATATGACAAATTTCATTACAAAAAATACATGACAAAATACAGGACAAAATACATGACAAATTACTTGACAAAATACATGACAAGACAAAATACATGACATAATACATGATAAATTACTTGACAAAATACATAGCAAAACACATGACATATTGCATGTCAAAATACATGACAAAATACATGACAAATGTATTACAAAATGCATGAGAAAGTACATGACAAAATACATGACAAATGTATTACAAAATACATGACAAAATACAGGACAAATTGCATGACAAAATACATGACAAAATGCATGAGAAAATGACAAAATACATGACAAGATGAAATACATGACATATTACTTGACAAAATACATGACAAATTACATGACATTACATGTCAAAATACATACCAAAATACATGACAAATTACTTGACAAAATACATGACAAGACAAAATACATGACATATTACTTGACAGAATACATGACATATTACATGTCAAAATACATACCAAAATGCATGACAAAATACATGACAAATGTATTACAAAATGCATGACAAAATACAATGACAAAATACATGACAAATATATTACAAAATACATGACAAAATGCATGACAAAATACATGACAAATGTATTACAAAATGCATGACAAAATACATGACAAATGTATTACAAAATACATGACAAATATATTACAAAATGCATGACAAAATGCAATGACAAAATACATGACATATATTACAAAATACATGACAAAATACATGACAAATGTATTACAAACTGCATGACAAAATGCATCACAAAATGCATCACAAAATACATGACAAATGTATTACAAAATGCATGACAAAATACATGACAAATGTATTACAAAATACATGACAAAATACATGTCAACATGCATGACAAATTGTATGACAAATGTATTACAAAATGCATGACAAAATACATGACAAATGTATTACAAAATACATGACAATACATGACAAATACATGACAAATGTATTACAAAATACATGACAAAATACATGACAAATTATTCAATTGCATTACTTTTATTCAGGAAAATATGCACTCAACACATTACAATTTTAGAAAGAGCAATGGTTTTACAATTTTTTAAGATATTTTTAAAAAAATTTTAAAATATACACCTTAGTAAGCTTTTGAATTAAGTGGGTAAGTTATATAATACAGCAGGAGGATGCATTGCCAGCATAACAAAGTAGTAATGGCATCATTCTGAAGGCTCAAAAATGTCACACTGCAAAATTGGCATGAATATCACTATTGGAAAGTAGCATCCCAAAATTAAAATATATTGCAGAGATGATGTGGTATTGTATCAAATGCAGATGCCTAACTTTTACAGGCCATATTTACTCAAATCATAAATTGCCTCAACAATACCCCCATTTTTTCTCCTATAAGTCGCAGTGTTAATTTTCAAGTCAGATCTGTCTGAAGAAACAACTTATCGTCAATGAGTTAGAGTTGTACTTTGGGAAAATAAACAATCTATAGATAGGAAAAAAAAAATAAAACAGTGTAAAATACAATTTTATTATTGAATGGAATATTTTTCAGATGAATTTACAGATAACAATGCATCCATCTTTATAAATATAACCATTAAATGAAAATGTTTATTACATCAAACACCGTGTTTATACAGTGGCCCAACTTGATTCTATCGCCCGACCGGAGGACCGTGATGATACTATCACATGATTCGGCGTATTAACCGGGTGATCCAATCAAGGAAAAAAAATGCGGCGAAAATGGCGGAGATAGCAATGTGTATGGCAGCAATTGAGTTTATGGAGTCCGATACTGATGTGTTTCTAGACTCAGGCGTTGAATGTTTATATACTTTGTAAGTATACAAATCTTGTTTCATTATAGGAATGGTTCATAGTGCGTTCGTGTTGTCATTTTATTGTTGGTTGTGGTGGATTTCCTTATTTATTATCACAGGCACATGATTCTGGGTAATTCATGTATAGACTCACCATATATGGTGATTGCACAGGGACATTGTTACAGGTTAGATCCTGATTCATGGACGGATACTCGTAATTTGCTTTGTAACGAGCCCCTGTGGGTGAGTGTATACATGAATTTACCCAGAATCAACTGCCTGTGATTTTAATGTAAGTGTTTTCAGAAATTTTTACTCCTCAATCATATCTAGGATTTCAGTGGAAATATTACACATAATTTGTTTGGAATTTCTGCTGCCAGCTATCTTTACAGAATATTAAATAAGGTTAAAGAAAGATGGATGCATGTTTTAGGTATTTTATGTGAAATTCGCAAATTGAGATAGCTCTTATAATAAATCCAGTTGCAGTTGTAAAGTAATGTGTTAATTAGCTTTATACATATTCTTTTTCCAGGTTGCGTGACGAGAGGATAAAAGTTGAGAACTTCTGTTCACAAACATTGCCTTTGTACTCAGATCACCAGTTTAGGAGAACTCTTCGTGTACCAAGGAATGTTTTTAGTTTTCTTCTTGATGCTCTAAAAGATGATTTAAAACATACTCCACATTTTGGTGGTAGGCATCCAGTGCAGCCAGAAGATAAATTAGCAGTATTCTTGAAATATGTTGGATCCACAGACACATTACTAGACATTGGACAGCTTTTTAATTTAACAGAATATAGTGTGATAAAGGCAAGAAGAGAAGTAACTGAGGCTATTTTAAACAGACTTCTAGCTACAACAATTAAGTGGCCTATTCCACAAGAGCTGAACAATGTGACCAATGAATTCAATAACATGACAGCCCAGAACTTTCCTGGGATAGTAGGAGCAATGGATGGTTCCCACATTCCCATTGCAACCCCACTGGAATCACCTCAATCATATTTCAACAGGAAAAAGTTTCATTCTGTTGTGCTCCAGGCTGTCTGTAAGCCTAATCTAACGTTCATTGATGTTTGTGTTGGATGTCCAGGCAGAATGCATGATGCCAACATCCTTCGGAGATCTGAACTTTGGAGCACTGGGTGGCAAAAGTGCAATTTTGGGAGATACCATGTTATAACTGATGCTGCATACCCTTGTCTTCCATGGATTATGACACCCTATAGAGACAATGGTCATCTTACACTACAGCAGCGTGACTACAACAGAGCACTGTCACATAGAAGACAAGTTATTGAACGTTCATTTGGTATACTGAAACAACGGTTTCGGAGACTAAAGATGGGTGTAGACATCAAAGATATTGATGAACTGAACAAGGTGATTTTGGCAGTATGTATACTACATAACATATGCTTACTTGAAGACCCAGAACAACTTTTTGATGATGAAGATAATGATGACCCAGGCAACCCTTGTCTCCAGCCTATACCAGATATAATTAGACCTTCAAACACAAATGCAATGGGCAAGCTGAAGAGAATTCGGATTACTAATAATTTGTAAAATCACTCAATAATAACTAAAATGGATGCTGTGTTTTGTTATTTTTTATTAAAACAAAATAAAAACATTATGCTTCTACTTGGCACATTTCAAACTAAAATAGGAAACCAATACATGTCCACCACACAACCCACAAAAGAAACACATTTTAATACAAAATATAACAAAAATCTCAAATAACTAAAATGAATGCTGTGTTTTGCTATTTTTTTTTATTAAAACAAAAGAAAAAAAATTATGCTTCTACTTGGCACATTTCAAAGTAAAATAGGAAACCAATACAACATGTCCACCACACAACCCACAAAACAAACACATTTTAATACAAAAATATTTTTAAAATGTCAAAGAGTTGTGGCAAATGTTTTGGTTTCAACTAACTTCTGAATTTCTGAATGTGACATGATGGTCTACCTGAAATGAGAAAATTATATTTTACATATATACCAGTATATTGCTGAATGTAAACATGTATAATTACCTGGGTGCTATTACATCACATCTGATTTATGCATTATATATTACTATGTAATGAGCAAATTTTGTTCATGATGATCTCTTGGAATGTATGAAACAAAAAACCTACTAAGTATGCCACTCCCAAAACCAGCTTTGTACCAAAGATCAATATCAAGATTATCAAAAGTATTTTGAAAAAAGGATAAGAAATGTGTACTAGGTCACCAGCATTGCAATCACACTTGATACAATGGAAGTGGAACTAATTTTGTTTGCTGTACAAAAGTATAGAATACTACTAAGTACTAACACTTGATGATGCTGTTACTGTCAAAAAGGTAATATCTATAACAAGCCTTGTGCAAGACAAAAGTATTAGTTGGAAGTTTACTACAATATGTTCATGGAGTTATGCATAAATATAAATATATACACACTTTTTGGCAGCTAAAATATCCACCATGCTCTTGAAAACACATTTTCTCCTCATGCTGTTTCATCATCAATTCCTCTTTTCTCTTGCTTTCTTTCTCAAGATACAACAGCATCCGATCAATATTTGATTTTGATTTTTTTGGTGGAGTTTGATCACCTAAAATGGGAGACATAAGTTGCAGTTAATAAAGTACCATGCAATATCACCAACAAATGCCCCATATGTTTGTAACTTTTATCTTTAGATCTTTGAATGTGGTTTGCAGTATGCAATGTCTTTACGGTATTTATATATTGGCATAGTTCAACCAAATTTATCCAGTAGTTAAAACATAAAACATTGACATGCAGGTACAAGTTGATATGGAAACACGTGTTGATAATATATATACATGGGCAACAATGAACATATAAACAATGTTTCCTTCGTCAAAAGAGACAACTCAAAATGTGGTAGTTATGTTGAGTAACAACTAAAGTAGGTTCAAGAGTTAGATTACATGGATACAATTATTAGTAGCGTATGACTATAACATACAGTTTATAAATATATTGGCAGATGCTGTATATTACAAATTGAGAAAAACCCAGAGAAATGGGGTTATGTAAATTTACCAATAAAAATTTGCTTCTTCAACTGTTTTACACCTGTTTATTTTGGACAAGGTAAACCAGACATTTTTTTAAATTAAAAATGATGGGCAAAAAAAACAACACGGGGTTCAAGTGTCAATGGACATGGGGCCAAAGATTATAGGACACCTTAAATTCCACACTCAAAGTGTAACACTAATCTGTGCTAAGTGATTCTGCATATAAATCAGTTAAAATGAAATATTACTTTCAGTGTCTTCACTCTCATCCCTTCTGTTCATGTCCTTGTCTTGTACTGGAGTGTTGTCATTTTCTGAAAACAAAAAAATAAATTACAAATAAAATATAAAAATTAGAAAACAATATTTTGACTTTTATAAATAAGATCAGTATTTTAATCAAAATGTTTTCTCTTTCATACTCTGTGTTAACACAGCTGTAGGTCATCTGTAAATACACTACAATACTGATTTAAGCACTGAATCAAAATTATTTTGCTGTTAATTTATACTAGTACATGTGTTGCTAGAGAAGCAATACATCTTTGATTAGGATGAGAGTATGACATTATATGAGTGGAAATTTCCCATCTTGACATCCATATATACAAAGTAAAGTGGGAGGGAGTGCTGCTTCCCCATCCAATATGGGGAAAACTTCCAGGTTCCTGCCATAATTTCAGATACTGCTGACCTGGTCAACTAAAATGTATTAAATGAGTGAATGATGCTTCACCGTAAATAGTCATACATGCCTTTTTGATATTTTGAAGAGTTCAACATCCTAACATTAGCAACATGCTTTTCATCTCCAAATGCTTCTTCAAGCTCCTCTGGTATAGAAAAACCCTCACCACCACTGCAATTTAATCTCTCAACTGCTCGCTTATATTTCTCTTGTAATCCTCTTATTTTCAGCCTACACTTGTCACCAAATTTTGAGTTATCCATGGCTACATCCTCTGAAATGTTCTTTTTCACCATTTCCCCTAACTTTGCCCAAGGCAATTTCCTGTTTTTATTTTCAATATAAATGCTAAGTAGGGCCTTTATATTTTTGTTTGTCCAGAGTGCTTCTGAAATGATATCAATAAATTTTAAAATATTTACAAGTGGAGAAAAAACAACAGTCTGCATACGCATGTATGTATGTATGTATGTATGTATGTATGTATGTATGTATAAATTTCACATCAGCACAATGAAACCAGTGCCAGTGGTTAAACATTGCCATTAGCAAACAAAGCAAGATATAATTATGGAGAATAAAGGAATATACTAAAATCTCTTCTGCAAACAAAAAGTATAAATTTATTCATCCAGGTGGAGTTTGTATTCTGTGGATTTGAATTCATGCAGCCTGGTCACCATATTTTTTATGCTTTGTTTAAAGTAAATTTTTAACAATTCCAATATTTCTAAGTTTTGCTTCAATATATTATAAAGCACCTTGACGATCCAATTGAGTAGTTTCTGGTTCAGATTCTTCATCTGCCTCTTCTCTGTCACTGAGAACAGCTAACACAAATTGGTCCAAGGCTTCATTGTCTGCAGGATATAATAATGATTTAAACAAAGTTATTTGTATGCAAATTTGGTCCTAAAAAAATCAGCTATGCATAAGCCTCTGTCACAGTATTAGTGGAATCAATACTTTGTAAAATATACCATGAATTTACCTTGCATGTATCTACATTAAATGTGTATGGATATATATGCATGTACATGTATATACTACTACATGTTGGTTTTAGCAACTAAATAGGATATTTGGAAGTGGATTAATTGTTTAATTATTTCCAGAACTTACCACCTGACACCATCTTTTCTTTCATGGCTGTGTCCACATAACCGGAGAGAATTCCATGTTTTGGATGCTTAACAGTAATAAAGTGCCTACAATAAAATAAAATGTGATCATAAGAATGTTTCTGTTGTATTCAGTAAAAAATGTTTTTGAAAGCAGTGAAGAGCAATCATTGGCTAAGTTTGAGTGGTTGCTAGGTCACTAAAAGCAATATGAATATTCTTCAATCATGTTGATTTTTCCCTTAACACTATTAGAGTTTTTGATAAAAATACGGTTCTATACCTGAATGTAAATATTCTTTCTAAAATGACCTTTGCCACCCAATTTTTTATATTTGGACATTTTTTTGTGTGTAAATGTCAAAATTGGGGTGGCAAGGGTCAGAGGAAACTCGGATTAAAGTCCCTGGTGTATTGCAAAAGTGACCAGATTAAAGATTATTAATTGTTTTAATATATATCTCATCGTTTCTTGGCAAAAATTTGGTAACAGTACATGGATACGCACCTGTCTTCTTCTGCTGTCGCCATCTTGGTTTAAAATAGGCCGGAGTGTTTAGCACGGGTGACAAACGGTCGCATGGGGGTATATACTTACGATGAATCAAGTACGGAACGGGCGGTGCGTACAATCCGGGCTAGAACGGGTTATCGAATCAAGTTGGGCCAGTAATATGCAAATATTAATACAAATACAGGTTGTTCATAATGCATCGGGAGGTTGTCTCAAAGACAGAAAGGCGCTCATTTTCATTGTCAATTGCACTTTCAGTGGAACTGCACCATCTCCAAAGGGATGCTAGATACCATGAAGGTTTTGCTGGATCACAGAAAAGATCTGTTTGCCAGCTTAAATCCCTACGGTGGCTTCCCAAGATTTAAAGAAACACCACTGACTGACCTAAACCAGCTTAGTAGTGCCACCTGACAGAGAGGTTTATGAGTACCCCACGTAAATGTTTTAAGCAAGCAACCAAAAAGAGCCTCCTAACCCCCTTTAAAACTACTTTTCACTCTCCATTTATTCAATATGATAGAGAACGACCAGGGCAGGAACTCGGTTCTGTTGTGTTGCACCTTCATCTGTTAACCACTCTACTTCACAATGTCCCAGTCTGTGTTAGACAAGACTTCTTTACAGAGGCCTCGTCAGATTGAGCATATAATGCATGGGTCCACTCAAATAAGAGCAGGATACTGGTTTCACTTCCAGAACCCTCTGTCTCCATCAAAAAGACCCATTGAGTTTCTTTCAGACAAATTGGAATCCCTAAAGGAAGAGGTTTTCACCATTCTAAGAAAGTATTTGAGGTAATAAACGCTGTTAAATTTGGGATTTATTGCCAGGTCTTCCTTGTTTCAAAGAATGAGGGAACATTTCACCATTATTGATCTTTATCTATCTCCATTACACAAGTTTAGGTATGAAGAACAGATGTTAAGATCGGAGACATCAGCGTCAGTCAGGAACATCTGGATAAACAACTGGGCAGTCTCCAGGATTTTACCTTTACATCCTCCACCAAAACATACTTTGCAACCATATGTAGTCTATCATGTTTTTAAAAATAGCATCAAACCCAGCAGGATGAGACAGATGCTGTTCATTATATCAAGAGTGTTTGAGACAACGTCTGATCATGGCTATTACTCATGCGGACCTTGAACTCTGCAGTTTTCAAGTTTTCCTAAGAAGACTTTAAAATGCTCGCAAACTGGAGACTTCAAAAAGCACTCCTTTCAACTTAGATTCTGTAGGAATCCAGATTTAGTTGCCATCTGAATTGGTAACTAAATCTGGACAGGTTTCTGGTCAGAGTCTTGATTATCTCCGATTTAGATTGGGGTTAAAGTCTGAAAAAGTAGTCCTATAGGGCTTTTTGTATTGAGAGGACTCTTCTTTTCAAAGAACTACAAATAAAATGCAAACCATTTCCTATCACTACATGAGTGTATCCATTTCATTAGACACAGCTGTGTTAAAGCATTAACACACATTATTTGCATCAGTTATCACGTAGGTACTCTTGCCCATTCTCAGGTATAGAGTCCCTCAGATGGACCACTTCAGAGGTGATCGCTCAATCCAGACAAGAGAATTATTCATATTGTCCAGGGATGGGTAGTCCTAATAAAATGGGCTCTGTACCAGTCAGTTGCAGATTCTATTTTAGCTGTGGAAGATTAATATAATGGTATACCTGGTTACATTGAAGATGAACAACAAACCACCATTTTATGTCTCCTCATTGCATGGTCAGGATGCATAAGCATTGCAACCTTTGGTCTGAATGGGATGGACTGTATGCCTGTGCATTCCCAATATTCAGAATAATTGTCAAGACGCTCAGTGATCCAGGACAGTATTTTGTATTGGCTCATCCTGGTATATACACTTCATCCATTTGATAGCAACTGTTGTGGTTCACAGATCTCCTTAATCCTTAAGTTAACAATCCTAAAAAATTACCGATACAGAGGGATCTCCTGTCACAGCTTCCTCCTCCACAGCAATGCATATATTCAACGCCTGCATGCCTGGCTCATATCAAGTGACTTATCTGCCAAGATTTGCTTTCATGCAGGATTGCAAACTGAATAATAGATCAAGTTAGAAGACAGACAGCCTCCAAGATGCAAAATGGAGTCTTAATATGTAACTTGTCGGGGCACTGAACTGATCTACCTCTTTTGAGCAGATTTTTTTCTTTCTTTCCATGAATAAGTTGAGTAGAATAATACATTTAATATTTACAGTTAGTGACCAATCAAGGTAATATTTACCATTAGTGACCAATCAAGATAATATTTACCATTAGTGACCAATCAAGATAATATTTACCATTAGTGACTAATCAAGATAATATTTACCATTAGTGATCAATCGAGGTAATATTTACCATTAGTGACCAATCGAGGTAATATTTACCATTAGTGACCAATCAAGATAATATTTACCATTAGTGACCAATCAAGATAATATTTACCATTAGTGACCAATCAAGATAATATTTACCATTAAGTGACCAATCAAGATAATATTTACCATTAGTGACCAATCAAGATAATATTTACCATTAGTGACCAATCAAGATAATATTTACCATTAAGTGACCAATCAAGATAATATTTACCATTAGTGACCAGTCAAGATAATATTTACCATTAGTGACCAATCAAGATAATATTTACCATTAGTGACCAATCAAGATAATATTTACCATTAAGTGACCAATCAAGATAATATTTACCATTAGTGACCAATCAAGATAATATTTACCATTAGTGACCAATCAAGGCAGGGCTCGAAATTAGTGGTAGTCCGCTAGTCCGAGGCTAGTAGATTTCCTGTCGGACTAGTAACTATCATATTGTTATTAGTCTGATGGGCTAGTAAGTTTTGTTTATCAACAGTCAGCGTTCGTTTAATTACTCCATACCCTAATAAAGACGTGACTTAGCATATATTCTATAGAATCAATGCAGTTACCATTGTAAACACAGTCATAAAATATTAACATGAGAAGATGAAGTCAATTTCTGCCTCTGAAATGTGTTTCTATTACAAGATGCTATCATCACATTTCATGCATCTCGCTTAACAGCGCCAATCATGGTCCCGTCATTAACAACGGAAGTTTGGTAATTGATAACCTAATTAAACTGACAACGAATTAAATGAAAAATAACCTGGTATCACACTTTATTCACACGACCACAGTAACATTCTACAACACAATAGAACATGGCATCAACTATTCAAAGAAATTAGTTTGCATGCTTCTTTGTTCCCCTCCCCCCACCCTTTCTTTTTGTTGCTTGCTAGCCAAATGCGCCAACAGTCACAAATGGGAAACTGCATAATTTACGTTTGCATTTAAATAATTATTAGAATTAGATCAATTTATTATGATCACATTACTGACACATCATTTCCATACAGCTACCTTTTCTATGACAATAAAAATTGTTTTTATATTTTCCCATACAAGACTGAACAAATAATAGAACACGTGGAGATATCCAAGCAGAATGTCGTACATTTGTTAGGAATTAAAATCTCTCAGCATAGGTCTGTAAGATTTGAAAATTTTCCAGCTTATTATTTATTTCAACAATACATTGAGGTATGATTAATTAGGAACACTTACCAAACTTACGCTATGCTATTAATGATGAGAATGTAATTGGAGCTGTTAAATACAATGCACCGAGTCAGATGGCTTTGTTTGATGGGAACACACATTTTCCAAGGTGAAACTAACATTATCTTTGATGTTTATATTTTATAACAGTGTTTACAATAGCCTCTGCTTTGATCCTGCAGAACATCCACTGAAGTCAAGACTTTATTGGGGAGATGCCATTTAATAGGGGTGGGGGTGTGTGGCAATTTAAGGCATGTGTTTCTTGCTCTGACTTTTTTATATAAAGGACACTGTGCCGTTCCTTTTCTTACTTTAAATAATTCGCATCAGCTATACTGTAACATCTCATATTTCAAAACGAAGCACAATTCCTGCCTTATTAACACAGGTAAAATGTGGCGTTTTTTAGGTGTTCAATCTCCGGAAAAAAAGCAAAAGTTGAATGAAAATGACATAAAAGAGAGGAATAATTCTTATGATAGGGAAAAGTGTAACCAGACATTTCAGAAGTCATGGACAGGTGGAGGACAAGAAAGGACACCTAGATCTCTTTCTGGAATGGGATCCAAATTATCTTGAGAAACAAGAAATGTTAATTGTATGGTTGATGATTTGAAGTGGGATTTATATTTCTGTACCTCTGCATTTCATATGACAATGCTATTTATAAAACAAAATTGTTGTTAATCTCAATACAAGTGTGTGACATAGTTTTGTGGACAGGACTGGATATTTGGATAAATGTTTGGCAGGACTAGTCAATTTCTCAGTACACTAGTCCTTCTGCCTACAAAGAAATTTGTGTTAAATTCAAGCCCTGCAAGGTAATATTTACCATTGGTGACAAATCAAGGTAATATTGACCAGATGCCATACTACATTGGACATCACTCCAAAGTTACTAAAAAGCCTGTGACTATAAGTAGTCTTTAGATGCAATATTTGCATAAGTTTTCTTTACATAAGATAATTGCACTAGTTGTCTTTAGATAAGATAATTGCATAAGTTGTCTTTAGATAAGATAATTGCATAAGTTTTCTTTAGATAAGATAATTGCACTAGTTGTCTTTAGATAAGATAATTGTATAAGTTGTCTTTAGATAAGATAATTGCATAAGTTTTCTTTAGATAAGATAATTGCATAAGTTTTCTTTAAATAAGATAATTGTATAAGTTGTCTTTAGATAAGATAATTGTATAAGTTGTCTTTAGATAAGATAATTGTATAAGTTGTCTTTAGATAAGATAATTGTATAAGTAGTCTTTAGATAAGATAATTGCATAAGTTTTCTTTACATAAGATAATTGTATAAGTTGTCTTTAGATAAGATAATTGCATAAGTTGTCTTTAGATAAGATAATTGCATAAGTTTTCTTTACATAAGATAATTGTATAGGTTGTCTTTAGATAAGATAATTGTATAAGTTGTCTTTAGATAAGATAATTGTATAAGTTGTATTTAGATAAGATAATTGTATAAGTAGTCTTTAGTTAAGATAATTGTATAAGTTGTCTTTAGATAAGATAATTGCATAAGCTTTTTTTAGATAAGATAATTGTATAAGTTGTCTTTAGATAAGATAATTGTATAAGTTGTCTTTAGATAAGATAATTGCATAAGCTTTTTTTAGATAAGATAATTGTATAAGTTGTCTTTAGATAAGATAATTGTATAAGTTGTCTTTAGATAAGGTAATTGTATATGTTTTCTTTAGATAAGATAATTTTATAAGTTGTCTTTAGATAAGATAATTGTACAAGTTGTCTTTAAATAAGATAATTGTATAAGTTTTCTTTAGATAAGATAATTGCATAAGTTGTCTTTAGATAAGATAATTGGATAAGTAGTCTTTAGATAAGATA
Organism: Unio pictorum; assembly: GCA_030141615.1. NCBI lineage: Eukaryota > Metazoa > Mollusca > Bivalvia > Unionida > Unionidae > Unio > Unio pictorum. The sequence goes on from JARLTB010000034.1 coordinate 13,768,275, forward strand.
ATTGTATAAGTAGTCTTTAGATAAGATAATTGTATAAGTAGTCTTTAGATAAGATAATTGTATAAGTAGTCTTTAGATAAGATAATTGCATAAGTTGTCTTTAGATAAGATAATTGTATAAGTTTTCTTTAGATAAGATAATTGTATAAGTAGTCTTTAAATAAGATAATTGTATAAGTTGTCTTTAGATAAGATAATTGTATAAGTTGTCTTTAAATAAGATAATTGCATAAGTTGTCTTTAGATAAGATAATTGTATAAGTTGTCATTACATTAGCAGCTAGGGAGCTGGGATGAGGATATGTGTCTTTCATAACTCTTTCTATTGTAGATCAACGAGTCTCCACGCAAGAAAGCTTTGTACAATAGAGTAGAATCATTTACAGTGGTAACTATCAAGGATAGTACAGCTCTAGTTAGTGTTGCACTCTGGGGACCTGAGGCAGAAATCATTCAGAAGGGTCAAGTACTTGCTTTGGAAAAGGTGAAAGTTAAGCTTTTTAACAATGAAAAGCGACTAACTAACACCCCAGATTCAACAGTTAAGGTAAGATTATTACTTAAATGTTTGATTTACAAGATGCTTTCAGTTTAGTTGCAATTTAAATGAAACAAAACTACATAATCATGTCCCTTCCTCATATACCAGATATCCAAACATTAGAATTTATCGCAGTGACGATTTCTCGGAAAATTCAGAAACCAACCACCCTGTTACTGACAGATCAGTTCGCCATTTTCAACAATTATCTGAAGATGAATGCGATTTGTACCAGTTAAGATTTTTGCCCATGAATAAGTATATGTGGTTTTTGGAAACACGTTTGTTATTGACCCCTACCATTTCATGATTTGTATCACATTGGCAGGCATAATGTCAAGGTCATGGCCTAGTATTAAATGCTTTCCTTTCTGCACCATATTTTTTAGAACCATTTGGTATGAAACATTTTATATGTGTATATCATCACTGAAAAGTGTGTAGCATTGCACATGGAGGGGTTCTGCAAAGTCAGTTCTTTAACATCTATTTTAACATTTTATATGTGTATATCATCACTGAAAAGTGTGTAGCACTGCACATTGAGGGGTTCTGCAAAGTCAGTTCTTTGCTCAGCAACTTCAAGGCTGTTATAGGTAAATCAATGAAACTTTGTAGATGCACAGTGTAACCAGAAGAACTACCACTTTTGAAGATCTATCATCAACAGTAAAATCACTTGTCATTTCTAAATTCATTTTATTAGTATGACTCTATAGATTTATATGGTAAAGGAATCAATCATAATGGTACACTTTTTCTCCTACCTGGAGTTTTTTTAATTCACAGCACAATTCATCATACACATATTTGGATGACATTACTTAATTTTAAAAACTCAAAACTCACAAAAAGCAAGAGTCCATTGTGGGTGTGTTATTGCTCTTATGATTTTTGCTAGAGCAGCAAAACATATGACAAGTACCAAGATGATAATAGTTTCTGCTTTTTAGTCAGATTCATTTGAATGGTTTAAAGAAATATGTTTCCTTTCCTAATTTGAGTAAATGCAGCCATGGGTGATAGCATGGGTTCTTGCTTCTGTTCTTCATCTGTTATCTGTATCTTGCCTGTCAATGGTGTTATGATATCATCTGTTATCTGAGTCTTGCCTGTCAGTGTTGTTATGATATCATCTGTTATCTGTATCTTGCCTGTCAATGTTGTTATGATATCATCTTTTATCTGTATCTTGCCTGTCAATGTTGTTATGATATCATCTGTTATCTGTATCTTGCCTGTCAATGTTGTTATGATATCATATGTTATCTGAGTCTTTGCCTGTCAATGGTGTTATGATATCATCTGTTATCTGTATCTTGCCTGTCAATGGTGTTATGATATCTGTTATCTGAGTCTTGCCTGTCAATGTTGTTATGATATCATCTGTTATCTGTATCTTGCCTGTCAATGTTGTTATGATATCATATGTTATCTGTATCTTGCCTGTCAATGTTGTTATGATAGCATCAGTTATTTGTATCTTACCTGTCACTGTTGTTACGATATCATCTGTTATCTGTATCTTGCCCATCATTTGTATCACATTTCTGTTCCATAATTTGAAAGCCATTTTAAATTAGGGGATTTATCATGCTGAGAGAACAAATCTAAATCGTGTTTCACAAAACACATTATATGTATTGGACAATGTTCTCTTCGCGGTCAAGGTTGTTTTGCTGTGTTTGTTTTGATTTTTTTTATAGCAGTCTTAATGTGGAGCATAGAGTGAAAGTTATTGAGGGACTTTTTTTATATTGCAGATAATATGCGTAAAGTAAAAGTTAATTGTGAGACTTTTTATATTGCAGATAATATGCAGAAAGTGAAAGTTAATGTGGGACTTTTTTATATTGCAGGTAATATCAAATGAGCAACTCAGCCAGCTATCAGAAGATGATGATGAGGAAGAAAATCTGAAAACCGGGACAATTTTAGGACTGATAGAAGTAGAACCCTACTCCTCTTGTCCATTCATGCAGTGTAGAAACAAAAAACTAAAAACTTCAGAAATAGATGGAATGCTGAAGTGTCCTAAGCATGGACAACTTGTTGCACCTGAAGCTGCACATTTGTTCATGTATGCAAGGTTGCTTGTTCAAACCAGTGACAGCAAAATTTGTACTCTTGTAGCCTTTATGCCAATACTAAAATTACTTCTTGAAGCAAAAGGAAAAAAATTTAATCTCACTTTTAACAAGCAGATTCTTGAAAGGGACATTATTAGTACTTTACCTTATTCTTTTCGTTTCCATGAAAAGAATGGGATAATTGAAAGTGTTTGTTCAAAACGAAGAATCCAGTCGTAACATGGAGAATCCATAGCTTCCTTTGATTGGATGATATTTGTAATAAGGGAAAAAAGATTTGTTGAAAATCTCAATGTCAGCCTGAATGCTTTCGGTGAAGAACACAAAGCCTAACAAGACTATTTCAGAATTCCAGGCTGACATGTAACATCAGAACAAACCATAACTTTTTTAACATTCTATTTATTTTTTCCATATACCGATCCTGTTAAACTACCAACTATTAACATATCTATGCTTTTCAAGATGATTTTGGCCATGAAATAGATTGATTGAAAGACAATTACAAACTCATGGTTATATTTGCACAGTTGATTTGTGTTGATGAAGTGTTAAACTTGTAAATTTTATGCCCTTCCCCCAGTGAAATGGTCTGTCCATGTGGACCACCCTATCAGTTATTTGAAAAGTCTGTGAATCCTGTACACGCTGTTGGAACAACTCCACAACGCTGCTTGTTCTGGCATCAATCTCTCCCCCTCCCCCAATCATACATATCAAGTCAACCACCATCATATATTGTGCCAGTAAATTTTAATCTATGCCATTTTGTTATGTTGATGAATTTGAATGATTGGTGTTGACACTGATGATGGTACATCATACATGTTGTTCATCTATTAAGGTTGATTTGCACTGCTGTAAAGAAAAGTATGTACTGGGTGAGATTTAATTTGTATTTTTTATTTGACAGCAAAGTTCATTTAGTTCTTTCAAAATACAATGATGGACATATGAGTCATTAGTGGAAATTCAATTTGTAAAATAAAAACTTTTAATACCTGAGTTGAAGAAACAAATATGTATATTTTTTTCATATTTTAATAATAGTTACAAAAGGGATACATTATGACACTCCTTTTTATTCTGCTTTTATCTTTATATATGAGTACTCCGGTGGTCTAGTGGATATAACATTCACTTCTGATGCCGGTGGTGACAGGTTCGAACCCCTGCCAAGTCATGCAAAAGACTTATAAAAATGGTACTAACAGCTGTCTCGCTAGGTGCTCAGCATTAAGAGGTTTTGTGTTAGGGCTGGTCGGCCTGGTGTCAGGATAATGCTACATGTCTGCGGCGTGATACCTGAGTGCTAGACATCACTATAAACTGGCACACTGTGATATGACTGAAATGACACACATAATGCTTGCTATTTCACCCTTTGTCTCATGCTTGCTACTTTTACTTGACACTGCTGTAAGTAGTGGTTTTTTCACCCTTCGTCTCATATATGCTTCTTTTGCTTGACACTGCTGTAAGTAGTGGCTTTATCACCCTTTGTCTCATACATGCTTCTTTTGCTTGACACTGCTGTAAGTAATAGCTTTTTCACCCTTTGTCTCATACAGGCTTCTTTTGCTTGACACTGCTGTAAGTAGTGGCTTTTTCATCGTTTGTCTCATACAGGCCTCTTTTGCTTGACACTGCTGTAAGTAGTGGCTTTTTCACCCTTTGTCTCATACATGCTTCTTTTGCTTGACACTGCTGTAAGTAGTGGCTTTTTCACCTTTTGTCTCATACATGCTTCTTTTGCTTGACACTGCTGTAAGTAATAGCTTTTCACCCTTTGTCTCATACAGGCTTCTTTTGCTTGACACTGCTGTAAGTAGTGGCTTTTGATCCTTCGTCTCATACATGCTTCTTATACAATAGACCAGGCCAGTGATACTCCAGTTGGAGACTGACATAAAGGTTTGTGAGAGTTTGTATTCTAGAATAAAGTAAAACTTGTCAAAAATGTTATACTGATATACTGATCATATTTAGGAAGCGTACATGTACACCAAGTACACCGAACATTTTGGTAGTAAATATGTTTATGAATTAATGGATCTATTTTACATGCATTTGAATTAATTGATCTATTTTACCTGCATTTTAATTAATGGATCTATTTTACATTTTTATGAATTAATGGATCTATTTTTATGTGTATATAGATAATATTTCATGTGTATTCATTAGTGCGATTTTTGTTATCTGTCCAGACCAGTGCTGCCTCTTTTAGAAAACTTTTATCATTTTTGGAGCTTTTTGGTGTTTGACCAGAGAATAAATTTTCATAAAAGAGCAATTGGATATTTCTTCATGTTTAACCTTCCACTATAACTAAGGGCTAAAGTTAGAAACTTATGTCATTAGAAAGGGTTACTGCCGTAAGATATATAAATCATGATTCGACTGGTAGATGTACTTTTCTTGCCTAATCATATTCGACAAGTCATTTATAAAACACTACATCAGTCTTTTGATGTATTAAAAAATGGTAAACTAATTAGTCTCCCTGTATAGCTACTTATCATGAACAGGTGCTCAAACTTCACTTGTCAATAACTGTATTTTCCAGTGTCTAATAGTGAACCAGACCATGATATTTAATTGATATTTTCTCATTAACTGGTTGTCAAACTTCACTTCTCATTCACTGTATCACTTTTCAATCATTACCGGGTATTTTTCAATATCTAACACCTATTCAGACCAAGGTCAGTTAGAGTTTTTCCTATGTCAGCAAAATTCAGACTTAAAGAAAGGGACATTCCACTTCCTCTTATATAGGACCTTTCCTGATTTAATATTAGACTTTCTTTTTAGAGAGTTCTGTAATCTTGTAAAATGATTGGATGGCATTAAAGGAGCAAATGTGTTCAGGTTCCAAAAGCAGATACCAATAATATTATAATATTAGTAAAGCTCTATACTTAGAAACTAATCATAAAAATACAGTGCATCTTGTTCATTTGTAGGGAGCTTTTGCTAGGAAACATTATGTAGGAAAAAAAACAAACGGCTATACATATAACAGGAATGGCTTCAAGCAATAGAAATAACTCTTTCAATAAAGTTATAGACATATAACGTTTTACTTGTACAGTGTATAACACTGTTTACAGATAAACTAGACAAAAGTTTAGTGAAGAATATGAACTAATTAAAGATAAATTATTTTGTTTTATTATCTTGAATGAAAATATTTAATGTAACATATTAGAGATTTAGGTTAGAGGAGAAAAACAGATGTGTGTACAATGTGTAAGTAAAACAATTCAGAGACCTGAAAAGATAAGATTTTTTTTAAAAACGCCAACAGTGACAAGGTTGCAAAAAGTGCCAAAGACTATCTAGCAAGATTTCAAAATATTTAGACAAAGGATTTATAAAATTTATATTGTTATATAAATGTAGCAAAAATGAGTTTGTGAATCATCCACGAATTAACAAGCATCTCGTGATGGTGTAGGCAGGCACTCTCTATTAAAAAAAAACAGTTGGTTCTATCACTTATACTGATTGTCTCGTTCAATACTGGAAGAAATAAAATACATCTTTGTCATAAGTTTGTCTACGAATGTTTCAATGGACTAATTGAAGACGGTCCTGTGATCGATCATATTAATGGAATAAAAGTCGATAACTCTTTGATTAATATACGTGCTGTTACACGAAGTAAGAATAGAAAGTTTGGAAATGTTAGTTATAATAATAAGAGCGTTGTATCAACAAATACAGAGACAAGTGAAGAAAAAAATTCAATCTGTGACTGCAGCTGTCAAATATTTCCGTATTAACAGATCTTCTATACTATACGTCAAAGATAATGTAACCTGGTCAGCATTTTCCCCAAAAATATACTTTTACAAAAATGCAATATTTTTATGAGGACATATCTACTGTCATGCATCTTTCTTAAGTCGAGAGTGATTAAAACGAGATACATCGCTTGTGTTACTGCGTGATTATGATATATGAAAAAAAAATATTTATCTTTTTATCATCGAAACTAGTTATATATAATTATTTAACCATCTATCTGGTTACTGTACCAACATAATTCAAGAAAATATTTTACTTACCTCTGCTCACTCCTGAATATACATCCAGACTGGCTAAGATGAGAAATTCTGACCATCTTTTATAGTCACGATACGCCCACAATGAACATTCTAGAATGACGAGAATTTCCAAAATTACAGGTAATGTCGCCTACGTAGATTATTCTAGTTTGAAAGGAATTTCCAGAATGGCTCAATTTTTTTTGACCATTCTGAAACATTCGCAAATTATTATAGAAAGACAGGAATTTCCAGAATGACTCGAGTTTTCTGGAAAATTTTGTGTAGGCATTATCGTCAATATAAAGGGACGTCAGAATTTCTAATTTCAATTAACATGGAAGTGAGTGAACAGAGGTAAGTAGAACCATCTGGGTTGAGTGTGTGTGTCTGTGTTTGTGATTTGGACTTTTAACGTAGCTTTTACAATTTTCATATCGCTACGATGTCTGCATTGAGGCAGTTTATAGTGATGGCTAGCATTGGGGCATCATGCCACAGACATGTATCATGATGTCCCGCCCAATCACATTATACTGACACCAGGCCCACCAGTCCTAAAATTGACTTTGATGCTTCGCGCCAATAAAGACAAGCTGTTAGTACTATTGTACATCATTGGTATGACCAGCATGGGATCGAACCCATGATCTCCCGCTTCAGCAGTATATGCTCTAACCAATCGGCTACCGGAACGGTCGTTTGTGTTGAAACAGTGTATGTGTGTGTGTGTGTGTGTATATATATATATATATATATATATATATATATATATATATATATATATATATATATATATATATATAGATATATATGAAGCTGCTAATAAGATCATCACAAACATAGAGCAAAGAGCTCTTCAAGATAACTAACAAACTAATGTTAAGGAGCAAATGTACACCTCTTCCAGCTTCTCTCCAGTAGACCTTTGGGACCTATTTCCAAATTTCTTCTGTGACAAAGTACAAACCATGAGATATATGCTTGACAGCACAATTTCAATTGACTCGTCACCATACAGTTAAGATACAGAATTTCAGCGACAAGCATTAGGAGCATTTGAACCTGTCCCTATGGATTTAGTACGGACAATTGTGTTGAAGAGTGCACCAAAGTCATGTGAACTTGATCGAATTCCAACGTCACTGCTGCTTGAGTGCTTAGACCCAATATTGCCTTCACTAGCTGATGTTATTAATAGCTCTCTCTCATCCGGGGCATTCCCATAATTTTTTCAAAACTGCGTTTGAAAAGCATCAACTGAAGAAACCATCACTTGACCATAACAATTTAAAGAACTACCGCCCAGTTTCTAATCTCTCGTTCATATGCAAAATCTTAGAAAACGTTCTAATCCAACTTTTATCTGATTTGTATTCAAAGTCCATTAGCAATGTATAGTCTGCATATAGCCCTTGCCACAGTACTGAAACTACCCTTTTGAAAGTATTTAATGACATTCTGTCTGCTTTGGATAGCCGAAAGATTACATTCCTCACCCTCCTTGATTTGTCGGCAGTATTTGACAAAATCGACCATGATATATTGCTTATCTGGCTCCATCATGTATTTGGCATTCACAATGCAGCCTCACTGTGATTTAGGTCCTACTTAGTCGACAGGACACAAATTGTATCTGCAAACGGAATACACTCCAGCCCAGTTAATCTATGTTGTGGTGTTCTACAGGGGTCTGTTTTAGGACCTGTTCTCTTCATTCTATAACCTCATCCGCTCTCAAGTGTCATAGATTATCACCCAGTGTCTCATCAATTGTACAATGATGATACTAAAATATACAAGTCTAGCCACCCAACTGAAGTTGATGCTAACATCCAAGGATTAGAGTGGTGTATTTCTGATGTGAAATCATGGATGACATTAACAAGCTGCAGATGAATGATGATAAAACTGAGGCTATTCTGATCACAGCACAAAGACTTTATCATTCACATCCTTTACCTCAAACAATAAATATCAGCAACACCAACATTAAATTCACAGTCAGTACGAAACCTAGGTGTTACACTAGACAGTACTCTCACAATGTACCAACATGTCATGAACATATGAAAGGCAGCATATCTTGAACTAAGACACATCAGCTCCAATCGCAAATATCTTTCAGCTGATGCCACTAAAACACTTGTGTTCATTAGTACTTTCATGACTGGACTATTGTAACTCAATTCTGTCTAGCTCGTCTCAATATCTACTCCTTAAACTTCAAAAAGTTCAAAACACACCTCCCACGATCAGAGCAGACCTCCCTGCTGCTCGGTACCCAACACTGACTATCCATTCGATCCAGAACCAAACACAAAATTTGTTCTCTGGGCTACATTTCACTGACGGACTCCAGTCCACCATACCTATCCGGCCTCACCGATGTGTACACACCAGCAAGATACTTGTGCTCCTCTTCTGACAATCGTATACTCATTATTCCCACTATGAAAACGAAGTCATACGGACAACGTTCTTTTGCGAAACAGGGCCAAGCAACGTGGAACAAATTGCCCATTGAAATTGGACACAAAGACACCGTGATCCCTTTCAAGAGTGCTCTTAAAACTAACCTTTTTGGATTCAAGAAAAAACTTATAGATCTAGAATGTTTCCTGCCTTAAATATTTTCAGTATTTTTTTGTTTTCCAATTTAATGGTGTTTGCTTTTTGTTTTTGTGTTTTGTTTTTGCAGTCATATCATTATAGATGTTATAATGCGCTTAGAGCTTTCTAATTATAAGGCGCTATACAAAGTCCTCATTATTATTATTATTATTATTATTATTATTATTATTATTATTATTATTATTATTATTATTAAGAGGAAATACTTCTGGTCCGAATTTTCGACTAAATTTGTGATGTTAGATTATTTAATGAAAGTCAACGAAAGGTTTGATTACGATTGACTGTTTGATTTAAATCAAATTTAGTCTATACGTTTATATTATTAATCATTTCGATGAATGTGTGTTCCATGCGTAATGATGATACAACTTTTAGTCTGCTTGGATGAGTTTTTCAACTGTCTTTCGGCTCTGTTGTTGATCAGAGCTTTTTTTGTTGTTTAATAGTTCTATATCATACAGACAGACGAGTTTCATTATGGCCAATATCTACGTTTAATAGTCTTTTATCATAAAGACAAACGAGTTTCATTATGCCCAATATCTGCGTTTAATAGTCTTATATCATAAAGACAGACGAGATTCATTATGCCCAAGATAAACGTTTAATAGTCCTATATCATACAGACAGACGAGTTTCATTTGCCAAAGATCTACGTTTAATAGTCTTATATCATCACAACAGACGAGTTTCATTATGCCCAAGATAAACGTTTAATAGTCCTATATCATACAGACAGACGCGTTTCATTATGCTCAATATCTACGTGCGATTGTCCTATATCACCAAGACAGACGAGTTTCATTATGCCCAAGTTGTACGTTTAATAGTCTTATATCATCACAGCAGACGAGTTTCATTATGCCCAAGATAAACGTTTAATAGTCCTATATCATACAGACAGACGCGTTTCATTATGCTCAATATCTACGTGTGATTGTCCTATATCACCAAGACAGACGAGTTTCATTATGCCCAAGTTGTACGTTTAATAGTCTTATATCATAGAGACGAGTTTCATTATGCCCAATATCTATGTTTTATAGTCTTATATCATAAAGACAGACGAGTTTCATTATACCCAAGATCAACGTTTAATAGTCTTATATCATAAAGACAGATGAGTTTCATTATGCCTAATATCTACGTTTAATAGTCTTATATCATAAAGACAGACGAGTTTCATTATACCCAATATCTACGTTTAATAGTCTTATATCATAAAGACAGATGAGTTTCATTATGCCTAATATCTACGTTTAATAGTCTTATATCATAAAGACGGGCGAGTTTCATTATGCCCACAATCTACGTTTAATAGTCTTATATCATAAAGACAGACGAGTTTCATTATGCCCACAATCTACGTTTAATAGTCTTATATCATGAAGACAGACGAGTTTCATTATGCCCACAATCTACGTTTAATAGTCTTATATCATAAAGAGAGACGAGTTTCATTATGCACAATATCTATGTTTTATAGTCTTATATCATAAAGACAGACGAGTTTCATTATGCCCACAATCTACGTTTAATAGTCATATCATAAAGATAGACGAGTTTCATTATGCCCAAGATCTACGTTTACTAGTCCTATATCATAAAGACAGACGAGTTTCATTATGCCCAAGATAAACGTTTAATAGTCTTATATCATAAAGACAGACGAGTTTCATTATGCCCAATATCTACGTTTAATAGTCTTATATCATAAAGACAGACGAGTTTCATTATGCCCAATATCTACGTTTAATAGTCTTATATCATAAAGACGGGCGAGTTTCATTATGCCCAAGATCTACGTTTAATAGTCTTATATCATAAAGATAGACGAGTTTCATTATGCCCACAATCTACGTTTAATAGTCTTATATCATAAAGACAGACGAGTTTCATTATGCCCACAATCTACGTTTAATAGTCTTATATCATGAAGACAGACGAGTTTCATTATGCCCACAATCTACGTTTAATAGTCTTATATCATAAAGATAGACGAGTTTCATTATGCCCAATATCTACGTTTAATAGTTATATCACGAAGACAGACGAGTTTCATTATGCCCAAGATCTACGTTTACTAGTCCTATATCATAAAGACAGACGAGTTTCATTATGCCCAAGATAAACGTTTAATAGTCTTATATCATAAAGACAGACGAGTTTCATTATGCCTATGATCTACGTTCGTTCGTGACGTAGTCTTCTGGAAAGCTAAAGTTGCTGAAATGAGGTAAATAACTTTCTCGCGATGCTCTTAGCTGGCTTCAATAAAAGTGCATATAAATTAGGTGATCTTGTTTATAATTATTTCTCATCTGATTAAAAAGTGTTAAAAATGTCTAACCTATCAGTATATGGACGCATATGAGTAAGATACATGGACATTAGTTATGCCTTTATCTTTGGAAATATTTTTATCAGACGATGGTAAAATATGTAAACTTCCTATGATATAAAGGCATTGAGATTAGATATGATCATATTCTAATAATATTTCATTTGGCTGCTGAATAAATTAGTCAGTTTGTAGATTATGCATACCAGGTAGGCTTCGAGGAAAGTTACAGTAGGTACACTTGAGTCTATTGTTATTTCCTTAACTTCCTGATTGGATTGTATTCATATTTAGGGTATATAATTATGAAGCAAATACAATTCATATTACGAAGCTTACTCGTATCTCAAGCACGGCCCCTTGATGGATTTTGTTCATTTTTGCGATGTACCTCACGGAGAAACGATAATTCATCATGAACAAAACATGTGTTCATGTTAACATTTTGGTTTAATTTGAGCTCATCTTGCCGTGAGACCATACGAGTTCACGGTATCATTCTATCATTATGTATCGTCCGTCGTTTCTCAAAGAATTAACAAACAATATCGTATTGCCAGTCTGGGGACTATAATTCTATTCATATTTTATCAAATTTGGAATGTAATGGTGTTATCACTCTCATACTGGTTCGATAATAAGCGTGAAACATCGATATTAACGACCTGATCTACTTGGATAATTGAGTTACCACTGTGGAGCCCCAAGTTTTCATCTTATTTTAATAAAACTTAAAAAATGATTTTATGTCAGCAAGATTTCATATTGGTTCGATGCTAAACAAGATATGCACATTTTAAAGAGTGTTCAAGCATCAGAAACCGATGCGACTCTGGAGACATTTTTCTGATACAATTATACTGAAACAACCAAAAATAATCAATTTTCTTTCCATGGTATTTCAGTTAACGGTACCCTGTATCCATCGTGGAGAGCCACTGCAAACAAATCACCACGTTCCTATGGAAAGCCTGTGTGGAGTTTTTCACTTTCTATTTTCGTAAAATCAACTCACCATTGTCATCCAACAAGTTTCAAATATGATCAACAAAACAGACATTTTTTTTGGGTGCTAGAACTTGTTGCATTGTTTTGTTGATAATGTATCTTTGTTTATGTGAACTGATGCAATGAGACAAACTCACCGCACATGCAATCCAAGTGACACTGGAGCGTGCAGATTATCTCCCGTGGCCTGTGTGAGTAAATTTAAAATACAGGAAAAGTGCTGACGAGGAAAGTACGTTAATTCCATAAATCTATGAAAGTAAAAATAAATCACTTTTGTTTTAATGTTTTGTGCAATAAAATTTACTGATTATATTGTAAAAAAAAAAATCGTGAAAGTCGCGGTTATCCAATGCAAGGGAAGTAATCCCACATTATCATAAGTTAATTAAATTAAAGTTACATACATCTTTATTTAATTTGTTTTGATGAAACAAATGCAATAGGTTATAATTGAAAGAAATGCTAGAAGTGAAGATAATAAGAAATTTAAAGAATTCTTATGAATATATTGTGTTTAAAAAAATACTAATTTGATTTCTATTGTAACTTCTAATCGTTTAAAATAACCAGATTTAAATCCCTTATAATACATAACAGATGTGTAAATTGTACGGACGACGACCATCCCATAAGCTCGTATATTATTACGACGCTCTACTGGTATTGAAACCAAATTGATTTTGAAGTCTCTCAATGAGAGATAAAAGATATAATTAAAATTGACAGTTAGTCGAAGAATAACTGTATTAAATTACTGCATGTCAATATATATTTGAAAACTGACGTCTGTAAGATATAATTTTTTCTTAAATGGCTATCAATTTTACTCCTATTGAACGAAAGAACATTTTCTATCCGATTCATTGTTTGCGTCTTTCTTTCCAATTGTATATGATTAACTCTCTTTATTTTCTAATTATCATAATTCCCTTATATGGCTATTCTTGGATCCCGTCGTTTGGCAATCATTTCAACTGCTCACGTGATTATACCGAATTTGTTAAAATCTCCAACATTCGTTATTTGTATGTGTACTGTCCTGATTTTTCATATGATGAAGGGAAATTGACTCGAAAGTGCACTAGTTTCTAACAGACAATTCTAAATGTACCTGCAAATATTGCTTTGCACATTTATATTGTGTTAGACAACAAAGTTTCGTTGATATTTTCCATCAGAATATTGCAAAGATTAGACGAATAAGTCGTTCTCCATCTTTTTCTCTTCTTAATCTTCATGACTGGCCAGAGGTGTATTTGTGCGTGTGTGTGTGTGTGTGTGTGTGTTGTTACGTATATTTGATTTAAGTCATTTATTTTTATTTTAATTGTTTGTTTGTCAGATTCAAATTTGACATTTTAAGTTTAAGATTCATTCATTGGGAGATGACCCGTACTTTACAAATAAACATCAGATGTTGACCTCATTTCTGACCTGGCTTCAGAGTTGTAAATAAGCTTTTAAAATGATTGGTTGATTCCAAGGACATTATGGAGCTTTGTTATAAACATCTTTCTATTTTTAGTTGGGTCATACGGTGTGCACGAGATTTTTTGAACGTAAATTTGTTCTAAAGATTCTAGAAGATCATGTGACCCTTTCCTTGTTTACGTAAAAACAGGTATATAAATTATGTTTTGGAGCGAACTATTTAGTAGAAGTTGGGTTGTTAGAATATTAAGTTGTATTTTTTTGAGTTATTTTAAATTACTGGAAATTATTTCAATTCGTTTGGATCAAGAGGATTTTAATTGTGCTCATTGAATTTCGTAAGACCAGAACTGACTTCATCACGTGACATCGTCTTCCATCTTGGATGCTTCACTAAGATTCGAACTGGGAATTATTAGGACATTTTATTACTAGGACTTTTGCAATTACACTAGTGGATTATACTTTGAATTATTTTTGGATTAATTTTGGAATTGATTCTTAAAGCCGTAACTTTATTTTTCTTTTCTGGAAAATATTTGTGCTTAATAAATTATTAAGTTTTTACAAGCTTGTTATTTTCACTCTTTCTATGTTACTGTTTATTCGAGCCTAAGCACGTAATAGTGTGTGTGTGTGTGTGTGTGTGTGTGTGTGTGTGTGATAACAGCTTTTTGCTAAAGCGTTTTTACGAGCAGTTATCCCTCAGGAAAGTACTTATCGTACTCGCTTCATGTTTGGAATATAATACCATCACATTCTTGCATTGCCACTTCTGCTGCTGTGGGTTTGCAAACATGATCGATATCTCACTATCTGAAAATGAAATTATATCAATATTTGATAAATTGTTGTTACATCTTTAATTTTTTCACTAACTTGCGCTGCAGCCAGCTTTTAAATAAATGTTTTCTGCCCGTTTCATATATTATCTTTCCATTACTACATTATGTACTAGTTTGTGTTATTTGATTGTGCAAAAGTGTATCGCTGCGTAAAAGTTCTTGCAATTTATCTCGCTTGAAGAATATTGAAAAGATGTTTATTTTTTTTACAGTTTTAATCATAGCAATAAATTTATGTTGAACGACAACAAAAAAACTTTTTAAAGTTCCTTTATTATTGATTTAGACTGTTGCATTTCTATTAATGTTAATTATATTTTAAATGAAATAACTTCAGTTTCTTTCAAAATGCACAAATGTCGTCCGTTCTTGAACAGACAGGCGCACATACGAATCTCCTTGATGATTATTCTAATTTTATTTCCTGGAACGGATGGAAATTTTAGAGTATATAATGTGGAGAAATATCTGTTAGACACACTATGCATGTAAAGGATATTTATGGTTCTCACCTATCTGCCTGTCTGTCTGTATGTGTGACTGTCACATTTCATCTGGTGCATTGGGTATGTATATCCGCAAATTAATGTGTTCGCATACGTATATTACATAAACATACTTCAGGTGAAAAATGAGTATAATTTGATGCTAAGAAAGAACTAGTGACCGATAAAAAAAACCAAAGATGAATATTTGTGAGTATTTATTTATTATTGACTTGTAGGGCTTTTTCTTACAAACAGTCTCTTTCTTAAAATAATACTGTTTTACATCCGGTCATGTGGATTAATATTGATTTAAAAAACGAACCAGAGTAGTAGGACGAAATCTATGAAATAAATGTATTTTTAAAACTTACATCTTTAATGCAAGGAAAGTTAAACAGAATTAAGCTAATTTTAATAAGGCTGTTCTAAATGAATTTGCAGGTGTCAATCAGAAATCTTGTTAAAGACCCTAGCAGATATGAAAGTTATTGCATGTACCGTCCGATACTTGATGTTCAAAATTCTAAACGAAAATGAAACAAGATAAAACGTCATTAATCTGAAAATCGTAAAATTTTTACACCCAAATATGAAACAATATTTCATCAGCATTAATTACACTCCTTTATCGATAGCTAATGTAATTATTGCTTTGTCAAATTCATCTGAATACATCAATATACTGTTCCATTTTTAAAATTTAAAAAAAACAACAACAACATTTCTGAATTAAAATATTTAGCATTACATATCAGCTGCTGGATTGAATTCATATTATAATTTTCTTATCGAACTTGTGTAATAACGTTCTTAACTCGTGTTATAAACGAAATATTAGCCTTGCGAAAGTAACTGAGAAAGAAGGATATATCAACATATCAAAAATGCAAATTGTTGAGATTTTTCTTTAAAGTTATGTAGCCCAAAAGGTGCAAGAAATGTTTAAAATTGGAGAGCAAGGTGAAACGTTCCTACAAATGTGTCTGAAATTATGGATAGTGAATCTATATTATCAGGTATAATATCAATATGGACAGTGTATTTAATTAAATTAATTGACATTTTTAAAGTATGGAAAGTAAATATTAATTATCTGATATAATGTAATTATGGACACTGAATCTAATTATCTAATTTATTGTCTATAATTATTCTCCTAGTATGAACAAAATAAGTTTGACATATATAATTGATTCATTGGTTTTCCTTTGTTAACTTTATGTTTCGCTAATCAAGTGTAGAACAGTAAACTATCCGGAACTGGAGATTTTTTGTGGGCATGCGCATTGGAGCTAAGGGAGGTAATTTTAGGCGCTACGATCAGTAACTCCGTTGTAACCGTGAAACCCCCTATAGCTATGGGACAAGGCTGTTAAATAAGCATATCCATTTGATTTAAAGTTTTGGCTGACGTTATACCCATCACTTGTCAGATCGCGGCTTTCTCTTCAGATCTTTCCCAGCGCCTTAATTTATGGTCATCCACATGTCACTCACTGTAATGGTGTGACAGTGATAACGACTGATTCTACAGGATACATCACCCATCTTCTGACATTATTAAGTAGGGGCCCTAAGTGGTCTAAAGCGCTGTCTGTTACGGATCACTGCCATCTCATCTCTGTCTGCGTAGGTTTGAGTCTAAGATTCGGCTAATGTAGTTAGGCCTATGTGAGAAAGCTTGCCAGTAGCTCTCGTGGGTCGGTGGTTCTTTCCGGGGGTTCTCCCGGGTTCTTCCTCCACCAATAATACTGGCCGCCATGTATAGCCTATCGTGTGCTGAAAAATGGCGTTAAACCCTACATCAACAAAAACATTATTAATTAATATTCCACTTGGTAACACACCATGCAATATCAGTTACTGGTACCCCTAGTCTAGCCCAATCGAGTATAATTAAAAGCACGCAAAGAGGACGAGAAATCCAAGGTATTCAATAAAGGGGATGTAACTCCCTAAGGCATGACAGGATAAATAAAACACAGTTAAATACATTATCTTAAAATTTTTGTTAAAAGAAACAACGTTACTAATTCTTTTAAAAAGAAATTTTAGAAGAGCTAATAATCTATATTTCAAAATAAGTTCATCATTAAACTTTAAGAGAAATTAAATGCAAGGTTAAAACTGATCGAATGCTTCTGAACGTTTCAATGAACCAAATAAATTCTCGTTATAAGAAATATTAGAGTTGATCGTTTACGGACGACAACCATCCCATAAGCTCGTATATTATTACGACGCTCTACTGGTTATGAAACCATATTGATTTTGAAGTCTCTCAACGAGAGATGTAACAACAAAATAAAACTAATACTGTAATGAAACGAATGCAACAACGGCAAAGAACGAATACAATTAAAAATGTTTTAGATGAAAAATTGATACAAAATAAACATATAACTACACATTGGGAGGATAACAACACCACATGAATAATTTTTCTCTTCTTTTTCAAATTATGTGTGTGGTGGTGGTGGCATCTGTCTGGTGCCCCATAAAAACAAAACAAAAAACAAAAATACAAAAAAAAAAAAAAAACATTGAGGTGAGGGAATTCCTTAAACTTGCGAAGAAAGACACGAATCCAACTATTACGATGACGTAATAATCACGTTTGATATCATTGTGTTTTGCATACAAATCATCGTCCTTAGACTGACGCATCACGTAAAAGACAAGTGGATAAACACAGCTTGATACGAATCATCGTCCTTAGACTGATGCACCAAGTAAAAGACAAGTGGATAAACACTGCTTGATACGAATCATCGTCCTTAGACTGACACATCAAGTAAAAGACAAGTGGATAAACACAGTAAAAGATTAATGGATAACAGAAGCTGGTTGACGTTATAATGTGACTGAAGCTGGCTGGGACATGTTCATATGTGCCATAACTGTTATATGATTACATGATACTATTATATGGATTACATGATACTGTTATATGGATTACATCATACTGTTATATGGATTACATCGTACTGTTCTATTGATTACATCATACTGTTCGATGATAATATCATATTGTTATATGGATTACATCATGCTGTTATATTGATTACATCATACTATTATATGGATTAAATCATCCTGTTGTATGGATTACATCATACTGTTATATGGATTACATTATATTGTTATATGGATTACATATTACTGTTATATGGATTACATTATACTGTTATAGGGATTACATCATACTGTTATATGATTGCATGAAACTGTTATATGGATTACATGATACTGTTATATGGATTACATCATACTGTGATATGGATTATATTATACTGTTCTATGGATTATATCTTACTGTTATATAGATTACATCATACTGATATATGGATAGTATCATACCGTCATATGGATTATATTATACTGTTCTATGGATTATATCTTACTGTTATATGGATTACATCATACTGTTATATGGATTACATCAAACTGTTATATGAATTATATAATACTGTCATATGATCACATTGTATTGTTATATGGATGACATCATACTGTTATATGAGTGACATCATACTGTTATATGGATTACATCATACTGTTATATGAATGACATCATTCTGTTATATTGATTACATCAAATTGTCATATGGATTACATCATACTGTTACAAGATCACATTATACTGTTATTGGATGACATCATACTGTTATATTGATGACATCATACTGTTATATTGATTACATCAATCTGTCATATGGATTACATCATACTGTTATATGATCACATTATACTGTTATATTGATTACATCATACTGTTATATGATTATATGGATTATAGCAAATATTGCTCAAAAGAATTTTTATTATTTTAAATTAATATTAAACCCTGTTTCTGTTGCACGAAGTCAAATAACTTTGTCAAAGTCCAATCTTTATAACTAATTCTTATTTCTACAAAATATTTGGAGGTAAAATAGGGATTTTGTGACTCTAATTGGCATGTTGTGAGATCTTTGATTTTATCTCAATAACCCCGTTGTTCCCCAGATATAAATTTAATAAAAAGTAAGGAAGAAAATGAATGGTGTAATTTCTTGCAAAGTCATCCACTAGAAAAATCTGAATCAACGCATTAAGTAAGAGCTAGAAGAAATTGTATACTCTCCCACGCATACTTTAACCAAACCTTATTTTTGCTCCGGTATTGTAAAAATGTGTTTAGCACTTGAATCGCCCCCTTGTGGATCAAACATTACATCATGCAATCATGAATACAGTATAAAAAAGCATTTGTCAAAACCTCGTGAGTGTCTAGATTTGATGGTGTCCTTTATTCTAGCTATATGTAACAACGTTCTGGTTGCATGTACTACTGTGAAATAAATGTTTGACCACACTACATCTTGTTGGTTTGTTTGTTTTCATAGTTTACGATACATGAGATTAGTTATATAACGTCATGATGGTTCTAGTATTTATTATTACGACTTTGTGGTCTTGAACTAAGTAAGAGCTAAAACCAACAAGCTTTGTAAAATTTAACACATAATGTATTTCTCTAGAATTCAAGGTGGTTCTTTTTAATTAAAAAGATAACAACATAATAATGCGAATTAAATCCCAAATTAGTCCAAAATGTTCTATAACCAATACTAATGAATAATGTTCTAATTCAAATTCCGTGGTGTTCGAAATAAGATCAAACGCTAATTGTGTTGATGTAGCTTTTGACGAATCACATTAATATAATCCAAGATGTTCTTGTCTGAATTCACTATAATTCCAAGTTAATGCCTTTGTCAAATAATATTACTATGCAATTTATAATTGCAAAGAATAATGATTTTAATCAATAATTCCAACCCAAATAAAATACTGAACACGACATATAATTCTGTTTAAGGTACGAATGAGTAATTTCTAGGCAAAAAAGATTATAAAGCCATCTACCTGAAATAGGGCACACTTTGCATTTTTTGGAAAAAAAAGTCTTGCATGAAACCTTTCATTCTAGAACAATATGTTACCTAAATTATGATATAGATCGTGGTAAACATCAGCTAGGCCCGGCATTGTATGGAAATTTACAATGGTTTTGATTCAGCTAGGCCCGGCATTGTATGGGAATTTCCAATGGTCTTGATTCAGCTAGGCCCGGCATTGTATGGGAATTTCCAATGGTGTTGATTCAGCTAGGCCTGGCATTGTATGGGAATTTCCAATGGTCTTGATTCAGCTAGGCCCGGCATTGTATGGGAATTTCCAATGGTCTTGATTCAGCTAGGCCCGGCATTGTATGGGAATTTCCAATGGTCTTGATTCAGCTAGGCCCGGCATTGTATGGGAATTTCCAATGGTCTTGATTCAGCTAGGCCCGGCATTGTATGGGAATTTCCAATGGTGTTGATTCAGCTAGGCCCGGCATTGTATGGGAATTTCCAATGGTGTTGATTCAGCTAGGCACGGCATTGTATGGGAATTTCCAATGGTGTTGATTCAGCTAGGCCTGGCATTGTATGGGAATTTCCAATGGTGTTGATTCAGCTAGGCCCGGTATTGTATGGGAATTTCCGATGGTCTTGATTCAGCTAGGCCCGGCATTGTATCGGAATTTCCGATGGTGTTGATTCAGCTAGGCCCGGCATTGTATGGGAATTTCCAATGGTGTTGATTCAGCTAGGCCCGGCATTGTATGGGAATTTCCAATGGTGTTGATTCAGCTAGGCCCGGCATTGTATGGGAATTTCCAATGGTGTTGATTCAGCTAGGCCCGGCATTGTATGGGAATTTCCAATGGTGTTGATTCAGCTAGGCCCGGCATTGTATGGGAATTTCCAATGGTGTTGATTTAGCTAGGCCCGGCATTGCATGGGAATTTCCAATGGTGTTGATTCAGCTAGGCCCGGCATTGTATGGGAATTTCCAATGGTGTTGATTCAGCTAGGCCCGGCATTGTATGGGAATTTCCAATGGTGTTGATTCAGCTAGGCCCGGCATTGTATGGGAATTTCCAATGGTGTTGATTCAGCTAGGCCCGGCATTGTATGGCATTGTATGGGAATTTCCAATGGTGTTGATTCAGCTAGGCCCGGCATTGTATGGCATTGTATGGGAATTTCCAATGGTGTTGATTCAGCAAGGCCCGGCATTGTATGGGAATTTCCAATGGTCTTGATTCAGCTAGGCCCGGCATTGTATGGGAATTTCCAATGGTCTTGATTCAGATCGAGATAAACATATTATTTACATAAACCAAAGGCAATGGTTAACGTCAGATAGAAACTGAACTTGATTTTTGACTAGGTCAGATACAAACAACATTTTCACATAACTGATATTAACGGAAAACAATTAGCAAGCAATGAAAGTTACAAGTACTTTACACTTATACACTAATAAGCACTTAGGACGTATAAGTGCATTTGTATGACATTATGCACGACACTTCTCTTGTTGACAAAAATACATTCAAGTGGTAATTCATTTCATCAGACTGAATTTTTATGGCAGCAGTCAGTATTATTAAATCATATTACTTGAAATTTCTAATGTAGGTTTACAAATGGGATAGGATAAATATTCACTCTTAGCAAAACATTCTCTCTCTCTCTCTCTCTCTCTCTCTCTCTCTCTCTCTCTCTCTCTCTCTCTCTCTCTCTCTCTCTCTCTCTCTCTCTCTCTCTCTCTCTCTCTCTCTCTCTCTCTTTTGGCATTTACCCAAGGCACATCTTTGTTGCTTCATTTGTTGATTTGACCTGTTGAGTAATATTCGGCCCACAATGGACTATCGTATTTTCAGAGATTCTTTTGATACGCCTGTTCTGCATGAAAACGTGCAAATTGGTGTGTGTATGGGCAAGAGTAACTCAAATTAGGTCAGTGTGAAAAACTTATCTTGCTTGAGAGACTATTGTTTCTTCAGCTATCCATTTGTTATATCACTGGTATTTTCGACCCGGTTTTACCCACACGCCTGATAAATGATACATTGAAGTCTCTCAACAAGAGTAAGTTTGACTTGCAAAATTAGGTCACTGTTATCATATCCACTCTAATCTCCATACACTAATGCAATTAGTATGTGAATGCATCTCAGACAACTTGGTCATATCGAACTTAAGTTTGTTGTGGCCAGGTTTTACGCTTGAGGGGTTAGTGTATGTGTAAACTTTTCATTTATTACACCATTACTGTATTCGATCATGCTTCAAATACACCCACATCACGTGGTAATGTTGAAACATCTCAGGACGAGTACCATAACCATACTAAAATTAATTCACTTCTAAATGTGTGCTTGAATAAATTTTGTATTTTTACGAAATTGCTTACGCTTACAGTATCTCATGTTTGTACATGTACTTAAGAAATTAGTATCAAAACGCTTTTTAAATGTGAAAACCAAAAGTTAGTCTCTTTGACCTAATTTTCAGGCTTTAGCAGCTTTAAAGTTTTAGCCGGTTTTTTTTGTGTGCTAATTTAAGACCCTATTTCATCAAAAAAATGCAGCAGCAGAGAGGGTGAATCCTACAACGTTTTGAGACAAAATTTGATTGAAATCTTAAAACGAGCCGTCCTATAATCTCATTTTAACCAAAAAGAGGGTGAACCCTGCAACGTTTTTAGACAAAATTTTGATTGAAATCTTAAAACGAGCCTTCCTACGATCTCATTTTAACCAAAAAAAATGTCTCAGGGGCAAACCCTACAACGTTTTCAGACAAAAAATTGATTGAAATCTTAACGAGCCTTCCCTACGAAATCTCATTTTAACTAAAAAAATGAAAACGGAGACTTTTACGATTTTTTAATCAATTTTGGTCGCAACTTGTTGTCATCCACCCTCTCTGCTGCTACGGGTTAACAAAAAATAATAAATGATTTTAACCGAATATTTGATCGAGTCCGATACGATATCGTGTCCGAGGATCATGCAAATTTATTGTTGCGAATCCGTACGGGGTTGACTGAGCATGACTAAAGAAGTTTTTAAATTGATTGAAGTCCATATCAGAACACCATGTCTGCCATATATTTCTAAGAGTATGAGTATCAACTCCGTTGAATACAGCAAGAATATTGCAGTTATCTCTGATGACTTTTGGAACCTGAGTGTAGCGTTGAGTGACATATATCACGTCAGTGTTTTTATGCCTGCCTCTGGAAAAGATCCTAGCAGGATTTTTTTGTTTATCTAACATTATATCGTCGTATACGACTAAATTGTTAATATCTCCATCAATATCATCAATGCTCGGTGCTTCATCGATATCGGTTATAAACTCAATAATACCCTCTCCGGATTTTTCTACCGCGCTGTCGTTAAAATCTTTTAGCACTTCATAACATCGTTGATCATCTACGCTAGGGGAATTAAATACAACTTATCCCACTTCATCCATCTCATTATTAAATTGAGTAACAATTGTGTTTTACCGGATCCAGATGGCCCGATTATAATCATCCGGATAGAGTTTGGTAGCGCTGCATGATGCTTAACTGGTTCTCTTGTTTTAGTCGCTGAAAAATCAATTATATCCATATCTCTATACATAAATTATGGATCTATATTGTGTGAAGTGTAAAACGCGTACTGGCACAGATGACGTGACAACGATTACAACCAGAAATAACCGATCAGCGCTTTCTGGTAAATGCGTGCAATGTGGTACAAAGAAATTTAGATTTGTGTCTATGAGATCTGATTTTAAAAAAAACGAGGAGGTGATATCGCAGCCAAATTGGCAAAGCTCCCTGGAACCCCATGGGCAAAGTACCCCGGAGAAAAGCACCTTCCAGGATATAGCTACTGTGGACCGGGAACCAGACTTGATATCAGACTCAATAATCAAAATCAACCCAACCCCGGTGAAGAACCAATAAACGCCATTGATAAGGCCTGTCACCTTCATGATGTTGCTTATAAAAGCAGCAATCTGCAACACAGGCATCTCGCAGATGTGAAATTAATTCATGCGTTAAATGCTATTCCTGATAAATCCTTCAAAGAAAAATTGGCTTCCTTTTTGATAAAATCGGCTATGAAAAGTAAATTGATGTTAGGTGCCGGTAATTAATAATATGGAATCAATTTATTATTCCCCAAGAGGATACTGGAGGGGTAAATCAGCAGTCCATAAACTCGCTAGCGCTGCAAAAGTGAAAAAAACCACTGCGGCTAATTGGTTTTCCAAACAGGCACTATGGCAAATTTATCTACCACCGCCTAAACAGATTAATTTCTCGCATTTTGATGTGACCGCTCCTAATGAAGTTCATCAGGCTGATATATTATTTCTGCCACATGATCGTGGTTACAAATACGCTTTAACCGTAGTTGATATTGCAAGTCGATACAAAGAAGCAGAACCGTTAAAAACAAAATCAGCCACTGAAGTCGCTTCTGCATTTGAAAGGATTTATCGACGAGGTCCTCTGCACTGGCCAAATCTATTGCAGGTTGATCCTGGCAAGGAATTTCAGGGTGCAGTGTTATCTACAATGAAACATCATAATGTCACCATACGACGAGGGCATACTGCGCTACATCGCGATCAGGCAATTGTAGAACGATTTAATCGGACGATTGCTGAGCGGTTATTTGGATATCAATACGCAAAAGAATTCATCCAAGAAAAAAGATCCCGTGAATGGGTTAAAAGATTACCATCTGTGATTACTGCACTGAATAACGAGATTACTAGAACAATCAACATGAAACCTATCAACGCGATTAAAAAGAAGTCAATACCTGAAAAACCACAAAAAGATTTCAAAGAACCAATTCTTGGTAGTAATGTCACTGTTAGGTACTTATACGAACCAGGAGAGCTTGAGGGTGGTAAAAAAGGGCTACCGATCCTATTTGGAGTGTTACTGCACACAAGATATCTAGTATAACACGATCTACGGGTAGACCTCCAGTCTATAAACTGGATTCAACTGCCCCTCAACGAGGATTTACTCGACAACAACTACAGGTAATTCCCGAGGATACTCAATTGCCACCGCATGGTCTTAACTAGCACCGTTGCGTCTATTGCACTCAAGACAAATCAACATCACATTGTTTCTGACATGACCGAGATTGTTATTTTTTCTGTCTACGGTGAATTGGCGAGGATCCTTATCCGAATACTGCCAACGCATTATACAATTGCAACTCGCGCAGTGATTATTCTGTTGTTTCTTCAAAGTGATTATTAATTCAGCATCAATATCAAATTCTCGTTGTTTTTTTTTGTCCTGTTGTTTGTAACCGGAGAGTTTTTTATCAATAATTTTAACATCAATATCATTTATTGTGGTGTCATTATCATCGAAAACAATTCTTCGAAGTTGATTTATTTTTCGTACTCTGGATACTGCGAGATAGACTAAATTCGACCATTCGATGTGATTATCCACCATCCAAACAATTGTATCCGATATAGTCAATCCCTGTGAAGAATGTATTGTTGCTGAGTATCCTAGCGTCCACGGGGATTTATTAGCACGCAATGCATCTTCAACGACATTGATATCAACCAGCACAATATCATTTAATACGAGAATTTGTTTTTCACTCTGTCCTGGAATATCAACTTCAATATTCTGTTTTCGTGTATCCGATGGCCTATAACAAAGGGGTACTGGAAGCGTTGCAAATTTTTCTTTATGCAATTCAAATAACTTCATCTGAAGTGTGTCCCTGACTGTTTTTCTACTTGCAATTATCAAATCATTTGGTCTCCATGTTTCCCAGAAATCATTCATTGGAGTTTCTGAAATCACTTCACGCGCTATTTCGCATTGGATTCTATCCGGTTGTAATCTAATTAGCGCTTTGAATTCTCGTAATCGTTCATCAAGTGATCTATAATCAGTGGTAATTTCTTCATAATAGTCTACAAAACCCCTTAGCCATTCATGTGGAGATGCACCGACAAATGGTGGTGGTTGGCCGTGATCACCGCACATGACGACTTTTGTGTTTTTGTTTAACAACCACTCGAGAAATGTTTGTAATACATCTAATGACACTGTGCATATTTCATCCCAAATTATGATTTCAGGAATGAATTTATCACCCATACGCTCAGGAGTCCATTTGTCACCCTTCCATCGAAAGAAACTATGGTAAGTACAGGCATTTACCCCTCGCTGTATCATCTCTCTGGCGAGTCTGTGAGTCGGTGTTAGCACAATCATGGTTGACCGACGAAATAATTCAATTGCACGAGTTGTCTTTCCTGACCCACCACAACCGTTTAAATAAATTGTCTTGTATCTACATACTGGATCAGATACCGGTGGTGCATTAGAAAATTCTGATTGAATTTCAATACGGTTACAACAAAGATATTTATCATCCATGGCAACGTCTGCGGATTCACAATACTCATGTAGCATCTCCTTTTTAAATCGCCAACGCCCCCAATTTTCTTCGGGATCTGTGAATTTAGCTACAGCTGATTTGTACTTATTGTGTATATACATCGAATCAGTGGCCACTCTAACCGCGGTATTAGGAAATCTATTTATCATCGAAAATAGATTAATAGAAGCATAGGCTAGCATTGAACTTCTCAAATGTGTATACTGGGAATTATATCCATCACAGTAGGTAACAACCGTACCCATTTTCTCACCATTGGATAGAAAAGCATCCTTACGGGATACAAGTTTTCCCTGTTTCATTAAATCCGTTACAATAAAATCGTATTCAGCGACGTCTATGATCAACCGCGAAGAATATTTTGCATTGTCGTATCGTCCACCCTGGGTAAATTTACCGATTATTCTTCGTCCAAAATCTTTTGCTTGTTCTTTTTTAATTTCAAATAACTTCTTAGACCGATTCATGATTTGTTCTTCATTGAAATCAGGGAATTGTTTTCGCTGTTCGCTGATTATTCTATCTAGATCGGGTTGTGGTAGCCAAACTTCTTTCTGAGCTCGATAGCATATAATAGCTACGGAAACAATCAACGATATTAGCATACCACAATCAATCATATATCGTAGTAACACTATTGGCATCCAGGCCTTTTCAGATAGGTGTCTACCGAGCCAAACATAACTACACGGATGTAACCCTGTAGCTAATTCGAATGATATCACACGAGCGAATCCGGTTAAATCAAAATCAGGTAATGGTCCATTAATGGCAACACGAGTCATTTCATGCGTGGGGTGTCCAAATCGTTTGAAGTAGTTACTACATTCCCCATATCCGAGAAAACTTCCGGGATAACACGCGGATATATCAATTGAAATCATACCATCACGTGAGTATTTCGTATTCCACAGTCCTCCATGACCAAATTCGACGCAACTCAATTTAACATCTTCGAGAAAATCACTTCGTGTTGGACGCCATGAGTTTTTTTCTCTTGCGAAGTGAGCTACCACTGATGGAATAGTAAAACTATCCGTGAGTAGTTTTTCATGGGAATTCTCCGGTGAAAAATCACTAGCGATTTTTCTCATTCTGTTATCTAATTCTTCAACGCGATATAATTCGCCATTTGGTCTTACAAATTGATCAAATCCTATTTCGGGATCTTCATCACTTCTAAGTAACCACACTGACACAGGATCATCTTTACACAACGCATGAATAGCATCGAATAATTTCTCTTCATAGAAAACATCCCCGACGAACTCCTTAGGGATATATTTCACGGTTCGTTCTCGTGGAAATACTGTTACCGCAGGTGTCCACGCGTGTTTGTTATGATCAATAATCTGTATTGGCGCTCCATTTTTGTTATATTTCGGTTCGTATAAAACCTCTCCGGTTATCGTCATAACGGTTATTGGAAATCTTAATGATGTTTCTAATTTAGCTATATCAGAAATCTTTGCACCATGCTGTTTCACTGTCAGTTCCCACTCGGTTATTTTCCTACGTCGCAGATCAGTTAGTTTATTTCCCCGGGACGCATTTGTGAAATGTTCTATTATTCGTTCTGCTACACAATTAAGCCCTGACGAATATTTCATAGGAGCTAGTTTTGCGATATCGGGTTTATCATTTAACGGATATATCCCATAAACCATTGCTGTTACGGGATAAGATCTTTCGTAGTATGGCTTATCGATTCCGGTTAGAATTCCTGGTTTGGAATCTCTACTCACAATGACAGCTTTTTTATTCTTGAGAATTGGTTCGAATTTATCCCTAATAATCCATTTGCCATCGACTTCGATAATGAATTTGATTCGGAAAAAATATCTTTTTCCCCCAACACGTGAAATTATCACTGCTGCTTTTTCATCATTCATGGTAGCATCAACAACACCATCAATTCGAAATGTTGACCAACAATAAGATGCTCCATCACGCTTGAATTCATTAAAACAGTCTCTGATTTTACTAATCATGGCTTTATCAAGAATTGTATTCTTTGGTGTATTAGAAACTATATCGAGATTGAATTGAGCATCTTTCCAGGGTAATCTCTTGGACGTTTTTTTTGGTTTATCGAGATTAAATTTAGGATTAATTTTTAATAATCTCTTAAACTCTTTCATGTTTCCGTCTCTTGGACGTTTTTTGGGTTTATCGAGATTAAATTTAGGATTAATTTTTAATAATCTCTTAAACTCTTTCATGTTTCCGTCTCTTGGACGTTTGAGATTAATTTTGTTACGTTTTTTGGGTTTATCGAGATTAAATTTAGGATTAATTTTTAATAATCTCTTAAACTCTTTCATGTTTCCGTCTCTTGGACGTTTGAGATTAATTTTGTTACATTTTTTGGGTTTATCGAGATTAAATTTAGGATTAATTTTTAATAATCTCTTAAACTCTTTCATGTTTCCGTCTATTGGACGTTTTTTTGGTTTATCGAGATTAAATTTAGGATTAATTTTCAATAATCTTTTAAACTCCTTATCAGCATTGAATTCAGCATTTTTCGAAGGCGTTCTCCTTAATTCCCTCATGCTATAATTAAAACAAGTATTTAAATGAAGAATTTATATATAATGAATCACTGCAAGTGGCTTATGATTGGATCAGTA
Source organism: Unio pictorum (assembly GCA_030141615.1). NCBI lineage: Eukaryota > Metazoa > Mollusca > Bivalvia > Unionida > Unionidae > Unio > Unio pictorum. Next base: position 13,797,685 of record JARLTB010000034.1, read on the forward strand.
ACCCCGTGTAACAAATCATGCAGAAATGAGTTTTGTGGGTATCATATGCAAAGCTTTCGACGTGGAAGCCTTGGCCCGTTACCCTGCATGCGATGTGGGGTTGGGGTCAGGGGAAAATCTCAGTTGTGTCTTAATTGCGGTGGTAAGCGATACAGGGAGTTGAAGCGTTATTATGATAAAAGAATAAAAAATGGACAATCAATCAGAAATTATGACCCTGAAAAAGTCCCTGACACTGACAACGTCCCTGACAAAATCATAAGAACTCCTCAAGACTACATCGAAAGATTCTCCAGTGATGTAATCATTAAATCAAACAATGAATTAGACAAACAATAGTATTATGTATACGAATGAACCAAGAATTCAGACACCATCCCTTGATTACAAATTATGAAGCATCCAGTGATGGTGTTGTAAGACACTGTAGACTGAAGAAACCAGTTGGTTCTGTGAATAATCTAGGGTACTTGATGTTTACTGTTGGGAAGAAAACTTATCTCAATCATCGTTTCGCATTTGAATGTTTTTATGGATTGATCGAGGATGATTTTGTTATTGATCACAAGGATTCTAATCCAAAGAATAATTCTTTATCAAATCTGCAGGCTGTTACTCAAAGTGAGAATACCAAACGAGGGAAGACTGGAAAATGCAAAACGGTTGGGAAGAGACCTGTGAAATCTTTGAATACGATAACTAACGAAGAAAAAATATTTCAACCAATAACTAGCGCCGGTAGGCATTTCGATATTTGTGGACCCTCAGTACGAAGAGTTGCAGAGGGGATTTATCGATCGGCTATTTCAAAAAGGACGGGACAAAAAGTTAAATTTAGTTATGTCTAATGCGTCATATTTTTCATTTAGAAATATATCATTATTATAGAATAATGAATTCTGAAAACATGAATAGCATTTTATCCGAGATTTCAAAATTGAAAAGTTGGGATATTGAACTATCAGATGGGTTAAATCCTGATCAAATCATGTCTGATTTTCAGGATATAGAATACGGAGTTAGCACTAACAAGTATATGCTACCAAAGAAGTATGCGCTCATCAAGAGAATTCAAAATTCTATTAGGGACTCTCTCGCATTTTCCAGTGACGTAAGTGTGTTCGCTCCGTTGTATACCATCGTAGAACGAATACGAAAAGAATTGGGGTACGAATACGAATTGAAAAAGGAGGTTAATTCTAAAGTTAGAAACCTACGGGCGTTAATTCAAGAAAATGAACAATTTTGATTGACCATTTATCATTATTTGATTGTGACCGTCCCTCATAGAGATTTTAATTTTTTTTAGCATTTTTTGATTGATAATGTCAAAAACAGTGAAAATATTTCACACTGAATAAAAATTGATGGACGGTTCAGATTGATCAAAACTAGAATGAGGAAAGTCACAGTATTATTTATTTTTATAGCAATTATGTGACTTTCCTCATCATTGATAGAAGGTGTCTCACGATGAAATAACACTTCCATGACCGTATCAAAAATCATCTATGATATGTCATTGATGTCAAAAAAGTGAGGAAAGTCACAGTATTATTTATTTTTATAGCAATTATGTGACTTTCCTCAAACCTGATAGAGCTGTTAAAACACCTCCATGATGGTGTTAAAAATCATCTATGATATGTCAAAAAAGTGGGAAAAGTGTTTTACAATTGAAACATTGTTTCTGATTTCAAATAATGGTCAATGAAGCATTAACAACCATATTGGCTCGTGAACGACTGGATGCAATTAAGAGATTTGTACCAATTCGTGACTCTGTACGGAATAAACTACAACAACGACAGAGTCTTCAGACTGATTTTGCTGCGGGATCTGAAGAATTGTTTAAACCAGTAACCACAGCAACGAAGGAGATAGAGCGTGCTATACTGGGAGATGATCCTGACGGTAAAAGAAAAGAAGAGGGTCTTATTCCTGTGTTAGAAAAAATAGCAAAAAGAACTAAACAAACAAAAAAATCCTTGCAATCACTTCCTCAGGATATATCAACCGCTTCAGAACGAAAATTTAAAGGATTTCAGGAAGAACTAGTTAGTGGACTACCTAAATCAATTATATTTACCGAGAGCGCTAAACAACAAATTCTCAACGAGGATATAGACAATTTAGGTGAATTCGCTGCTAACAGCTATGATTCACAAGAGAAGTTTTTCACGGACAATTATTCGGATTATAGAATGTCACATAATGAATGGGCTGATATAGTGTATGAAATAAATACTGGGAGTTTAGATAGAAGGATGAAGGAATACAGAGACTTCAAGAGAAAATTTCAACTCCAAATAAGACAGCCATACGATGAGAAGAAATTTCTGGGGAGTGGTCTAGTTGGAAACGCTAGCGTTTCATGTCCTGGTAGTGTTCTCAGTGATATATCACGATTAGAGGTTCTTGTAGGAGGGTTCCGAGCTGGAAATAACTCTCCAGAAATAATTAATGAAGCAGCTGATATCTGTAGACGATTATTTCAGGGTGGTATCATGGATATCAGCACATATCGAGATTTCATTGGCGAGTTAGTGGAAAGTGGGTATCATAGTGACTGAATTGAAAAATCTGATGACGAAGTCATTCGATTAGATAAATAACAATTGAAAAATTGTTTCTGATTTCAAATAATGATCATACACTACAATCATGATAAACCAACCCCCGTCTACGTAGTTAATTCACGGTTTCCGGTTTATAGAGCATACTACGGAGATGGTTTAGGTAATACCATTTTAGGGTTATTTGCGAGAATGGCTCCAAAAGTGATGCCGTTGGCTAAACAATTAGGAATGAAAGCAATTGATGTTATTCGTGATAAGGGTATTGGTGCTGTTGGAGATCTTGCTGGAAAAGCGTTTTCAACTGCGAAGAATAAATTAACATCATTAGTGAAATCACGGATGAAATCCAAAGGATTTTCAAAACCGTTACCGTCTACAGCGGAAATGCCTGCAAGTGTTAGTAGAATTATAAATAACGCAGTAGATGAAAAATTAGCGTCGATGGTTTTAACCCCCGACCAAAGCAATATTGCAAATATGATAGCAGGAAGTGGCTTTAAAAAACTACGACAATGAAAATGGAAAATCGCGATTTAGACTCTGATAAATAGAATAAAATGTTCAAAAAGTCACATGATCCAGCGTTTGATATAGACGCCCCAGTTGGCAAGGATGATTCTGTACGCGATTATCAATATTACGCCTATCATGCCATAGACTCAAATAGTCGAGCAAGAATTGATCTTCAAGTCCATGATACCAGTAAATACTTTCTACCCTGTGAAGCGTTTATTGAAGTAGAAGGAGAAATTGTAACAGCTGATGATACTCCTGCTGTACCAGCACCGTATCCAGCTGGTACTCAAGTCGGGTTTGTCAATAATGGTATCATGGCGCTATTTGAGAGTGCTAGATATCTCATTGATGGAAAAGAAATCGAGTCGATAGATCGCGATGTTGATGTGGCTACAACAATAATCGGGTTAGCGAGATATTCTGATGATTATACAAGATCAGCAGGACCTTCTATGATGTTTGCAAAAGATGCTACAAATACCGCTGGAGGAAAACAATTTGTTGTAAGACGACCACAGAATAATGCTGGTACCGCTAATATTGATGCCGAAGATATGATTATAAACAACGATGTTAATTTCAATCTAGGAGCTGCAACACGTATTTCAATGTTGCAAGGAGCGCGTAAATCATTTTCATGCGCGATTCCACTGCATCATATATTTGGATTCTGTAGAAACGTCAGAAAAGTTATTTATGGAGCGAAGCATACAGTATCGCTTGTACGAAAGAGTGATGATAGTGACGCAATCTGGAGGATTCCAGCAGACAATGCAAATCCAAATGCTGATGCCGGTAAAGTCAATTTAACAAAAATATCATTGTGGATGCCAATGTTGACTCCAGCAATTACCGCAGAAGAACGATTACTATCATTTATGGACCAAGGAGGAAAATCATTACTAAGTTGGCTAACCGTGAGTACAGATGTTAAACAATCAAATATCAACGGGTTATTCACTTGGAACCTAGCATCAAAACAAGGCGTTTCTGCGCCACGTCATATATTTATTGCGTTACAAGATAACGCACGAGTTGGCGATCAACGTTTCAGTCATATGATATTTGATCAATTAGGTGTGAAAGACGTCTCACTGAGAATAAACGGCCAGCAGGAACCATCCGAGGATATACAACTTAATTACACAGAAAATCATATTGCTCGCGTGTATCATCGTCTGTTGTCGTTTATGGCACGCGATCAAAATGTGGATACTGGTTTGCAAATATCACAATATGATTTTAAAAATCTGTATCCGATCTATTACTTCTCACTGGAACATCTCGATTTGATGAGACAATCTGTTGTTGATATACATTTTAGAGCTAATGTGACTCGTGGTGCTATTGCTGATTATAGAGCGGTTGCTGTCATTCTCAGTGATAAATCAATGCTACTTGAAGGTGTTGGTGGAAGAATGAGAGTGGTAGATGCACCAGTGGAAAACATGTAATTGAAATTGTAAACGATTTAGAATCAATCAATTATGTATAATGTCATATAGTAATATTAGTGTTGCGTTAACTCCCGGTCAATTAAAAAAATTGCAATCGGAATCAGCTAAAAAATGTGGAACCACAATCACGTTGAAACCCAACCAAATGACTGGTGGTGCAAATAAACTATCGCTGACAACTCGTCAGATGAAACATTTCAATGATGCACTAGTAGCAAAAAAGGGTGTTCAGATTACTCTTTCTGCGGCTGCTATCAAAAATATGATTAAAACAGGCGGTATATTTCCGTTGTTAGCTGCGATTCCAGCATTGATTGCAGCAGCAGCCCCAGCGGTGGCTAAAGCGGCAGCGTTAGGAGCCGTTGGTACTGCAGCAGGAATGGCACTAAAGAAGGCAACTGGGAAAGGATATAAAAAAAGGGAAAGGGTCTAAGACTACCAGGAACCCCGTATTCGTGGTACAGCGGAAAGGGTCTAAGACTAGGACCGGTTTATTAATTGGAGAGTCTTTGACTCAGGAACCTATGGTTGTGGAATCTTTGATTCCGATGTCCAATTTTGATTTACTCGATGCTGCTAAAAAACTCGCGATTAAAAACTTCAGAGGTGTCTTTATGAAAGATCAATTACCACATCAACCAAACAGCGTTGAAACCGGAATCATTAATTTAGATAACAGCACCGGACCCGGAACTCACTGGGCTGCATACGCTATTGATCCACGTGGGATTGTCTATTTCGATTCATATGGATTAGCCCCACCAAAAGAGTTTATGCGTTATATAAAAACCCTTCCAATGAAGACTTGGTATTCTACGCTACCAACACAACAAATGAATGACCCACCAATATGTGGCAGCGAGGTATTAAATGTCCTTAACGCTATTTCTAACTCCTTGAGTAACCCAAGCGGAAAACCACCACATGTTGTCGTGAATGAATACACTAGTAATCGCTGGAGAAAATCGAAGATTTTTCAACGAAGTCGTCAAAAACGATTTTAGAGAGAGAAAGAGTTTTACAATAACATGATTGATATTTGGGGGAGATCTTTGAAACCCAAACCCGATGACACTGCAACGGGTGATGTAAAAAAACTAATCAAAGATGAAATAGCTGAGACGTTGAATTTAGCAAGTGTTGACCCGAACGAAATAGTTGTATTTCAGGACAAACAGGGTAAATTGAAAAGCAGTGATGTGTCATTGAATGACATTTTGATACGGCAGCGCGACGCCGCTGAAAATTCTATTGCGCTATATTCCAACAGTGGACAACTTAAACCAGGCGCACTTGTGTCTACAATCACCGACGCGATTGCTACCCATGACAATAAGATTGCCGCCCACGACAACATGATTGCTACCCATGACAATAAGATTGCCGTCCACTACAACATGATTACCACCCAAGACAACAAGATTGCCGCCCAAGACAGCATGATTACCACCCAATACAACAAGATTACCACCCACGGCCGTGAGCTGGATGATCATATACGAGGTTATAATTCTTTTCGCAAAAATGTCGTACATAAATTCTTTGGAACCCCGCTTGTGGTTGGCATGACTCTCGCTGAAATTAAAAACTATCTATCGCTATTCTTTTTTAACAGGGACGCGGGAAGAATGATGAATGAAAATGAAATCAAGGCAAATTATCTCGATATTTCTAAACTAATAGAAAATCTTGAAAAGGTAAGGATTCCGCACAAGCGCATTAAAAATATCGTGTATACGGTCAAACATGGAATCGAGGATTGGATAAGAGACAAAGCTCCTAGAATTACCATCGATCTCTTGTGGGATGAGGGGGAAGTGAAGGTTGATGGTATCTATAGGTTAACGTGGGCCTCTATCGATCAATTTAATATGATCATGAACAATAGAACCTACTCTGGTGGCGTCGCGACGTTAATTATCGAGACTGGCATAACACCAGAATTTCACTTCGTCGCGGTTGATAGCTCCACCATTAGATCAAAAATAGCCTGGTGCATAGAACTCGTAGATCATTTTTCCGGCTGAAGTACTAGCAATTCCCGCTAACGATGACAAATAATTGAAAACACTAGTAGTTTTAAAATAACAACAATGATTTCATCAACGCAATGTCGCTATGATCAGGTCAGAGAATTTCAGACTAGACTCAAAACCCTCACTGAGGAGTATCAAATAAAAATAAAAAAATACCGACGAAGAATCACCGCAATTGATATTACTATGTACTCGGTGTCAAGCGTTCTCGCTGGCGCCGGAATAATACTTGCATCGGTTACAATGATTGCCCCGGTCGTAGTTCCAATTTGCATTTCTGCGGTGGCTACAATCGGGGGTATATCAACCGGGATAGCAAAAAAGATATCATCATGCAGCCAGAGTAAACTGCAGAATTACTTAATTCAATTTCATATTGCATCAACCGCATATTCGCAGTTATCCCTGATGATATCGTCGTCACTCGATAATACAATTATATCAGATAGTGAATTCTCAGCGATGGTCAGTATTTTTGATTCAGCGATATCAAAATTAGAGCGACAACATGAATATAATAACAATAACAACACCGATGGAATTAGAAAACACGAACCCAAAAACAAACCCAAACACGAACCCAAAAACCAAAATGATCTCAATAATCTCAACTATACCAGATTGTGAGTTCTCAGTGATGGTCAGTATTTATGATTCCGCGGTGTCAAAATTAGAAATACAACATGAGTATAATAACAATGACGACACCGATGGAATTACTTCAACGAGTAGTGGAGAACACGAACCCAGTACAAACAAGCATGATATCAATAACATCAACGGAACCCGAGTTTAGTGTGAATTTCCCTAGCCCAGTCCCCGTGAAGGAGATAGCGCTAGCAAAATTACGAGTATACCACAGTTGGCCTAATATCAGATCAAAATCATTTGGTGGTCAACAACCCAATAATTCACTGGTATTTGCGAATAAGAATAAAGATGACGGGACTCCAGACTGGAAAGTTGTTTCGATACCAACCGGATCATACCAAATCGAACAAATCAATAATGAATTCGCGCGTAGAATAAAATCGATTACTGGAACAGAATCGAAAATCGCTATAACAGTTCATGAACCGACGCTATCATCCGCAATTGAGATAAACACAGAAGGATACGTCGTAGATATCTATCAAAGTTCTATTAGAACCGTACTAGGATGGCCTGAATTACCACCAGGGGGAAAAACCGTTGATTTACCAGAACCACAAAAAACTGATTATATCACCGACAGAATAAAACCTGATAATCCAATAAGGAGTTATAAAGATCATAGATTTACTATAGATTTTTTTGGTCTCAGATACCGATCAACTGGAGAAGAGAGGCCAGGGGATAGAATAGAGGGATATCATTTTGTTAACGAACCTGAAATCATTAAAAATTTCACAGCAATGAATAATGATTTATCGCTGTTGTTAATATCTCTTAAATCCGGCTCTCTCACCCGAGATGAATTTATCAGCGTCGTAGAAACATGCAATAAAATTATCGACGATATGGAAACATTTAATCTGAAAATTATTCAGGATATATTAGATGACGATAATCCCCTATCGAGAACAGAATTTGCAAAACAATATAAATTTCCCGTCAAAGATATTCCGACATTCAAACTACCGGGATATAACGTACCGGAACTAAAAAAACTTCTCAGTGACACCATCGATGTTGGTTTTAAAATAATTCATGATGCATGGAAAAAAACAGCATCACAGGAAATAAAAATCCTCAAACATAATAATGATCCAGATGGTGGCGGTAGGCATATCGCTCCGTTCAACGTGAATATATCCTCAGTGATTGCGCTTAATTTAGTATGTGATGTTATCGAAGGAAGCTATCAGATTAATCTAGAACAATCAAATCAAGCTCAGCAGGGATATATTCTTTATTCGTTTGCACCAATAGCTCCTCCAGGATTCCTAATTATTGAAAACCCAATTAATCCTGTCTACATGCGATGCCATAATAATTCATTAACCAGAATTAATTTCAAACTCACCGACCAGTCAAATAATCTGATTGATTTACAAGAAGAGGTGTTAGCGATTAGTTTGTTTGTAAAGTCCTAAAGACTGGATCAAATATTCGGTTAAAATCATTTATTATTTTTTGTTAACCTGTAGCAGCAGAGAGGGTGGATGACAACAAGTTGCGACCAAAATTAATTAAAAAATCGTAAAAATCTCCGTTTTCATTTTTTTAGTTAAAATGAGATTTCGTAGGGAAGGCTCGTTAAGATTTCAATCAATTTTTTGTCTGAAAACGTTGTAGGGTTTGCCCCTGAGACATTTTTTTTGGTTAAAATGAGATCGTAGGAAGGCTCGTTTTAAGATTTCAATCAAAATTTTGTCTAAAAACGTTGTAGGGTTCACCCTCTTTTTGGTTAAAATGAGATTATAGGACGGCTCGTTTTAAGATTTCAATCAAATTTTGTCTCAAAACGTTGTAGGATTCACCCTCTCTGCTGCTAATGCAAATCTAAATGCATAAGCCTGCCCCAAAATCGTGACATTATTTGACATACACTCATGAAAACTTGCTGTAGACACATCCCAAGGATATTAATTCAACAGTATTTCACCTCACTCTTGAATTTTTGTACACATCATTATCTCGTGGACATTAATTCAACGGTTTCAAAAGTATGTCTATGTGATCTAATTTTCACCCTTGAGTGACTTATTCATTCTCAGTTATACACATATTTCATCATCGATATTTGTAACTCTAATTAAGTTACACGAATGAAAACTGTCATGTGAATGCATCTCAGGGTGAGTAGTCCAACCATAACGAAGGTAAATCACCGTGACCTGAATTTTATCATCGTAACGATCTTCTTTTCTTCCATTAGTCGTTAACATAGACTCTTAATCAATGGGTCTGATTCCGATCCTCAAGGCCGTATCTCTTTGCAATTATCCAAACTCCAACTGCCTTCGCATCCGTCTTCCTTAATGTTATCTGGTGAAACACTGGTTATTAATTTCATGTTGTCTGAGGAGTGAGTGTGATTTGGATTTGTAACGTAACTTTAACAATCTTTCTGTCATATCGCAACGATGTCTGCAGTGTGGCAGTTTATAGTGATATCTAGCAATGAGGCATCATGTAGCACGATGTCCCACCCAGTCACATTATCCTGACACCAGGCCGACCAGTCCTAACACTAACCTCTTAATGCTAAGCACCAAGTGAGGTAGCTGTTAGTACCATTCCATTTTTATAAGTCTTTAATATGACTCGTTCGGGGAACGAACCGACGACATCACGCTAACGAGGCGGTCGCTCTAACTATTAGGCCACCGGAGCGGTATCTTGTCTGAAGAAACACTACTGACTAATTTAATATTGTCTGAGGAAATGCTACTAATTTAATGTTGTCTGAGGAAATGCTACTGAAAAATATTTACGAACTACTCTGCTTTCAATGAAAACAGAGCCTTGCAAACTATGTTATTATTATTATTATTATTATTATTATTATTATTATTATTATTATTGTTGTTGTTATTATTATTATTATTATTATTATTATTATTATTATTATTATTATTATTAATATTATTATTATTATTGACAATTGTATTTGCTTTTCTTTAGTGTATCTTCAACTATGTAACATGCATGTAAATTTGTACGTAATCGAGGGCAAATAATAGATGGCCACAATAAAACTTAGTTCCATGCAACTAATTGTATCATCCTCTTCAAATAAAGTTGCTATGGTTATTATTATTATTATTATTATTATTATTATTATTATTATTATTATTATTATTATTATTATTATTATTATTTTATCACTATTTTATCATTATTGTTATTATTATTGATTGCGACATAAGCAAATTTCAGCATCATTAAAATTCTACGAATAACAGCTTTACATCATCAAGATGAGATTGTATCAGAAATCGTGCATTAAAACTTTCAAGGCCAAATTGCCACATTTTGACACATAAGACTTAAATAAATTACAGAGTGCTTATTTTACCTACATTGCATCTTAGTGATGCTTATGTTCATAGACAGTTGTTTTTCCCAAGGAAACGTTTTAATTGTAGGGCCTAACTATAACTGTTTCATTAAATGCATTAGTACTCATGCATACAAACATAAGCTTTGTGCTAAGTATTTTTAAGGTAATTCATAGATTATCAGACTTTATATATATGTGGCCCCATATACTAAATATACTATTTATCATAGTTTTGTTTCCATGGAAACCCCTCATACTCAAGACACTTTTTCCAATAACTGTTTTTATGTTTTTTCGTCAAACATATAATCGATGCGGTAAATTCAGCTCATAATTCTGATTCATTGAGATTTCTCATGGATCTAATCTAACATGGTAGTCAGTTTGACCGACTATAATGCTTCGAAAAATATTCTTTTGCCCCAACTAATCTTAGAAAGTGAAATATTATTTTGTGTCTGTCCATCCATGCATCTGTCTTTCCCTTTTTGTTTCCGCATGAATAACTACCTTAATAATTTTGACCTTTCAGAACAATTTTGTACGTAGCTTGATATAAGCTTCAAACGAATTACTTAACAATACCAAAGTAAAATGAAGTGACCCAATTTTCTGGATTGAGTGGCTAGTGTTTTGTTCTGTAACAGTTCCTTTGTCGTTGTCTTTCCAAACCTGTTCATATGGGTGAGATATAACTGTGCTTATTGTTGAATCACTTTGCACCAAAGTGCTTAATAAGCGACTCTGCTGTCTGGCGATTTACTATCCAATTTAGGATTTTATCCCTTCGCCGATCAACAATGAGGTCATGTCTGAATGTTAAGAGTAACAAATTAGTTCCAAATATGTGGCCCCATTAATTTTTTTTAATTTTTATGACTTATGGAAGTTGGTCTAATACATCTCTTGGAAGTATTTTTAAACGAAACAATTCTTTCAAAGACAGTCTATTACGATGTGTTTCTGCAAATCGTAAATTACACATCTTTTGCCACATTTTAATATTCGGAGGTAGGTACTTTTTACAGAATTTGATCATCTGCATTCCACGTCATCATGATAAAACGTTATCTACACTGTTATTGAATTCATTCCATTTCATTTCTGCACAATCACGCTATTAATTAAAACCGACTTTAACCAAATTTGGTTTGCGAGCTAATTATGGCTGACTTTTAATCAAATTTGATTCGCATACTAATTATAACTGACTTTTAACCAACTTTGGTTTGCATACTGTTTAGACTGACTTTTAACCAAATTTTGTTTACATACTAATTATGACTGACTTTTAACCAAAGTTTGTTTACATACTTATTATGATTGACTTTTAAACAAATTTTGTTTTTATACTAATTATAACTGACTTGTAACCAGATTTTATTTACATACTAATTATGATTGACTTTTAACAAAATTTTGTATACATACTAATTATGACTGACTTTTAAGAAAAGTTTGTTTTGTTACGTATATTTGATTTAAGTCATTTATTTTTATTTTAATTGTTTGTTTGTCAGATTCAAATTTGACATTTTAAGTTTAAGATTCATTCATTGGGAGATATATTTTTTAAAAAGTGGGATGACTTGTACTTTACAAATAAATACCAGATGTTGACCTCATTTCTGACCTGGCTTCAGAATTGTAAACAAGCTTTTAAAATGATTGGTTGATTCCAAGGACATTATGGAGCTTTGTTATAAACATCTTTCTATTTTTAGTTGGGTCATACGGTGTGCACGAGATTTTTTGAACGTAAATTTGTTCTAAAGATTCTAGAAGATCATGTGACCCTTCCTTGTTTACGTAAAAACAGGTATATAAATTATGTTTTGGAGCTAACTATTTAGTAGAAGTTAGGCTGTTAGAATATTAAGTTGTATTGTTTTGAGTTATTTTAAATTACTGGAAATTATTTCAATTCGTTTGGATCAAGACGATTTATTTTGTTATTTATCTGGAAAATAATTGTGCTCATTGAATTTCATAAGACCAGAACTGACTTCATCACGTGACATCGTCTTCCATCTTGGATGCTTCACTAAGATTCGAACTGGGAATTATTATGACATTTTATTACCAGGACTTTTGCAATTTAACTAGTGGATTATATTTTAAGTTACTTTTGGATTAATTTTGGGAATTGATTCTTAAAACCGTAAGTTTATTTTTCTTTTCTGGAAAATATTTGTGCTCAATAAATTGTTTATTAAGTTTTTACAAGCTTTGCTATTTTCACTCTTTCTATGTTACTGTTTATTCGAGCCTAAGCACGTAACAGTTTACATACTAATTATGACTCACTTTTAACCAAATTTGGTTTACATACTAATTATGATTGACTTTTAACCAAATTTGGTTTACATACTAATTATGATTGACTTTTAACCAAATTTGGTTTACATACTAATTATGATTGACTTTTAACCAAATTTGGTTTACATACTAATTATGATTGACTTTTAACCAAATTTGGTTTGCAGATGAATATTGATGAGACTCCACCTGAGTTCAGATGGTAATGTTCCACGTAGAGTTACTTTCTTTGATCTACCAAATCTAACCAATTTTGTTTCTGCAAAGCAACTCCCCTTTAGAGTTTGAAACAATTGCTTTTAACTCTACTGGCCATGTGCCAAAAGAGCTTCATTAATGGTTTGATGTCCGTCGTTCATCCGTCTGTACTTCATCCGTCTTCTCTCTGTTCATTAGCACAAGTTTGTTATCGGTATTACTCTTAAACTCTTTTGGGGATAGCCACAAAACTTTACATATATTTGTATTTCTAAGTTTAGTTGATCCATAACGTAAATGGTTCTGCACGGACATGCTTCATGTCTGCCGTAGTCACCATATTTTACAGCTTATTTTTGTTATTTCGACTAAATATATCAGCATACAGATTTAACAGAAAGACTTCGTATTATGTTGAGTCGGACCTGAATGAAAATAGTATTGCTTTTATATCTAATAATACCCGCCACAGTTGCCATTTTGAAATTTGTGTGGCCACTACCGCTTCTGAACAGCAAGTCATATTGCTATGGCTTTTTATGCCCCTATGATTAAACTAGGATGGTCACTATGGTTACTCTTGGTCACTACGGTCACTCTAGCATGGTCACTATGGTGGTTATCTTGAAACTCTTGTTATCGCTACTCTTCCTGCACGGATGGTAACATATGCTGACAATTATAAAAAAAAGTGCATGTTTAATTCAACATGGCCAGTGAGACGGACATCATAAAAATAATATCAGTGGTTACAACACTGGAGTTTTAGAGACGAGAAATGTCTCGGATTGCTGGAAAATCGTTTCCCTTTGATGGGTTCTTCATGGGAACTTCGTGGTATTCATTCGCTGAGTCGGTCTGTGTTTGCTGAGTTACATGTTCAACATGCAGTATAATTTTTGCGGAGGTATTGATTGTATCTGTTTGCTGCTACCTTAAAAAATTTATTGATTGTATCTGTTTGCTGCTACCTTAAGAAATTTATTGATTGTATCTGTTTGCTGCTACCTTAAGAAATTTATTGATTGTATCTGTTTGCTGCTACCTTAAGAAATTTATTGATTGTATCTGTTTGCTGCTACCTTAAGAAAACTGAAAATGGCTGCGACGATTCTGTCTTGAGAATAAAAGATAAAACAAATTGTGGGTGTTCCAATGTGTTTAATACTTCCTTCTAGATTGGTGTGTACGGTCTGACGCCATTCTTGACAACTTACTAGTTCTTGATAATGGTAGAATGAAAGGGTTTTACTGAATGACATCTACTGGCATGCGAAAGCCTGGGAATACGATAATCACATCACGCCTGGGAAAATATAGTTCTACAATATAGCCGTGATCACATTATGGCTCTAACAATGAGTGAATTAACTAGGATTAATGCCACAGCATTTAAAAATTGTTAGATAACAAAGAACACATAAATTATTTAAATAAAGTACACTTTTTGGATATTGTTTTTAACTTAATAAATATTCTAATCTTTAAAATATTTGAAATTACACTTAAACATTAGTTAAGGTTACAACTCCTATGATATGATATATTTAGTGCTAGTCCATACAAAATACTGTACAAACACACAAGCTAAACATACAACCTGCACACACAATGGACAAATATGACTCTAGCAAAGTCAACTGGAAAATAATTATAGATAATAATAACAAATGGGAAAGGAGAGGAAATTGGCCCTGGAATTTATATAATTCTAAGGGAATAGAGTACAATCCTAAGTTTAAGGAACAAGACTGTAAAGAAATCCTTATTCTCTGTGGCACTAAGGAGAATTGGAAAGTATTATCGGTCGAAATTCCTTTATGGGTAATTTAACTGTAATAATTTGACAAACAAAACAAAGATCAACCGTCATCTAAATTTATTTTAATAAATAAAATGGAAAACATTTAAACACACACTATAATAGCACACATGGGTGGACAGGGATCCACTACACCTTTTTATACATATTCATTATATACGGTGTTCCTCTTCCGACTCAAACCAGCTGTATGTGCTGGGCAGAGACACGAGGATCAACACCCCACCCCCGCCGTAATCGCTATCTCTCAATTAACTGTCCAATTTTTGGAAGTCATTCTATACATCTTTGGAATTAAATTTAAACTAAGCACAATTTTTTTAAAATATGTGTATTAATATGAATTTTGCAAAGATTAAAAATTCTGCTGCTTATTGGAGTATTTCCGTTGCAGAAATTCGTTATCGGATGTGTGTAAAGCGCTTCAAGTTTGGATGTGAGTAATCTTGCTTGTAGTTCACAAATACAAAATGCCTAACTAAATAGAAAATATATCTTTCTTGTTTAAAAATCACCGGAACTTGAGAAGTTTGGAATTCACTTTCGACTGATAACACAATTTTAACTGGCCAAATATCATACTTACATAATCAGTCTTGAGATAAAACCATATGCGAAATGTCGAAATTTGAATAAGCATTGAACCTTAGAGTTGAATGCATTAAGACTTTTATCACATTTAAACCGGATAAAGTCTTTTTGAAGGGTCAATTCTACCCTTCTGTTTCATCTTTTTCCGCGTCAGTGTTACAACTTTAACGGGACTCGGTGAAATCGACCGAGATATTTTAGCACGGTCTTGAGAAAGTAGAGAGTTGAACTAACTCACCATGCCACTTGATAGGAACCCATGTCAAATAGTCATTCTTGAAAAAGAATCTTTATATAACGTAATTAAGAGATTTTTAGTGATGAAAGAAATGTTTATTTTATGAAAATCTTAGGAACCACTGCTTACGATTGGTCCAAGTGTAATAAAATCACAATAATTCAACACTTTCCCCAAGGTCAACAGTTTTTAACCCAATAAAATGTGCTTGTTTCTGGCCTCCAATAGCCAAGATTTTTTTATATCTTAGTCAGTCGATTATAAATCTGATACTTATGTACCAAATAGTATTTCAAATTAATTTTTAATTGCAGTAATTTAGTATTTTCTGGAGGCTCAACCTCACCTTTCCTCGGAGTTGAACTCGCTCTTGCCTCTCTAATGACGTACAAATAAATACTCCATCTATGACTGTCTAAATTCACACTTTTGTTTAGTTTCAGACATGTTGATGTGTTTTTGTGGATTACTTGTTCTAAGCGTGAATGTTATCAGTCGGACATTTGGTCGTAATGTAAACTGTCATCCATTATGGCCTCTGATTCGTCCATGCCAGGATGCCATGGATAAAAATTAGGGTAATAATACTGCTTAACTGCGTTTTATTAACATGTATATACTACCTTTCATTTATCCGTTTATAAATTTCAACATCATGTTCTAGAATATTAGAGTTATTCACCCCGATTTCTGACTTCGATAGAAACAGTTGAAAACGTCTATAATTTCATTTATATTTATCAAAGACTGTATTTGTTAAAACGATCTTTTTATAAAATGTTATATCATTTGTTTACTTGTAGTTTTTAATTCATTTGTTTTTAAATTTGATACCTAGAATGAATTTTTATAACATCGAATCTTGATCATGAAGTAATACTATATATATATATATATATATATATATATATATATATATATATATATATATATATATATATATATATATATATATATATATATAAAGTTCTCATATCTATTATCGATATCTATTTCTTGACTTTACAATTTACAACCGGAGATATTATATAAAGAATACTTAGGATAATAAAATAATTTTTATTTAAAATAAACGTTTATTAATGAAATTTTAACGTAATGATTACGAGTGAGAACTAGCTTAGTCATAACATCTAAATATATTCGAGAATTTGCAATGCTTAGACTTAATATATTAAATAGTCAAAAGTTGAAAATGGTATTGATGTTTAATTACATGGTCAAAACTTGAAAATGGTATTGATGTTTAATTACATGGTCAAAATTTGAAAAATGGTATTGATGTTTAATTACATGGTCAAAACTTGAAAATGGTATTGATGACATGGTCAAAACTTGAAAATGGTATTGATGTTTAATTACATGGTCAAAAGTGGAAAATGGTATTGATGTTTAATTACATGGTCAAAAGTTGAAAATGGCAATGT
Organism: Unio pictorum; assembly: GCA_030141615.1. Classification (NCBI taxonomy): domain Eukaryota; kingdom Metazoa; phylum Mollusca; class Bivalvia; order Unionida; family Unionidae; genus Unio; species Unio pictorum. Next base: position 13,814,856 of record JARLTB010000034.1, read on the forward strand.
TGTGTAACTAAATAGACAACAGTTGAAAATGGCATGCTGTTTAATTAAATAATCTCTGCACTAGACTGCCTTTGACTTTGGGAATCGCCAGAAAAATCGTTTGATTTTGGTTTCCTCCTACAAATAGACGCCAGTTTCAATTTCATTATTAATTCCCAATCTTGTAAAATTGTATTCCCATCAAATTCATTGTGACTATATGGAATATATATAATGCAAATTCATGTACGTATGTGCGTGTCACATTTCGAGTAATTTGATATTAAATTATACGAATCACTTAATAACTGTCAAAATGATATAGTTTGTGGTTAGAGTCGATTATATTTGTGAGCATTACGTCATACTGATTGGGTGTGGCATCCATATGAACTGCGTTCTTTAACCAAATATGCCAGACCACAGAACCACATCTTAAGGAAATGTATTTCTCATCAATTAAGCGACTATAATGAAAATAACCAGTTTCCAATATACATTAGTATATTTTGACTTCATTCAGTGTCATTTATAAGTCTTTGGTAAATTATAAGTATATCCTCTGGCGTGACAGTTAACCATTATTATATACTTTCATTACCGACTAAAGGGTCATTTGGTCTAAAATGATCATGGAATATTTGGTCTAAAATGATCATGGAATATTTGGTCTAAAATGATCATGGAATATTTGGTCTAAAATCATAATGGAATATTTGGTCTAAAATGATCCTGGAATATTTGGTCTAAAATGATCATGGAATATTTGGTTTAAAATCATAATGGAATATTTGGTCTAAAATGATCATGGAATATTTGGTCTAAAATCATCATGGAATATTTGGTCTAAAATGATCATGGAATATTTGGTCTAAAATCATAATGGAATATTTGGTCTAAAATGATCATGGAATATTTGGTCTAAAATCATAATGTAATATTTGGTCTAAAATGATCATGGAATATTTGGTCTAAAATTATCATGGAATATTTGGTCTAAAATCGTCATGGAATATTTGATTGAAATATTGAAAATAAATTCGGTTCCGAAATTTTACAACTAGAGCGGGTTTGCTTTATAATTTAGGGAAATATATAGCTGTTATTTGATTTAGGCACAAGAGGGTTCTACACTGCATTCATAAATAAGAAATTTATTTTAAGGGTAATGACTGGTTTATATGAATGAGAACTTTCTTTAAACTTTGTTAAGTTATTTATTTATTTTATTTTATTATATTTTTTATTTTATTTTATATTTTAACTCCATTATATTAAAAACTACATTAAGCTCTGCGAGCATTCGAAAACATTTCTGAACAAGTATTTAAAAAAAAACAAACATTCCAACTTAAATATATATATATATATATATATATATATATATATATATATATATATATATATATATATATATATATATATATATATATATATATATATATATATATATATATATATATATATATATATATGTTATGAATTTAGCAGCAATCAGATACTCTCTCTCTCTCTCTCTCTCTCTCTCTCTCTCTCTCTCTCTCTCTCTCTCACACACACACACACACAAACACAATATACAAAGGTGGAATTGGGTGTGAAAAAAAGTGGATTGATGGAGTGAAATACGAACTCCTGAAATTTAATTTTTATCATAAGAGACTATAAACCACATGTGATGAAAGCGAAACAGGCATCAATACTTAAATTCCAGCATAGGTTTTTCTGTCTCTAGCCGGATACTGCTCTAAATTTTAACCCTCCAAAATTGTAACGTTATTTATAGACATCTTACATTTGAAATGTATTTGTTTTTAATGAAAATTGGGGGAAAATGAAAAAGTACACGGAAAAGATTATGAAAATTTACTTAGAATTTGAATTATTTTTACATAGCATTAATTAGCATCCCTCACCCCTTCGTCTAGACCAAGCAGTATAGCAGTATTACTTAATACCTAATTTGGAAATTTCCCCAATATTCATTACAAATAAGTACATTCCAAATCTTACATTGAATATATATATATATATATATATATATATATATATATATATATATATATATATATATATATATATATATGGGAAAATGCAACGTTGCTACGTGTTTCTTGACAAAATACAAGAGACACGTGGCAACTATGCGCTTTCACTTTATATTTCGTTCCTGTAGTATTAGGTCACTATAATAATACTGTAATAAACATAATAAGAAACATAATAATAATAATAATAATAATAATAATAATAATAATAATAATAATAATAATAATAATAATAATAAATCTTTTTTAACGAGGATAACACATTTAGTCCTGACAGACCCATCTGCCATGTGGTCCTCAGTTATTGTCATTGGCTATGTAAAAAAATGACCCCAGAAAATAACAATACAAAACCATGCACATAATCAGGTATCGTGGAACACTCATTCATACATATATAACATGAATGACTACGTGTTATACTGGGAAACATCCAAATACGAACAATACTCAATACACAGGTCCATACATATCATACATTTCAGCTTAAGTCTCTCTCTCTCTCTCTCTCTCTCTCTCTCTCTCTCTCTCTCTCTCTCTCTCTCTCTCTCTCTCTCTCGTAGCAAGATAAGATACGGGCTAAAGTCCATGAAATAATATTGAGTGTTACGGAATTATTTTGCTTGTGTCGTACGAGTATCTCTGGAATTAACAATGATGGTCAAATTTAGTCAAACTGTCAGAGAGAGAGAGAGAGAGAGAGAGAGAGAGAGAGAGAGAGAGAGAGAGAGAGAGAGAGAGAGTATGATATGAGAGAGATAATATGGGAGAAGGGATCTGTCATTCATCTAGCCATTCATATTCTGTATATTGGGAAACGGTGTGGTATTACGATATGTGTATATAGATACATACCAGATATAGTGTGGAGCAGAGAAACAGCAAAAGGCAGGAGGACACAAAGCAGAAAGACACAAAGCAGAAGGACACAAAGCAGAAAGAAAAGCAGGAAGAGGGTAGAGGTAAAGCAAAAAATAAGGACAGCAGCGATAAGATGTAGTTGGAACAAAGAATCCGAAAGAGATATGCAAGATGGGGAGTTAAGAGAAAGGATAAATAATAGACATAATATATATTCTGAGTGGACAATGATAGTGAAGGACAAGGAAGATAAACATTAGTGTAGCATTTTGGAGATGTGGACATAACTTAGTGTGTATATTGGATATAAACAGCAGAATACAATATCGCTTAGTGTTTTAATTAGTATATAACTGGTCCCCGCCTCACCCCGAAGTCGAAAGAAAGACCGAATAGGTCAGACAGACCGCACCTAATGGGTTAGAATAACATGAAATCCTATGTATACAATCCTTATATTGAACTTCTTACATGTCAAAACGAATCTACGAAAAGCGAGAGAAAATCTCCAGCACGTAAATTTTATTAATGCATTTGTTGTAATTATTGATAAAAATGATAAACACAGGAAGAAGATAATTGAGTATACACCATGCTTTATCTCCAATACATTTCATGGTTACCTAATTATCTCCCCTTATCCCCACCCATCTTTTGTATATACAAACTGTATAGATAGGAATGATTTTTTAAAAAATTAACACTTTTACACTGGTCGTTCATTCCTTTAGAATTTTAATGTACATGTCCAGGATGGAATGCATGCGACACACATCCACTAAAATAGATATGACAGATATTTTCGTTGAAAGAACAAAACCCAGCCGGAATATTCATTTTTTTTTTATAGCTGTATGTACAAGATAATACATATAATGGGATTTACTTCAAACGTGCCACACTTTTGTTGATGCTTACTGGTTAGACGAATATGCAATGCATGTACGATATAAGGTGATAAAATTCCTTTCATATATATATATATATATATATATATATATATATATATATATATATATATATATATATATATATATATATATGCATCACACCCATCTCTGATTTCATTGTGACACATGGTAAGAGGGAAATTGGGGAAAGTAATTTTAGAAACCTCAGTATGTCCTAGAGCCCTACACTGACAAACATATATTATAGTCAATAATGATATATTAACATGTAGTATCAATGACAATAATACCTAGTAGATAATAAAAATATACTAACATGGTGTATCAATGACAATAATACCTAATAGATAATAAAAATATACTAACATGGTGTATCAATGACACATATAAAAAAAGTCAATAAAATATACTAACATGGTGTATTAGTGGAAAGAATATTTAATTATCAATACAAAATATGTCAACGTGGTGCATCAGTCACAAACATTTATAATAGTTAGTACAAAGAATATGTCAACTTTGTATGTCTGACCTATTAAATATAGCATAATCAGAAGTAACGGTCACTAGTATTACATAGAGTACAGCCTATAGTAAGGGTCACTAGTATTACATAGAATACAGCCTGTAGTAAAGGTCACTAGTATTACATAGAATACAGCCTGTAGTAAGGGCCACTAGTATTACATGTAGTACAGCCTGTAGCATAGGTCACTAGTATTACATAGAGTACAGCCTGTTGTAGGGGTTACTAGTAATATTTTGAGTACTTCCTGTAGTAAGGGTCACTAGTATTACATGGAGTGCAGCCTGTAGTAAGGGTCAATAGTATTAAATAGAGTACAGCCTGTAGTAAGGGTCACTAGTGTTACATAGAGTAATGCCTGTAGTAAATGTAACTAGCATTACAATTAAGTACAGCCTGTAGTAAGGGCCACTAGTGTTACATAGAGTACAGCATGTAGTAAATGTAACTAGCATTACAAGGTTAGTAGTGTTACATAGAGTACAGCCTGTAGTAAGGATCCCTATTATTACAAAAAAGAACAGCCTGTAGTAAAGTTCACTAGTATTACATAGAGTACATCATGCCGCAAATTACACTAGTATTGCATAGGGTACAGCATTTATTAAAGGTCATTTGATTAAATATAGTACAGCCTATAGTAAAGGTGAATTGCAGAATGTGTCAGTCCTTTGCCTGTCCGTTAATCATAATCAATATAATGGGTTAGTTCACTGACTGTCCGGTTTCCTATTCGGTAATATTTTGTAGAAAATGTTAATTGTGTCATGAGGGCAGGTATAGAACTATATAATCCTGTGATTATGAGGACTTGATATATCGTGTTTTAACATCTAGTGCCTTCAAGCAACATTATGATTTGACCAGTTTTGCTGAATTTTATTTTCTTCACATTACTGATTTCATGTGATTATTTTCTGTGAAAATACAAAAGTGCTCTGACAAAAATCTTGGATAAAGACATTCTCTGGAATTTATACTGAATTCAAACCTCGAATTATATTTAAGTGATTCAACAAAAGACTGTTGGTACATAAACACTTTAATAGCTACCAAAGACCCGTCATCGACTTCAGTTTTGAATTTTTCTGGACTGTTAGTAAATTCAATTCAGGACTTTAAATTGCCAGGACTTGTGTCTGTAATTCTTGGATTATTTTGGGATTTAATTCGCAACACCGTAAGTTGTTGTGTCCCATTTTCACTTTGTATTCTAGGGAAATAAATATATTTGTTAAGTCGCCTTTAACTCTTTTCTGTTACTTATTTAAAAAGCAATGACCCGTAACAAGTGAAAAAAAAGGATTACAATTGTTGTTTTATATGACGTCTTACTTCTTCATGACTCAGGCTTAGCAAGAAAAAATATTTTCGACAGATTTGGGAGTTATTTTCTATAATTTTATGTAATCCACATGCAACAGAAAATCTTATATTCTCACAAAATATAAAGGTATTCAGAAATGGTTACAAGTCGACCACGTGAAGAAGAACACTTGAAATCCGTTAGCGCTCTTGGAACTGTTCATTTCTACCATAATCCTGTATTAACTACATCTGGAATTGATCTCTGCAATAATCCTGTATTAACTGCATCTCGAATTGATCTCTACTATAATCCTGTATTAACTACATCTCGAATTGATCTCTACAATAATCCTGTATTAACTACATCTCGAACTGATCTCTACAGTAATCCTGAATTAACTACATCTCGAATTGATCTCTACAATAATCCTGTATTAACTACATCTCGAACTGATCTCTACAGTAATCCTGAATTAACTACATCTGGAATTGATCTCTACAATAATCCTGTATTAACTGCATCTCAAATTGATCTCTACAATAATCCTGTATTAACTACATCTCGAATTGATCTCTACAATAACCCTGTATTAATTACATCTCGAACTGATCTCTACAGTAATCCTGAATTAACTACATCTGGAATTGATCTCTACAATAATCCTGTATTAACTGCATCTCGAATTGATCTCTACAATAATCCTGTATTAACTACATCTGGAATTGATCTCTACAATAATCCTGTATTAACTACATCTCGAACTGATCTCTACAGTAATCCTGAATTAACTACAGCTCGAATTGATCTCTACAATAATCCTGTATTAACTACATCTCGAACTGATCTCTACAGTAATCCTGAATTAATTACATCTGGAATTGATCTCTACAATAATCCTGTATTAACTGCATCTCGAATTGATCTCTACAATAATCCTGTATTAACTACATCTCGAATTGATCTCTACAATAATCCTGTATTAACTACATCTCGAACTGATCTCTACAGTAATCCTGAATTAACTACATCTGGAATTGATCTCTACAATAATCCTGTATTAACTGCATCTCGAATTGATCTCTACAATAATCCTGTAATAACTGCATCTCGAATTGATCTCTACAATAATCCTGTATTAACTACATCTCGAACTGATCTCTACAGTAATCCTGAATTAAGTACATCTGGAATTGATCTCTACAATAATCCTGTATTAACTACATCTCGAATTGACTTTTCTATTTTAAAGACAGCACAAGATAAGTCGTCTGACCGAGAAATAGTCATTGTTATGTAATAACCAGCTAAGGATGGATAATTTTGTCAATATGAAGAATTTTTCCTGTCTGTTTAAACATCGCGCGAAGAAAACAATTTTGTAAATATCTGTTTGTAAATTGAATCAAGGACAACATAATAGCAACAAGTTGTGATAAACATAATAAATCGTATTGGGGTTTTACTCTCACATATAGGGTCATGGTCATCGAGGTTTATACAGAATTCTGTATATTGGTATTTCCATTGCTTCTTACGCAAATCTGTGCTTACAGTTATTGCGTTCAGTTCCTTAAGAAGAATCCCATGGGTAAGCCTTCTTGGAGTTAAACAAACATTTAATTCCACTTATCATGATTTTTTAAAAACCAATGTGTACGTTTTCTCACTCCCGGATGTCACTGCGCTAGACAGTCATAAATGTCAAGCCAGGTTTAAACAAATTATGAATGGCTTGCATAAATTGATTTTGTAGAATCAAAAAATATAACGATCTATTAACAAGAACTATTCTCGGAAACTCGTTGCATTATAGAGCTATTAATATCAAATCAGTTCTTTACACACATTCCAGTTTAATTTATATGCATAAGGCTGACGTATTTGTCTAGACTCTTTGAATGACACCATAAAATATATAACGATCTCTCAGAAGTATTCACTCTCGGAGCTTACTTTCCCCGACAGTCTTCTAATGATAATGTGTATTGAAATGTTTTCAATTACGTTCTCGTCAAAACAAATTTAAGCGACAGAATGGTCAAACATAAAAAAAAATATAACAATTGACCTTTTACAGAAAAAAGACGAGGGGTCTTCTCAAAGTCCTAACTAGCTATTTGCGCTGGGAAGGGCTAGGGATCTCCAACAAAAGCATAAATTTCAGCTCATTGTAAGCACGCTCTGGTCGTGTTTATTAATACATTTTCCAAACGTGGTTTGAATACATCGGTTGTCTAACATAATGGAAAATATTACAATCTATAAATTAAACTGTACATTTAGAAAACGATTATAAGACCTATCAGAAATAGATTAACTATTGTACGCAACTCGTACACTTACTGTTACCATGACAGCATATTCGATCACTAACTGTTACCATGACAGCATATTCGTACACGTATTGTTACCATGACAGCATGCTCATACACTTACTCTTACCATGAGAGCATACTTATTATATAGATATATTATTATATCTCTTTATACAAGAGATCCAAGACGTCGATCGCAAAAATGCCAACTGTGGAACATTCTTTTTCGCCTGACATATGTTCTATTCGACCGAAAAACATTTATTTAAAAGGAATGTTTGCCAAATATATATAAACGAAATAAAACATATTGTATTCCCTTTTGCTCTTACTGAAAGTGGTTTTTGTGTGCTAACGATCTCCAATGATATAAAGTTGTAAATTTATTCATTTTTGTAATGAAAGCTCAAAAAAGATAAGCATTATGTATATTTAGTGATTTTTACAAGTTTGTGTTTAATTTCATTATATGCTAATTATACTTAACATTATACGATGGACTTAACCTTGTTCGAAATCTTAGTCTGTCGGTTTAATATCAGGATCATTATTAAACGAAGTAAATATGTTTATTTGGGTCTTAGTCTACGTTTCCGGAATTCACCGTAAATTTTCCTGGTGTACCTGACATAGTCCAGGTTATATATTATACTTTTAGTAAAAGACGTTCCAATTATTGCTGACACTTTATTTTGTAAACATCAAGCACTTTCTATAAGGTAAGTTTTTTTTTAAGTCTTTCCTTGTTTTCATTTGGACTTTGTATTCTAGGGAAAAACAATATGTATTGAATGCTACAAAGCTTGTTACATTTAACTCTTTTCTGCTACTCATTATAAGAGCATATATTCGCAACATTATGATAAATTAATGCAAATGATTCATTTATAAAATATTCGAACTTAAGAAATGAACATAATAATAATAATAATAATAATAATAATAATAATAATAATAATAATAATAATAATAATAATCAAACTTTTGAACAAATAGTGTGTAATGAGTTCTTATGGGTGTTATTTATAGAGGTAAGAGAAAGGGACTGAGTCATTATGACCTGAAATTGTATCCAATTTAACCTTTAAATTAAACCCAAGTTACTTAAATTAAACCCAAGTTACTTAAACTATATATATATATATATATATATATATATATATATATATATATATATATATATATATATATATATATATATATATATATATATATATATATATATTCATTCATTGCATGTCCATTCAGTTCGACATATTGACTTGTGTGTTTACATATTTGGTAGGAACAGATATATGCATATACTGATGTTTATATATTTGTATTACACCTATCTATGTATATGGATGTTCATAAATTTGTAGGAAACAGATCTGTGCATATACAGATGTTTATATATTTGTAGAAAACACACACACACACACACACACACACACAAACACACACATACACACACACACACACACACACACACACATATATACACGGATATTTATATATTTGCTGAAAACAGAGCTGTGCATGTATGTATGTTTACATATATGCAGAAATCAGATCTGTTCATATACGGGTCTTTATATATTTGTTTTTTTTTTAAAAAAATAATCAACAACAGACATTTGCATATACGGGTGTTTATATATTTGTAGGAAAGAAATCTGTGCATATTCGGGTGTTTATATATTTGTAGGAAACAGATCTATATATGTTCGGGTGTCTATAAAAATGTATTTGTATATAATGGTGTATATATTTATTTATATTAGTATATAAGTGTTTGCAAGTACTTTTATTGTATGTATAGGTGCTAATATATTTATCTTAATATATACGGGGGTATATATAAATATATATATATATATATATATATATATATATATATATATATATATATATATATATATATATATATATATATATATATATATATATGTATATATATGTATATACGGGTGTCTATAAGTATTTATTTGTATGTATAGTTATCAATATAATTGCATTAATATATACGGATGCCTTAGTCTGTTAGGATTTACAAGAACAATGTCACAAGGTTTGTGTGTGTGTGGCAAATCACGTGATGGCATAAGTGTTGAAACCACTGGTATTTCATATGTTTAGGTTGAATTTCTTTCTTTCATGAGAATGACGGTCCTTTTGGGATAGGTATGTACCAGTAGAATTAACTTTGTAATTAATTATTTTTTCTTGACTTTGTCACAATTAGTAAACACTTACTACGTGTCATTACAGTGCCACAAATAGTACACACTTATTACGTGTCATTACAGTGTCACAATTAGTAAACACTTATTACGTGTCATTAGAGTGTCACAATAAGTAAACACTTATTACGTGTCATTACAGTGTCACAATTAGTAAACACTTACTACGTGTCATTACAGTGTCACAAATAGTACATACTTATTACGTGTCATTACAGTGTCACAATTAGTAAACACTTATTACGTGTCATTACAGTGTCACAAATAGTAAACACTTAATACGTGTCATTACAGTGTCACAAATAGTAAACACTTATTACGTGTCATTACAGTGTCACAATTAGTAAACACTTATTACGTGTCATTACAGTGTCACAAATAGTAAACACTTATTACGTGTCATTACAGTGTCACAAATAGTAAACACTTATTACGTGTCATTACAGTGTCACAAATAGTAAACACTTATTACGTGTCATTACAGTGTCACAATTAGTAAACACTTATTACGTGTCATTACAGTGTCACAAATAGTAAACACTTATTACGTGTCATTACAGTGTCACAAATAGTAAACACTTATTACGTGTCATTACAGTGTCACAAATAGTAAACACTTATTACGTGTCATTACAGTGTCACAAATAGTAAACACTTACTACGTGTCATTACAGTGTCACAATTAGTAAACACTTATTACGTGTCATTACAGTGTCACAATAAGTAAACACTTATTACGTGTCATTACAGTGTCACAATTAGAAAACACTAACTACGTGTCATTACAGTGTCACAAATAGTACACACTTATTACGTGTCATTACAGTGTCACAAATAGTAAACACTTATTACGTGTCATTACAGTGTCACAAATAGTAAACACTTATTACGTGTCATTACAGTGTCACAATTAGTAAACACTTATTACGTGTCATTACAGTGTCACAAATAGTAAACAATTATTACGTGTCATTACAGTGTCACAAATAGTAAACACTTATTACGTGTCATTACAGTGTCACAATTAGTAAACACTTATTACGTGTCATTACAGTGTCACAAATAGTAAACACTTATTACGTGTCATTACAGTGTCACAAATAGTAAACACTTATTACGTGTCATTACAGTGTCACAATTAGTAAACACTTATTACGTGTCATTACAGTGTCACAAATAGTAAACAATTATTACGTGTCATTACAGTGTCACAAATAGTAAACACTTATTACGTGTCATTACAGTGTCACAATTAGTAAACACTTATTACGTGTCATTACAGTGTCACAAATAGTAAACACTTATTACGTGTCATTACAGTGTCACAAATAATAAACACTTATTACGTGTCATTACAGTGTCACAAATAGTAAACACTTATTACGTGTCATTACAGTGTCACAAATAGTAAACACTTATTACGTGTCATTACAGTGTCACATTTAGTAAACCCTTATTACGTGTCATTACAGTGTCACAAATAGTAAACACTTATTACGTGTCATTACAGTGTCACAAATAGTAAACACTTATTACGTGTCATTACAGTGTCACAAATAGTAAACACTTATTACGTGTCATTACAGTGTCACAAATAGTAAACACTTATTACGTGTCATTACAGTGTCACAAATAGTAAACACTTATTACGTGTCATTACAGTGTCACAAATAGTAAACACTTATTACGTGTCATTACAGTGTCACAAATAGTAAACACTTATTACGTGTCATTACAGTGTCACAAATAGTAAACACTTATTACGTGTCATTACAGTGTCACAAATAGTAAACACTTATTACGTGTCATTACAGTGTCACAATTAGTAAACACTTATTACGTGTCATTACAGTGTCACAAATAGTAAACAATTATTACGTGTCATTACAGTGTCACAAATAGTAAACACTTATTACGTGTCATTACAGTGTCACAATTAGTAAACACTTATTACGTGTCATTACAGTGTCACAAATAGTAAACACTTATTACGTGTCATTACAGTGTCACAAATAATAAACACTTATTACGTGTCATTACAGTGTCACAAATAGTAAACACTTATTACGTGTCATTACAGTGTCACAAATAGTAAACACTTATTACGTGTCATTACAGTGTCACATTTAGTAAACCCTTATTACGTGTCATTACAGTGTCACAAATAGTAAACACTTATTACGTGTCATTACAGTGTCACAAATAGTAAACACTTATTACGTGTCATTACAGTGTCACAAATAGTAAACACTTATTACGTGTCATTACAGTGTCACAAATAGTAAACACTTATTACGTGTCATTACAGTGTCACAAATAGTAAACACTTATTACGTGTCATTACAGTGTCACAAATAGTAAACACTTATTACGTGTCATTACAGTGTCACAAATAGTAAACACTTATTACGTGTCATTACAGTGTCACAAATAGTAAACACTTATTACGTGTCATTACAGTGTCACAAATAGTAAACACTAATTACGTGTCATTACAGTTTCACAAATAGTACACACTTATTACGTGTCATTACAGTGTCACAAATAGTACACACTTATTACGTGTCATTACAGTGTCACAAATAATACACACTTATTACGTGTCATTACAGTGTCACAAATAGTACACACTTATTACGTGTCATTACAGTGTCACAAATAGTACACACTTATTACGTGTCATTACAGTGTCACAAATAGTACACACTTATTACGTGTCATTACAGTGTCACAAATAGTACACACTTATTACGTGTCATTACAGTGTCACAAATAGTACACACTTATTACGTGTCATTACAGTGTCACAATTAGTAAACACTTATTACGTGTCATTACAGTGTCACAAATAGTAAACACTTATTACGTGTCATTACAGTGTCACAATTAGTAAACACTTATTACGTGTCATTACAGTGTCACAATTAGTAAACACTTATTACGTGTCATTACAGTGTCACAAATAGTAAACACTTATTACGTGTCATTACAGTGTCACAAATAGTAAACACTTATTACGTGTCATTACAGTGTCACAATTAGTAAACACTTATTACGTGTCATTACAGTGTCACAAATAGTAAACACTTATTACGTGTCATTACAGTGTCACAATTAGTAAACACTTATTACGTGTCATTACAGTGTCACAAATAGTAAACACTTACTACGTGTCATTACAGTGTCACAAATAGTAAACACATATTACGTGTCATTACAGTGTCACAAGTAGTAAACACTTATTACGTGTCATTACAGTGTCACAAGTAGTAAACACTTATTACGTGTCATTACAGTGTCACAAGTAGTAAACACTTATTATGTGTCATTACAGTGTCACAAATAGTAAACACTTATTACGTGTCATTACAGTGTCACAAATAGTAAACACTTATTACGTGTCATTACAGTGTCACAAATAGTAAACACTTTTTACGTGTCATTACAGTGTCACAAATAGTAAACACTTTTTACGTGTCATTACAGTGTCACAAATAGTAAACACTTATTACGTGTCATTACAGTGTCACAAATAGTAAACACTTATTACGTGTCATTACAGTGTCACAAATAGTACACACTTATTACGTGTCATTACAGTGTCACAAATAGTACACACTTATTACGTGTCATTACAGTGTCACAAATAGTACACACTTATTACGTGTCATTACAGTGTCACAATTAGTAAACACTTATTACGTGTCATTACAGTGTCACAAATAGTACACACTTATTACGTGTCATTACAGTGTCACAAAAAGTACACACTTATTACGTGTCATTACAGTGTCACAAATAGTACACACTTATTACGTGTCATTACAGTGTCACAAATAGTACACACTTATTACGTGTCATTACAGTGTCACAATTAGTAAACACTTATTACGTGTCATTACAGTGTCACAAATAGTAAACACTTATTACGTGTCATTACAGTGTCACAATTAGTAAACACTTATTACGTGTCATTACAGTGTCACAAATAGTAAACACTTACTACGTGTCATTACAGTGTCACAATTAGTAAACACTTACTACGTGTCATTACATTGTCACAATTAGTAAACACTTACTACGTGTCATTACAGTGTCACAATTAGAAAAGACTTACTACGTGTCATTACAGTGTCACAAATAGTAAACACTTACTACGTGTCATTACAGTGTCACAATTAGTAAACACTTACTACGTGTCATTACAGTGTCACTATTAGTAAACACTTATTACGTGTCATTACAGTGTCACAATTAGTAAACACTTATTACGTGTCATTACAGTGTCACAAATAGTACACACTTATTACGTGTCATTATAGTGTCACAAATAGTACACACTTATTACGTGTCATTACAGTGTCACAATTAGTAAACACTTATTACGTGTCATTACAGTGTCACAATTAGTAAACACTTATTACGTGTCATTACAGTGTCACAATTAGTAAACACTTATTACGTGTCATTACAGTGTCACAATTAGTAAACACTTATTACGTGTCAATACAGTGTCACAAATAGTACACACTTATTACATGTCATTACAGTGTCACAAAAGGTACACACTTATTACGTGTCATTACAGTGTCACAAATAGTACACACTTATTACGTGTCATTACAGTGTCACAATTAGTAAACACTTATTACGTGTCATTACAGTGTCACAAATAGTAAACACTTATTACGTGTCATTACAGTGTCACAAATAGTAAACACTTATTACGTGTCATTACAGTGTCACAATTAGTAAACACTTATTACGTGTCATTACAGTGTCACAATTAGTAAACACTTATTACGTGTCATTACAGTGTCACAAATAGTAAACTCTTATTACGTGTCATTACAGTGTCACAAATAGTAAACACTTACTACGTGTCATTACAGTGTCACAAATAGTAAACACGTACTACGTGTCATTACAGTGTCACAAATAGTAAACACTTATTACGTGTCATTACAGTGTCACAATTAGTAAACACTTATTACGTGTCATTACAGTGTCACAATTAGTAAACACTTATTACGTGTCATTACAGTGTCACAAATAGTAAACACTTATTACGTGTCATTACAGTGTCACAAATAGTAAACACTTATTACGTGTCATTACAGTGTCACAAATAGTAAACACTTATTACGTGTCATTACAGTGTCACAAAAAGTAAACACTTATTACGTGTCATTACAGTGTCACAATTAGTAAACACTTATTACGTGTCATTACAGTGTCACAATTAGTAAACACTTATTACGTGTCATTACAGTGTCACAAATAGTAAACACTTACTACGTGTCATTACAGTGTCACAATTAGTAAACACTTACTACGTGTCATTACAGTGTCACAATTAGTAAACACTTACTACGTGTCATTACAGTGTCACAATTAGAAAAGACTTACTACGTGTCATTACAGTGTCACAAATAGTAAACACTTACTACGTGTCATTACAGTGTCACAATTAGTAAACACTTACTACGTGTCATTACAGTGTCACAATTAGTAAACACTTATTACGTGTCATTACAGTGTCACAATTAGTAAACACTTATTACGTGTCATTACAGTGTCACAAATAGTACACACTTATTACGTGTCATTACAGTGTCACAAATAGTACACACTTATTACGTGTCATTACAGTGTCACAATTAGTAAACACTTATTACGTGTCATTACAGTGTCACAATTAGTAAACACTTATTACGTGTCATTACAGTGTCACAATTAGTAAACACTTATTACGTGTCATTACAGTGTCACAATTAGTAAACACTTATTACGTGTCATTACAGTGTCACAATTAGTAAACACTTATTACGTGTCATTACAGTGTCACAATTAGTAAACACTTATTACGTGTCATTACAGTGTCACAATTAGTAAACACTTATTACGTGTCATTACAGTGTCACAAATAGTACACACTTATTACGTGTCATTACAGTGTCACAAATAGTACACACTTATTACGTGTCATTACAGTGTCACAAATAGTACACACTTATTACGTGTCATTACAGTGTCACAATTAGTAAACACTTATTACGTGTCATTACAGTGTCACAATTAGTAAACACTTATTACGTGTCATTACAGTGTCACAATTAGTAAACACTTACTACGTGTCATTACAGTGTCACAAATAGTAAACACTTACTACGTGTCATTACAGTGTCACAAATAGTAAACACTTGTTACGTGTCATTACAGTGTCACAAATAGTAAACAATTATTACGTGTCATTACAGTGTCACAATTAGTAAACACTTATTACGTGTCATTACAGTGTCACAAATAGTAAACACTTATTACGTGTCATTACCGTGTCACAAATAGTAAACACTTATTACGTGTCATTACCGTGTCACAATTAGTAAACACTTACTACGTGTCATTACCGTGTCACAAATAGTAAACACTTACTACGTGTCATTACAGTGTCACAAATAGTAAACACTTACTACGTGTCATTACAGTGTCACAAATAGTAAACACTTACTACGTGTCATTACAGTGTCACAAATAGTAAACACTTATTACGTGTCATTACAGTGTCACAAATAGTAAACACTTACTACGTGTCATTACAGTGTCACAAATAGTAAACACTTACTTCGTGTCATTACAGTGTCACAAATAGTAAACACTTACTACGTGTCATTACAGTGTCACAAATAGTAAACACTTACTACGTGTCATTACAGTGTCACAAATAGTAAACACTTACTACGTGTCATTACAGTGTCACAAATAGTAAACACTTACTACGTGTCATTACAGTGTCACAAATAGTAAACACTTACTACGTGTCATTACAGTGTCACTAATAGTAAACACTTACTACGTGTCATTACAGTGTCACAAATAGTAAACACTTACTACGTGTCATTACAGTGTCACAAATAGTAAACACTTATTACGTGTCATTACAGTGTCACAAATAGTAAACACTTATTACGTGTCATTACAGTGTCACAAATAGTAAACACTTATTACGTGTCATTACAGTGTCACAAATAGTAAACACTTATTACGTGTCATTACAGTGTCACAAATAGTAAACAGTTATTACGTGTCATTACAGTGTCACAAATAGTAAACACTTATTACGTGTCATTACAGTGTCACAAATAGTAAACACTTATTACGTGTCATTACAGTGTCACAAATAGTAAACACTTATTACGTGTCATTACAGTGTCACAAATAGTAAACACTTATTACGTGTCATTACAGTGTCACAAATAGTAAACACTTACTACGTGTCATTACAGTGTCACAAATAGTAAACACTTACTACGTGTCGTTACAGTGTCACAATTAGTAAACACTTATTACGTGTCATTACAGTGTCACAAATAGTAAACACTTATTACGTGTCATTACAGTGTCACAAATAGTAAACACTTATTACGTGTCATTACAGTGTCACAAATAGTAAACACTTATTACGTGTCATTACAGTGTCACAATTAGTAAACACTTATTACGTGTCATTACAGTGTCACAAATAGTACACACATATTACGTGTCATTACAGTGTCACAAATAGTAAACACTTATTACGTGTCATTACAGTGTCACAAATAGTAAACACTTACTACGTGTCATTACAGTGTCACAAATAGTAAACACATACTACGTGTCATTACAGTGTCACAAATAGTAAACACTTATTACGTGTCATTACAGTGTCACAAATAGTAAACACTTACTACGTGTCATTACAGTGTCACAAATAGTAAACACTTACTACGTGTCATTACAGTGTCACAAATAGTAAACACTTACTACGTGTCATTACAGTGTCACAAATAGTAAACACCTTATTACGTGTCATTACAGTGTCACAAATAGTAAACACTTATTACGTGTCATTACAGTGTCACAAATAGTACACACATATTACGTGTCATTACAGTGTCTCAAATAGTAAACACTTATTACGTGTCATTACAGTGTCACATATAGTAAACACTTACTACGTGTCATTACAGTGTCACAAATAGTAAACACTTACTACGTGTCATTACAGTGTCACAAATAGTAAACACTTACTACGTGTCATTACAGTGTCACAAATAGTACACACTTAGTACGTGTCATTACAGTGTCACAAATAGTACACACTTATTACGTGTCATTACAGTGTCACAAATAGTAAACACTTATTACGTGTCATTACAGTGTCACAAATAGTAAACACTTATTACGTGTCATTACAGTGTCACAAATAGTAAACACTTATTACGTGTCATTACAGTGTCACAATTAGTAAACACTTATTACGTGTCATTACAGTGTCACAAATAGTAAACACTTATTACGTGTCATTAATGTGTTATGCTTATGATCTAATTTTTTATTCCACGTAAACTACTATATTCGGTTGTCTTGTGGGAAAAAACATGACAAAGATAATGGTGATGATGACAAAGACGATGATGAAGATGATGATGATGATGATTACGATGATGACATCAGCATTAGCATCCTGGAACAAAGTGTGGAAGCACATTATCATGTTCATGTACAAAAGCCGATATCAGGAATTCATATACCATTGCATCACCATGATTTTGTACCAAAGCCGATATCAGGAATTAATGACACGAATTCCTGATATCGGCTTTAGTACAAAAAACAAGATGATACAATGATACATGAATTTCATGTATCATTGTATCATCTTGTTTTTTGTACTAAAGCCGATATCAGGAATTCGTGTATCATGGTATCATCATGTTTTTGTACTAAAGCCGATATCAGGAATTCGTGTATCATTGTATCAACATGGGCTTCATTCGTCTTTTAGCAAACTGTGAGCATTCTATACTGTGAACTCACTAACATTGTTTTAGAAGTGTAAACAAGCTGACACGGCTAAAATTAGAACCATGGTGACGCATCGCTAAGATTATGAGTGTACATATTTATAGCATTTCTGTGTAACTCACTGCGACGTGTTTGTTTGTCTTGCATAATCAACAACAGCTTAAAGAATTCTCATTTTACGTGATAGATGCAGAAGAGCTGGAAGTGTAACCCATGCGATAGAATGAGTCAGTCACTAACATTCTTTGAAGTTGTTTAAAAGAAATCGCATTTGATTTAAAATCAGGATAGAGGTACGTTTCTCTCTTTCTCTCATTGTTTCATCCGATATTTAAAAGGATAGATAGATAGATAGATAAATAGATAGATAGATAGATAGATAGATAGATAGATAGATAGATAGATAGATAGATAGATAGATAGATAGATACCTACCTGCCTGCTTGCCTGCCTACTTACCTACCTACCTACAAACATACATACATACATACATACATACATACATACATACATACATACATACATACATACATACATACATACATACATACATACATACATACATACATACATACATACATACATACATACATAGGCAAGTGCATGAGTAAACAGTTTCTTGGCATGAAAAGAGAACATAAAACCTTTTTTGCTGGCTTTGATAGAGAAATGCAAATAATTTCATAATGGGAAATGGGCTTGGCTCTATCGCCAATCTTAGAGTTCCTGGTATATCTTAATTATAAAAAAGCTGTAAGAGTACTGCCGCCATAAACATATGAATGGTGTAGACCAAGGTCATCGAGTACGTAATTACATGTAAAAAGCTTGTTGGCAAGATATTTTATATGTTCAGAATGATGTTAGTATAATTGGTATTGTAATACCCACTTACTAATATTGTCTACAAATCTGTCTATAAATATGGTAGAAGGCTGCATCATTAACTATCAATCACAGCAATAATATAGGTCAATCAGAAATATGCATTGCGTTTTCGGTCCTGTTCTCAAAATTATCGAAGATATAGAAGATTCATGCTTCTATCGGGACCCCTCATGTGGCCATGTGGTTAGAGCGTCCCTCTCGGATGCGGGAGGTCGTGGGTTTCATCCCCGGCGAAGTCATACCAAATACATAAAAACGGCATATCTGCGGAATCATGCCACAGTGCTTGACATCACTATAAACTCTCACATAACAGGCATCGTAGCAATATGACTGAACACATGTTTTTAAAACTACGTTAAAAATCCAAAATCACATCACAACACTTGCTTCAGTGTGGTGAATAATGGACGTATTTCATCTAGTTTCACCCAAAAGGTCTTTTTACAAGCACATTTTCCTTTGATTCTGTGCTGAAAGGTGTCGGCTACAAAAGAGGTTCATTTACTGAGGTAGCAGATTTCATGTGTACAATATTACCACGCAAAAATAAACAGTAATCCAATTCTCTTGTCTCCATTCACACATAAATCATTCACACATAAAACATAATGCACAAACCTTATTCTATCGGATAAATTCAAGCAGGAAACGTGAGTGGTAACCTAATTCTTTTGTCTCCAGTAACACGGAAACATGAGTGGTAACCGAATTCTCTTGTCTCCATTCACATGGAAACATGAGTAGAAACCATATTCTCTTGTCTCCATTCACACGGAAACATGAGTAGTAACCTAATTATCTTGTCTCCATTCAAACAGATACTTGAGTAGAAACTAAATTCTCTTGTCTCTATTCACACGGAAAACATAAATAGTAATTAATTATCTTGTCTCCATTCACACAGAAACATGAGTAGTAACCTAATTATCTTGTCTCCATTCACACAGAAACATGAGTAGAAACCTAATTCTCTTTCCTCCATTCACACGGAAACATGAGTAGAAACCTAATTATCTTGTCTCCATTCACACAGAAACATGAGTAGAAACCTAATTCTCTTTCCTCCATTCACACAGAAACATGAGTAGTAACCTAATTATCTTGTCTCCATTCACACAGAAACATGAGTAGAAACCTAATTCTCTTTCCTCCATTCACACAGAAACATGAGTAGAAACCTAATTCTCTTTCCTCCATTCACACAGAAACACGAGAAGTAACCTAATTCTCTTTCCTCCATTCACACATAAACATGAGTAGAAACCTAATTCTCTTTCCTCCATTCACACATAAACATGAGTAGAAACATAATTCTCTTTCCTCCATTCACACATAAACATGAGTAGAAACCTAATTCTCTTTCCTCCATTCACACGGAAACATGAGTAGTAACCTAATTCTCTTTTCTCCATTAACACACGGAAACATGAGAAGTAACCTAATTCTTTTCCCCAATTTAAGATGATAAAACACATACGTGGTGACAAAATTTGTTCATCGTGAAATTTTTTTATTTCGGGACTGGCCAATATGTTACCACTGCCCCAAGTGACCGTCAGCAATGAGAATACAATTATTTCGTCGTAACGTTATTGAACTATGTCGTAGAACGTTATGGGCGGAAAAAATTAAAAAATCGAATAATTCACGAAAGAGCTTTTTCTTTTTGTCATGGAAATGCTCTTCCCTGTTCGCAAAAGCATAAAAAACACGCTATCTTGATATCGTGGTTTTCCATTACAATCAATCCGTTGCACAGATTCTCGAGTCGCTCTGTGGAATGTCTTAGAGACGTAACTTTTGGCACCTCATGGTAATGCTTCCGCGTTAACTTAAGTCACGAAACATTAGAAACGACATGCTGTTTTGCTAGTAAAGGGATTGTCGGATGCAGATTTTTTGATGCAATTAACTCGACGTGATCCAGCAATTAAGATCGTATTACTTCGATAATAATAATAATAATAATAATAATAATAATAATAATAATAATAATAATAATAATAATGATAAAACTACTACTACTACTACTACTACTACTACTACTACTACTACTACTATTGTTTATTTTGAAAGGTTACAATTTTCCTCTCTTGTGCCAGCAAATTTACACTCTAAAAATTATTTGAGAATTATCTATTTCTGGTAATCATGAATAGTGAAAAATGTTAACGATCATGCAAACTACGCGCTTTAGGAATTGAAAAAATATTTACGTTTTCTTGCTTTAAGTCTAAAATATAGAAAGAAAACACTTTTAATATTATTTGTCCGTATATAAGTTTGTTCAAATATCTGGGTGCGAATTGCCACCTTGTGTTACATAGAAACTATGACTATCTGCAATATAGACTAAGTCAATTAGTTAGGAACAAACTATGACTATCTGGAATTTGGACTAAGTCAGTTAGGAAACAACTATGCCTCTCTGTAAAACAGACTAAGTCAGTTACTTAGGAACAAACTATGCCTATTGACCGGATGCCATGCAAACTTAGTGAAGAAAAACAAAATGCTGAATTGAAAAGAAGAATTAGAGTACCGAGTGATAAATGTTGTTAAAATGCAAATATAGAAAAGTAATTACAACTTCACTCAAAGCAAATTTAAAATAACATCTAAAATTCAAATTACGTTAATGTGAGAAGGAAATATATTCTAATGTTTATTAGGTTTAATCGATGCAGAGAATGTGACAACAATAAACAAGGAAAATACCCTTTAAGCAAATGTGACAACAATAAACAAGGAAAATGCCCTTTTAATAAAATGTGATAATAATAAACAAGGAACATACCCTTTTAATAAAATGTGACAACAATAAACAAGGAAAATACCCTTTTAATAAAATGTGACAACAATAAACAAGGAAAATACCCTTGAATCAAATGTGACAACAATAAACAAGGAAAATACCCTTTAATCAAATGTGACAACAATAAACAAGGAAAATACCCGTTTATCAAATGTGACAACAATAAACAAGGAAAATACCCTATTATCAAATGTTACAACAATAAACAAGGAAAATATCCTTTTATCAAACATGAAAACAATAAGCAACGAAGATACCCTTTAATCAAATGTGATAACAATAAACAACGAAAATACCCTTTATCCAATATGGCAACAGTAAGCAACGAAAATACTCTTTTATCAACTGTGACAACAATAAACAACGAAATACCCTTTATCAAATGTGACAACAATAAACAAGGAACATATCCTTTTATCAAATGTGACAACAATAAACAACGAAACTCCCCTTTTATCAAATTAAAAAACTTTAAAATCAGTAACAAGCTGAAAACCAAATATAATAAGAATAAAATCATCTTTACGAAATGTTTTAACGTTTCTAATATGCAGAAAAGTTAATATAAGGCTACAGATTAAGTTGTAAGGTAGATGATACAACAGACGATTTGTCACCAAAAAATTAAATTTTTACTTTCAGGTACTATCAAAATCAATTAAAGGTTCAATTCATCATTTATTTTGATTTTAAAACATTTTGGTCAAGTCTAGTAATGAATAAAAATCATCATTTCTGAGCACGTCATATTGACGTTAAAGAAAGTAAACACAAGCATACGCTCCACGTGATTTTATGAAGACAGTAGTGTTGAGAGGAAAGACGGGGTATTAGGTCTCCCTGAACACTATGAGATTTTCAGCCGTAATGTAGAAGTACTTATGACCAAACAAAATCCAAACATATTCAAAACCTACTTTATTTACCTACGATAAATGTTTTAATAAAATCCTGGCCTCATGTGAAAAATCTATGAAGCAATTATTAGGCAGGTTTGTTTTTATTCTTTTCAACATGGCGGTCTGATGTTAATTAAACCTTGGATTTATACATATTTTGCACTGTATAACACTGAAGTCCCGTTTGGCGTTATAAATATGTTACACTGTATAAAACTGGAGTACCGTTTGGCTTTAACAATATGTTACACTGTATAACACTTGAATACCGTTTGGCTTTATAAATATTTTACACTGCATAACACTGGAGTACCGTTTGGCTTTATAAATATTTTACACTGTATAACACTGGAGTACCGTTTGGCTTTAACAATATGTTACACTGTATAACACTGGAGTACCGTTTGGCTTTATCAATATTTTACACTGTATAACACGGGAGTGCCGTTCGGCGCTAGATCCTTGTCCTATACTTTTACACCTGGTAGGCAATGAAAAGCACATGCCTATTAGGCGTCTTGTTATAAACACAGATGTCAACATTTAAGTGTAGCATTGGCAACCTCCGTGGTTAACTATTGATGAGTGTGAAATTCCGCTGCCAAGTGACTTTGTTCAAGTGGGGGAGTGGTATCTGTATGGTTTTCTCTCTCGGCATGTATTAAGTTCTCGTTCCCGCTTGGAAGGTATATATACACATACACAAGCATAGCGAAGTTCATGTTAACACTTAGCGATTTGTATTAATTTATACAAAGGCAAAAACAAGAAGACGTAATCTCACTAACAGATTTCATGTTATAATTCTTGGTCAAAGAAAGGGGGGTAGGGGTAGTCGGATAATCTAAACTATATGTGTCATATATTATTTCGTGAAAGGATTTTGTTTTTAAAAAAGGGACGAAAACTCGTTAGGTCATACATTTCTGGTTGCAGAATGTGGATAAGTGTGATAAGTAAAGTATAGATATATGTGCTGACAGCACCAATATGAAATTCTCTTCATTGATTGATGAGATTCCCATATCTTTTGTTCTGTTAACTACCAAAAGATGTTCCATGGAATTGCTTTTTTTACATTTAAATGGCTCGAATGTTAGGATACTGCATTTCTTTTGTTGCGTAATACCACATTGATGCACATTACAGGCAGTTGGGGAGAAGACAATCTGTTGCCTTCCATGGGCGTTCATTGTATATGTACTCAGCAAAAAACAAAAGGGATTGAAAAAGAGAATGTACTTTTTGCAGATGGAACTTTAAGACCTTCTGGCGTGTTATTTTTGTGTAAATGCCTTCTAGGGTTCATTGTATTAAGTACGATAAATATAATCGCTATTCACCAGGTGATTTAAATCTTGTCCTATCCACCATGTTACGTCCAAATATTTAAATCACTTCCATTAACGGGGCCCAGAGGGGCTGAATGGCAGAAAACGTCCGCCTTAACCGATCACCGCCATCTTATATCTGGGTTAGATTCTTGGGGATGGGCTATGTGAATATTAAGAAAGCTTGCCAGCAGCTTCTAGTTGGTATTTCTTCCCGAGGTTTTCACGGGTTCTTCGTCCACCTGTAGTACTGGACTCGATGCATAGTTTCTTATGAGCAGAAAAATGGCAATACATAACTTCCTTTAAGTGCATAATCCTATCCCATCTCAGCTGATTCAAACATTTATTGAAGTATTCCAAAAACTCAATGTCACTCTGACGATAAATCCTCCTGACGTAAGTAGCTACCACCTTGATTGTTTTGGTGCGCTACATCACCGATAGCACATTTTGAGACAAAACCATAAGTTGAATCGAGCGTGTTTTGAAAAACACTCAACGTGAATCAAGCGTTTTTATAACTATGATTGCATCAGGCTCCACCAAATGCTTTTGATTATAATGTCTCTGTTAGCATTCTCGCGTTACAATGATATTGTACACCAAATGCCCTGACGCAGGAGTCATTTGTACTCGGCTGAATTTTGTTGTGTGATTGGCTGATCTAGCTTTCAAACACTTCAATCAACGATTACGATTGGTTGTCACACAAAGAGGTTGTCAAAATGCCAGAAGTATTCCACAAACTCGTGATCGAAGATGGTGATCTTTTTTAACAAGGCCATATACGAAGAACAAGAGGAAATGCAACGACAAAATTGATAATCTCTTCTGCAAGTACCTGAATTATAAATACAAAATATTAGAACATTTTGACAGGGAAATGTAGTGTCAGTGACGACTGTGACTCTCAAGAGATACACGGAAATTCTTCTTCTTAGAAAATAACGGACTTGGTCGGAAGGGGAAGATAAGAGGTATCCAGGGGTTCCAGACACACACACCCCGTCAATAAAAAAGTACAGCCACTGGTCACTTGATGTATGACCATCCTTATATTATTGCGCACGTTTCTTGGGTTATATGTATTTTAAAAACCCTTTCAAAAACTCGATTACTGATCTTTCTTTGAAATACAAGTTCCCTTGACCTCTTGGTATTTTCAAAGCTATATATTTGCTATGAGCTTTCAAATAATGAGCTAATCCTAAAGATACTTGACTCAAGTCACGTATGCCATAGTCTAGAAAACTCGTATACACGACGTACATTGAAATACTACTTAGTTCTGATGGAACATATTTAACATATATCCGTCTAAACCTATTGCAGGACCAGATAGGATCACGTGTGTGTGTGTGTGTGGGGGGGGGGGGAATCAGGAGGAAGAAAACTTGCAACAGGGTCATCGAGAGGTCACCAAAGCATAGGTCTATGCTGTTGTTGTAGGGTTTAACGTCATTGATTTTGGTAATGTATAGATCCGTCCCAAAGATCAAATAGTAAGTATATTGTTTTATAAAATACACCTTGAATATGTATTTAAAAAAAGGTGAATTTGACGGTGCGTGTGTGTTCCAAGCCATTTGTTTAAATACAATACTTTTTTAAATATCTTTATCTACTATTTCATGATTCAGAATAAATTCAATCGGCTTATTACACTTTCATTTGTATTTGAAATAGAAAACAATTAAATATAAAAATACGCTGTTTCTGTCAGTTATGAGATAGTGTAAGCTAAAATTTCAATGATTTAAATTTCTAATTAAAACAAATACGAAATCACATAAACACTGAATAAGCTAAAAAAGAATAGTTCTTACAATTTTGTTTCAAAAGTACGATCTTCAATAGATACAAATTTCTTATGTTGTTTGTGACTGACTCAAAATGTGATTTTATAGGGTCAGTTGATGACCCCATAATCCCCATATTACGTCATTTGCAAACTATGTGAGTAATCTAGGTAACCAGTAATTTCGATTGACCTCTACTAATTATATCAATTGATCTCTACTAATTATATCAATTGATCTCTACTAATTATATCAATTGACCTCTATTTTAGATAAGCGGACATGAGGAATCTACTTTGTTCCTGTCTTCTTCTAGTCATATTATCTGATGTTCCTGTGTCTCAGTGTGAACTGATGGATATTCTATATATCTTCAGAAATGTTTGCAACCTTTGTGTCTGTGCATCGGATGAAAATAACACTCTTGCTGTCGATTGTAAAATGCGCCATCTACTGCGCGTGCCATTTCGCATTTCTAGCAAGGTGACAAGTCTTGACCTTAGCAAAAACCATATCACTAAGCTAAGGAATAATTCTTTCACTGGGTTATCTAATTTGCGGAATTTGGATTTGTCATACAATAGTATTAATTTCATGGAAATCGGTACTTTTTGGCCGTTGAAAGCTTTAGAGAATCTGTGTCTTGTAGAAACAAATCTTGGGCTACTCCAAGCAGCATTACGACAAGGATTATTCAGAGGTCTTCTTAATTTGCGGTGTGTAAAGTTACAAGGAAATATTAATGCAGATCTTGCTAACTTAAGCCGTCTGCCAGATGAGACATTATCCGATCTTCTTGGCCTGGAAGAGTTGACCATTGATGGAACTTTTGGCATAAGGTTTGGACCAGGATTTGAGAATCTTACAAACTTCAAAAACCTTACAATGTCTGGTTGGATTGGTCACTGTAATATTGCCAGATTAGATTCGGAAACATTTATTTACGTTCCGTATCTACAGCATATCAAAATAATAAAGTGCCAGCTGAGTTACATTGCCTCTGATGCATTTAAATCCTTGAAGAATCTGAAAACTTTGGATCTTTCAGAAAATGTAGATCTCGGATTTAACAACTTTGGACGATCTTTGGAAGCTTTGAAGTACACCTCTATAACGGTCTTAGATGTCACGTCAATAGTCTCTCCGTATGGGAAAGGATCCATCTTGTCACTCGATGACGTACAACATTTGCACGAAACAAAGTTAGAGGAAGTGTACCTGGACCGAAATGCTTTGGAATTCATCGAGGATGGAGTATTATCAAAATTTCCATCCACTTTGCGAACATTATATTTTCGAGAAAATAGGCTGCTTTTTACCCTATTTATGTATGAAATTTTCAACCTGGATAATCTTCTCATTTTCGATGCCGGAAATCAACAACACATAACAAGCAGCAAAATGAGAAAAAGGACACAGAAGCAAGTTCGAGTCGAATACTCAGATAAGCCTAACTCGGAGTACAAAACTTCAATTGACTTTACATACGCACAAAACAGAAGGAATGACATAAAGATCCCCGAATTGCTAAATAATAGAAGAATATCTCCAAAGAGATATATTGTTTGGAAAGATTTCAACTATAACAATTTAAAAAGACATGTAGTCAAGAAACCAAGTTACTTAAATGTTTTAGTAAAAGACAGGAACGTAACAACGCCAGATTTAAGTTGTTTCTTTCAAAAACGTGACACAACCATTTCCGATCAAAATAAGGATGTTATTCAACGACGCAAGCGATCTGCTGTTATAAACGATGCGCCAAAATTGAAATCAAAACTCTCGGTCACCAATCCAAGTCGCAAAATGGCGTTGACTACCTTCATATGCAGTGGAAGTGAGTCCAATTTTGTGTTCCTCAATTTCAGTGGCGTAGACAACAATATTACTTACATCGATATCTCGGGTAATTTTATCCCCGTCCTAGGTAACTCCAGTTTTGCGGGGTTGTCCAAAGTTGAGTTTCTAAAACTGTCCAATAATCACATTGCTAATTTGGAACCCCTTACATTTTTACCACTTCATTCTCTTATATATCTTGACCTGTCCAATAATAACCTGGGAAATTCATATAAAGAAACATCAGCCTGGAATTTGTTTGAGTCGCTACACAGTTTACAGACAATAAATATATCAGGAAATTCGATATCCCACCTGCCACTGCATACATTTCAATCAATGCGTTATCTGCAGACCTTGGAGGCCAAATTTAATGATTTAAACGACTTTGATGTAAATTTAGAGAACTCTGGGCTTCTTCGGACTTTGGACCTCTCAAACAATCGATTGCTGTATTTAAAGACAAATATTAGGAACTATCTTGATCATATAGCTAAAGATCGCAGCATGTCGCTCGACCTTAGTGGAAACAATCTGTTGTGCACATGCAAAACGCTTCCGTTTTTGAGATGGTTGAGAATGACGAACGTTACATTAATCAACAGAAGTCAATATTTCTGTTCTTTAGAAAATGGAAGCATCCGCAACATCAATGAATCGACTCTTGTAAACCTGTTAGAATCAAGCTGCAAATCATATACCATATTCTACATTGGTGGCGCAATTGGAGGTACCTTTGCTCTTTCATTTACTATATTCTTTCTCGTGTACAGAAATAGGTGGAAGTTACGATATCTTTACTACATGACAAAACTTAAATTGCCAAAAAAGCCGGTAGCCAATACAGAAGATTTCTACACCAATGCTGGATTCGTTTCCTATGATGACAATGCCATTCAGTTTGTCAAAAACTGTATGATACCTGAACTGGAAGTCAAAAGAGGCCACAAGTTGGTTTTCAAAGATCGAGACTTTCTGCCTGGTGAAGTTTTGGCACCAACAATAATTAAAGCAATACGAGAGAGCAGAAAAACGATATCTTTAATAAGTCGAGAATCTTTACAAAACAAATGGTGGACGTTCGAAATGCATATGGCTCAAATAGAAAGCATTTATATGAATAGAAATGTTCTCATTCTGATTTTGATGGAGGACATACCTGTCCATGATCTACCACTGTACGTGCTGGATCTCCTTCAGTTCGTCGATTGTATTCAGTTTCATTCTGTTAAAGAAGCCGAGTCTGCTTTCTGGAACGAAGTACACGAATATATGATCGAAAGATGACGAAACAGAGTTTTGAACGCAGAAACCTCGAATTCCTGGCCTTTGAGAAACAAAGCCGTTGTGTACAGTAATCGTGTACCTCGAATTCCCGGCCTTGAGAAACAAAGCCGTTGTGTACAGTAATGGTGTACCTCGAATTCCTGGCCTTTGAGAAACAAAGCCGTTGTATACAGTAATCGTGTACCTCGAATTCCCGGCCTTGAGAAACAAAGCCGTTGTGTACAGTAATCGTGTACCTCGAATTCCCGGCCTTTGAGAAACAAAGCCGTTGTGTACAGTAATTGTGTATCGTGTCATTATGAAGAAATTACGAAAAAAAATTGTTACGCTCCTGGGCATGGTTTTGCATTAAGGCTATTTTGACCTATGAAGTACAAGAGATGATATAATATTAACTTGATTGGCTGAACCGAGCAAAGATTGAACGAGATGGACCAATGATGTGCCAGGGATTATAAAATAATAATTTGATGGCCTAAACCGAGAAAAGATAACACAAATTGTAGCACTGATGTGATAAGGCTTTTATAATAATAATTGATAATAATACTAATTTCTCAGTAGATACTGAACCAAGCACACAGTTGAAAATAATAATTGTATCGACTTTGTAATAATGTGATATTTGTATAAAAATGTAATGATGTGATATTTGTATAAAAATGTAATAATGTGATATTTGTATAAAAATGTAATTATGTGATATTTTTACAAAGTGTAATTATATATTTGTATAAAGTGTAATTATATGATATTTGTATAAAAATGTAATTATGTGATATTTGTATAAATTGTAATTATATGATATTTGAATAAAAATGATGAAATTGCTACATATATAAAACTTTTGTTAGGAATATGTTCACGAAACCTAATTTTATGGAGACTTCAAAGACTACACAGATTTTAATCGATAGTAAGAGAGGGGAATACGTGAATTTCACGAAGACACTGTATCCATGTGTAATTCAGATTTATAATGTAGCTTTACCACTTTTAGTCATACCGATACGATCTCTGCAATGTGGCAGTTTATTGTGATGTCTAGCACTGAGATATCATGCCGTAGACATGTATCACGTCTCACCCAGTCAAATGATCCTGACACTTGGTCCACCAGTCCTAACACTAACATATTAATACCTAGCGTAAGGTGAGGCAGCTGCTAGTACCATTTCGTCAGTCCCTGGTATGACTCGACCGGTTTTCGAACGCGCGACCTCCCGCATCCGACGTGAAGGCTCTAAGTCCACAGGTTTAGTATTACTATGATGCTATGGACACTCTAACCACAAAGGCCATTGGAGCGGTCACGAATACATTGAGTATACATACATACATACATACATACATACATACATACATACATACATACATACATACATACATACATACATAAAAAAAATAATACAGAAATGACATGAATACATATAATACCTACCTACATGCATTGACACACACACACACACACACACACACACACACACACACACATATATATATATATATATATATATACACAGAGAGAGAGAGAGAGAGAGAGAGAGAGAGAGAGAGAGAGAGAGAGAGAGAGAGAGAGAGTAATACACTTATTCACCCTAGATAACATTGTACGCATGTACAACGAAAAATAGTCAAATATTTCTAAGGCATAACCAAGTTATTTTTTGCCTAATTCTATGACGAGGGGTAGATATAGTTTTTCGTCAGTTGATGCGCGGGGTTGTATGCATATGTTGAGATCAGTGCATCTGTGTGATGGCTGGTAGGTGTGGCTACTTATCAATAGCTGTTGTGTATTCAAACGTCTGGATATTATTAACAGTAACGTTCCCGTAAAACTTTCTTGAGATCATTCAGTCCCACAATAGTAAACCGAAAGACAATGTTTTAAATAACGATTCCAGTTAGAGTCCATACATTATTTGGTCTAAAATCATAATGAAATATTTGGTCTAAAATCATAATGGAATATTTGGTCTAAAATCATAATGGAATATTTGGTCTAAAATCGTAATGGAATATTTGGTCTAAAATCATAATGGAATATTTGGTCTAAAATCATCATGGAATATTTGGACTAAAATCATCATGGAATATTTGGTCTAAAATGATCATGGAATATTTGGACTAAAATCATCATGGAATATTTGGTCTAAAATGATCATGGAATATTTGGACTAACATCATCACAGAATATTTGGTCTAAAATCATCATGGAATATTTGGACTAAAATCATCATGGAATATTTGGTCTAAAATGATCATGGAATATTTGGTCTAAAATTATCATGGAATATTTGGACTAAAATGATCATGGAATATTTGGTCTAAAATCATCATAGAATATTTGGTTTAAATATTGAAAATAAGTTCGGTTCCGAAATTTTACAACAGCGGGTTTGCTTTATAATTTAGGGAAATATATAGCTAGCTGTTACTTGATTTACGCACAAGAGGATCTACACTGCATTCATAAATAAGAAATTTATTTTAAGGGTAATGACTGGTTTATATGAATGAGAACTTTCTTTAAACTTTGTTAAGTTATTTATTTATTTTACTTTATTATATTTTTATTTTATTTTATATTTTAACTCCATTATATTAAAAACTACATTAAGCTCTGCGAGCATTCAAAACATTTCAGAACAAGTATTTAAAAAAAACACATTCCAACTTAAATTATATATATATATATATATATATATATATATATATATATATATATATATATATATATATATATATATATATATATATATATATAAATGTTATGAATTTAGCAGCAATACTCTCTGTTTCTCTCTCTCTTTCTCTCTCTCTCTCTCTCTCTCTCTCTCTCTCTCTCTCTCTCTCTCTCTCTCTCTCTCACACACACACACACACATACACATACACACACACAATATACAAAGGTGGAATTGGGTGTGAAAAAAGTGGATTTATGGAGTGAAATACGAACTCCTGAAAATTAACTTTTATCATAATAGACTATAAACCACACGTGATGAAAGCGAAACATGCATCAATACCTAAATTCCAGCATAGGTTTTTCTGTCTCTAGCCGGATACGGCTCTAAATTTTATGCCCTCCAAAATTTTAATGCTATTTATAGCCATCTTACATTTGAAATGTATTTGTTTTTAATGAAAATTTTGGGGAAAATGATGAAATACACGGAAAAGATTACGAAAATTTACCTTGAATTAGATTTTTTTACATAGCATTAATCAGCATCTATTCATTAAAAATAAATATATTTCAAATTCAAGATATATATATATATATATATATATATATATATATATATATATATATATATATATATATATATATATATATATATATATGGGAAAATACAACGTTGCTACGTGTTTCTTGACAAAATACAAGAGACACGTGGCAACTATGCGCTTTCACTTTACATTTCGTTCCTGCAGTATTAGTTCACTATAATAATACTGTAATAAACATAATAAGAAACATAATAATAATAATAATAATAATAATAATAATAATAATAATAATAATAATAATAATAATAAACTATTTTATTAACGAGGATAACACATTTAGACCTGACAGACTCATCTGGTCCTCAGTTATTGTAATTGGCTATGTAAAAAAAAAATGACCCCAGCAAATAACAATACAAAACCATGCACATAATCAGGTATCGTCGCACACTCATTCATACATATTTAACATGAATGACGACGTGTTACTATACTGGGAAACATCCAAATACGAACAATATTCAATACATAGGTCATACATTTCAGCTTAAGTCTCTCTCTCTCTCTCTCTCTCTCTCTCTCTCTCTCTCTCTCTCTCTCTCTCTCTCTCTGACAGTTTGAAGAGAGAGAGAGAGAGAGAGAGAGAGAGAGAGAGAGAGAGAGAGAGAGAGAGAGAGAGAGAGAGAGAGAGAGAGAGATATTTGTATCTGACAAAGATTTCAGATAGAATGTTACTTTGATAGTTGTATCGTAAAACAATTTCAGTTTTAATTTGACTATGATGGCGATATCTTAAAACAATGTCAGGTACATTTGACTATGATAGCGGTATCTTACAACAATGTTAGGTACATTTTATTATGATAACTGTATCTTACAACAATGTCAGTTTTAATTTGACTATGATAGCGGTATCTTACAACAATGTCAGGTACATTTTGACTATGATAGCGATATCTTACAACAATGTCAGTTTCAATTTGACTATGATAGCGGTATCTTACAACAATGTCAGGTACATTTTGACTATGATAGCGATATCTTACAACAATGTCAGGTACATTTTGACTATGATAGCGATATCTTACAACAATGTCAGTTAAAATTTGACTATGATAGTGGTATCGTACAAAAATGTCAGTTTGAATTTGACTATGATAGCAGTATCTTACAACAATGTCGGGTACATTTTGACTATGATAGCGATATCTTACAACAATGTCAGTTTCAATTTGACTATGATAGCGATATCTTACAACAATGTCAGTTTGAATTTGACTATGATATGACTATGATAGCGGTATCTTACAACAATGTCAGTTTCAATTTGACTATGATAGCGATATCTTACAACAATGTCAGTTTTAATTTGACTATGATAGCGGTATCTTACAACAATGTCAGGTACATTTTGACTATGATATGACTATGATAGCGGTATCTTACAACAATGTCGGGTACATTTGACTATGATAGCGGTATCTTACAACAATGTCAGTTACAATTTGATTGATAGCGGTATCTTACAACAATGCCAGTTACAATTTGATTGATAGTGATATCTTACAACAGTGTCAGTTACAATTTGATTGATAGCGGTATCTTACAACAATGTCAGGTACATTTGGCTATGATTGTGATATCTTAAAACAATGTCAGGTACATTTGATTATGATAGTGATATCTTAAAACAATGTCAGGTATATTTGATACTCGTTTATTGTTTGTCCATGACTTAAAGAAATTTGTTTCGTAAAGTTTTCTTATAACATAATCAAGACATATGGAATAAAAGCTTTTAAACATTTCTATCTCAGACTTAACAAGACCAAAGGGATTCTTTCTACATATGACAAATTGATTTTAGTGTAGGACAAAGTAAAATATATAGCAGTAGCAATATCATGTTTCTAACTAGTAATGGGGTATGTTAATATGGGATTTTCAGAGACAGATGTGAGGGAAGCAATGATAAATCTGGGTAACTAGGTCAGCATCATAGACACAAATGTAAGTTGGGTGTAAGAACATATCAATAGTAAGTTAGTTTTTGGGGCTGTTTCAGGAAGGCTTTAACAAATCTGGGTAGACAGGTCAGCATCGTCATGATTATACCATACTTAAATGGTGCAGAAACAGCAGGAAAGTGACCCAGTTATCCAGATGTCATATCTGGATAACTGGGTCACTTTCCTGCTGTTTCAGCACCATTTAAGTATGGTATAATCTGGGAGAAGGGATCTGTCATTCATCTAGCCATTCATATTCTGTATGTTGGGAAACAGTGTGGGATTACGATATGTGTATATAGATACATACCAGATATAGTGTGGAGCAGAGAAACAGCAAAAGGCAGGATGACACAAAGCAGAAAGACACAACGCAGAAAGAAAAGCAGGAAGAGGGTAGAGGTAAAGCAAAAAATAAGGACAGCAGCGATAAGATGTAGTTGGAACAAAGAATCCGAAAGAGGTATGCAAGATGGGGAGTTAAGAGAAAGGATAAATAATAGACATAATATATATTCTGAGTGGACAATGATAGTGAAGGACAAGGAAGATAAACATTAGTGTAGCATTTTGGAGATGTGGACATAACTTAGTGTGTATATTGGATATAAACAGCAGAATACAATATCGCTTAGTGTTTTAATTAGTATATAACTGGTCCCCGCTTCACCCCGAAGTCGACAGAAAGACCGAATAGGTCAGACAGATCGCACCTAACGGGTTAGAATAACATGAAATCCTGTGTATACAATCCTTATATTGAACTTCATACATGTCAAAACGAATCTACGAAAAGCGAGAGAAAATCTCCAGCACGTAAATTTTATTAATGCATTTGTTGTAATTACTGATGAAAATGATAAACACAGGAAGAAGATAATTGCGTTTTTACACCATGCTTTATCTCCAGTACATTTTTATGGTTACCTAATTATCTCCCCTTATCCCCAACCATCTTTTGTATATACAAACTGTATAGATAGAATGATTTTTTAAAATTAACCCTTTTATACTGGTCGTTCATTCCTTTAGATATTTAATGTACATGTCCAGGATGGAATGCATGCAACACACATCCCCTAAAATAGATATGACAGATTTTTCGTTGAAAGAACAAAACCCAGCCGGAATATTCATATTTTTTTTATAGCTGCATGAACAAGATAATACATCACACCCATATCTGATTTCACTGTGACACATGGTAAGAGGTGATTTTTAAAATTGGAGAAAGTAATTTTAGAAACCTCAGTATGTCTTAGAGTCCCTACACTGTCATACATATATTATAGTCAATAATAATATACTAGCATGTAGTATCAATGACAAACATACCTATTAGCTAATAAAAATATACTAACATGGAGTATCAATGATAAACATACATATTAGCTAATAAAAATATAAACAAACATACCTAGTATATAATAAAAATATACTAACATGGTGTATCAATGACACATATCAAAATAGTCAATAAAATATACTAACATGGTGTATTAGTGGAAAGAATATTTAATTATCAATACAAAATATGTCAACGTGGTGCATCAGTCACAAACATTAATAATAGTTTGTACAAAGAAAATGTCAACTTAGTATGTGTAAGCTATTAAAAATAGTATAATCAGAAGTAACGGTCACTAGTATTACATAGAGTACAGCCTGTTGTAGGGGTTACTAGTAATATTTTGAGTACTTCCTGTAGTAAGGGTCACTAGTATTACATAGAGTACAGCCTGTAGTAAGGGCCACTAGTGTTACATAGAGTACAGCCTATATTAAGAATCTCTATTATTACAAAAGAGAACAGCCTGTAGTAAAGTTCACTAGTATTACATAGAGTACAGCATGTCGCAAATTACACCAGTATTGCATAGGGTACAGCATTTAGTAAAGGTCATTTGATTACATATAGTACAGCCTATATTAAAGGTGAATTGCAGAATGTGTCAGTCCTTTGCCTGTCCGTTAATCATAAGCAATATAATGGATCAGTTCACTGACTGTCCGATTAATGCTAAGCTACATATATTTTAATTTGCTTCGTTTATTAGTTAGTTTAATTTTATTCTATTCTATTGTATGCTAGTTAAATGTCACCTTGTCCAAAAATTGAGTTCATTTCTGTTTGACCCAAATTCATTTTTAAAATTTATTTTTTATAACTAATAAATAACTAAATTATTATACACAGCATTATTATTAATAGAATAAGTACATGTTTATTTGGGTCTAATGTTTGGAATTTCCTAAGTGAATTATAAATGATCCAGGTAATATCAGGATCATTCTATAAAGTTATTTTCCATCAGGTAATGATTTATTTTTTACTATAAAGAAAATGCTAATTGTATCCTGAGGTCAAGCAGAGAACTATAATCTTGCAAATGTGAGGACTTGGTCATTCATGTTTTAAGTTTTAGCAGAATCATGTTATCTGTTATGTCCAGTATTTTTTTAATTTGGAGCTGGAATCTGTTTCTTCAAATTATTGAAATAAAGTGATTATTTTTATTGGAAATACAAAAGCGCTCAAATACAATTCTTGAATAGAGACATTCACTGGAACTTATACTAAATTCAAACCTTGAATTATATTACTGAGATTCAACAAAAAGTCTGTTGACACATCAACACATACAAAGCTATAACAGACACGTCATCGCCTTCAGTATTTTGTTTTCTTTTGGACTTGTACTGAATTTTAAAAAAAAAATTATTCTGGACTTTACCTGAATTTTATTCAGGTGTTTAAATTATAACGACTTGTGTCTTTAATTCGTTAATTATTTTGGTATTTAATTTGCAAAATCGTAAGTCTTTTTCTCATTTTCACTTTGTGTTCTATGGAAATAAATTATATTTGTTAAATTTTACAAAGCTTGTTATCTTTCACTATTTTCTGCTGCTTATTTTAAGAACATAGACTCGTAACAATAAGGAACAAAATGTTTTAATCAAACGACGGTCCGTTAATGACAAGGAACGGTATGGGTCAGACTGCCAGGTCCGGTGATGGTAAGGAACGGAATGGGTCAGACTACTGCCTGCCCGCTAATGATAAGGAACGGAATGGGTCAGACTACTGTCTGTCCGGTAATGATAAGGAACGGAATGGGTCAGACTACTATCTGTCCGGAAATGATAAGGAACGGAATGGGTCAGACTACTGTCTGTCCGCTAGTGATAAGGAACGGAATGGGTCAGACCACTGCCTGTCCGCTAGTGATAAGGAACGGAATGGTTCAGACTACTGTCTGTCCGCTAGTGATAAGGAACAGAATGGGTCAAACTGCCAGGACCGGTGATGGTAAGGAACGGAATGGGTCAGACTACTGCATGTCAGCTAGTGATAAGGAACAGAATGGGTCAGACTACTGCCTGCCCGCTAGTGACAAGGAACGGAATGGGTCAGAGTACTGTCTGTCCGGTAATGATAAGGAACGGAATGGGTCAGACAACTGCCTGTCCGCTAGTGATAAGGAACGGAATGGGTTAGACTACTGTCTGTCTGTTAATGATAAGGAACGGAATGGGTCAGATCACTGCCTGTCCGCTAATGATAAGGAACGGAATGGGTCAGACTACTGTCTGTCCGGTAATGATAAGGAACGGAATGGGTCAGACTACTATCTGTCCGCTAGTGATAAGGAACGGAATGGGTTAGACTACTGTCTGTCCTCTAATTATAAGGAACGGAATGGGTCAGTCTACTGTCTGTCCACTAATGATAAGGAACGGAATGGGTCAGACTACTGTCTGTCCGGTAATGATAAGGAACGGAATGGGTCAGACCACTCCTGTCCACTAGTGATAAGGAACGGAATGGGTCAGACTACTGTCTGTCCGCTAGTGATAAGGAACAGAATGGGTCAGACTGTCAGGACCGGTGATGGTAAGGAACGGAATGGGTCAGACTACTGCATGTCAGCTAGTGATAAGAAACAGAATGGGTCAGACTACTGCCTGCCCGCTAGTGACAAGGAACGGAATGGGTCAGACTGCTGTCTGTCTGGTAATGATAAGGAACGGAATGGGTCAGACCACTGCCTGTCCTCTAGTGATAAGGAACGGAATGGGTCAGACTACTGTCTGTCCGCTAGTGATAAGGAACGGAATATGTTAGACTACTGTCTGTCCTCTAATTATAAGGAACGGAATGGGTCAGTCTACTATCTGTCCGCTAATGATAAGGAACGGAATGGGTCAGACTACTGTCTGTCCGCTAGTGATAAGGAACGGAATGGGTCAGACCACTGCCTGTCCGCTAAGGTCATGTTTTCCTGTATGTGCATTTGCAATGTCAAATAGAAAAAAAGTATTGATTTAAAGACTATTTTCAAGTCAGTATATGTTGTAAAATTAATAGTCTATTCCTTGACAAGGATCTATTTTGAGACTACAGGGGGATCATGTGCATTCAGTATGTTAAGTTTTATTAGTCATTGGGAAGGGGGATATCGGAATGCGTATCTGGCTCCTTAAAGGGCACAGGCTCAAACAGTGGACTCAATCTCGTGCTATTGAGTTAAGAGAAGTTACGAGATTTGTTCTATAATCATTAGTTTTCCCCAAAAGTCTATCTTTTGCGCAAAAGCTCACGCTATCTGACTTCAGAGTTCATGACCTTTCCAATAAAAATTTCTATCTTGCAGACGTAGACAAGGAAACGTTGCCGACATCAGCAATTATCTTGATATATCATATGTACCGACTAATGTTACCTAACTCAATAGCCTAGAATATCGAAGTCTCTAGCGAGAGTATGGTCATTAGAGTAGAATATAAGAATTACTAGTGTATAATATATGAGTCACTAGTGTAAAATTTAGAAGAAAACACTGTAATATATTTGTATAATTCGTTGTCTCTTTATGAGGAAAAACACTAGCACTACTAATACTAAATATACGATACTATTATTAATATCACTAAGAACCCCAAAGTAAATGAATGAACTGAATGAGACACGTTTTATGTATTTACATATGTAGTACGGCAGATCAGCACAGTAGTGGCTATGTAGTGACAACTAAAGGCAACTAACGTGTAACATGTGGTTAGCGTGTAGGACTCACGACCGAAAAAAATGTGCTGGTTCAATTCTTACCATGGGACTAGCCTTGGCCAGCTATCATAGTTTGTCTTTTGTCAGTACACATTCATTCCACTTCCCTAATTAACCTAATTATCATGATGGGCTGTAAAGCACCAAACCAAACCAAACCAAAGGCCAAGTTCCAAACAAATGAAAACATATTTGCTAAACAATGTGTTACACGCACAGGGGTATTCACTTGACCGAGCGGTGTCAAAACCCTGGCGCGAGTCACGCTAGAAGTCATATGTTTTCCCCAAATTTCCAAAGACTTCCATACAACTTGAGTTGTAAAATGGAAAGAAAGACGTGTCTGCTATAATTATTAATCTTTGCTGTAATCAATGGGCGACCCAGAGGAGACAACTTGCACAAGAGTCCATTAACCGCACTTTAGCATGGTTTTTCTTCATTATCATCCTATTCCCGTACCGCAAGCCCGTCATGCCATAGAAATTCCACTAGTATTCCCTTACTAACTGGGAAATATTTAACTGCGCGACCCTAAGCCAGTCAATCCACAGAATTTCCGGCGTATCACGCTCATATACATACGCCCATTTTCCACTATGGCCACATAAACGGCACCTACCAAGTTCCAACTTATTGATTCCATTCTATAATTTACTGATTTCCAACCATAAATGCTGCCCTTTCAATCACAATACTTGTATACACCGCTGAATTTTAATATGGACTATGTTACTGAAAGGGACAGTCATTCGGCTTGTGCCTAAATTCACTACTAACGACCCCAGCATGGTTTAAATTCACTAACACATACTCCAAATTTATTACAAATGTATAAGGTTTATCCCTTTTAAATATGTTTATGCGCTTAATATGAGAATTATCATTAATAAAGATAGTATATATGTTGATTTGGTAAACGTTTGGGACCTTCCTAAGTGAATTTTACAGGTTATGCTTTTGATCAGGATCAATCTAGAAGGTTATTTCCTATGGGGTAATTTTTTGTAGAAAATGTTAATTGTGACATGAGGGCAGGTATAGAACTATATAATCCTGTGATTATGTGGACTTGATAATTCGTGTTTTAACATCTAGTGCCTTCAAGCAACATTATGATTTGACCAGTTTTGCTGAATTTTATTTTCTTCACATTACTGATTTCAAGTGATTATTTTCTGTGAAAATACAAAAGTGCTCTGACAAAAATCTTGGATAAAGACATTCTCTGGAATTTATACTGAATTCAAACCTGGAATTATATTTAAGTGATTCAACAAAAGATTGTTGGTACATCAACACTTTAATAGCTACCAAGGACCCGTCATCGACTTCAATTTGAATTTTTCTGGACTGTTAGTAAATTGCATTCAGGACTTTAAATTGCCTGGACTTATGTCTGTAATTCTTGAAATATTTTGGGATTTAATTCGCAACACCGTAAGTTGTTGTGTCCCATTTTCACTTTGTATTCTAGGGAAATAAATATATTTGTTAAGTCGTCTTTAACTCTTTTCTGTTACTTATTTAAAAAGCAATGACCCGTAACAAGTGAAAGAAAGGATTACAATTGTTGTTTTATATGGCGTCTTACTTATTTCTTCATGACGTCAGGTTTAGCAAGAAAAAATATTTTCGACAGAATTGGGAGTTATTTTCTATAATTTTATGTAACCCACATGCAACAGAAAATCTCATATTCTCACAAAATATAAATGTATTCAGAAATGGTTACAAGTGGACCACGTGAAGAAGAACACTTAAAATCCGTTAGCGCTCTTGGTACTGTTCGTTTCTACCATAACCCTGTATTAACTGCATCTCGAATTGATCTCTAAAATAATCCTGAATTAACTACATCTCGAATTGATCTCTACAATAATCCTGTATTAACTGCATCTCGAATTGATCTCTACAATAATCCTGTATTAACTGCATCTCGAATTGATCTCTACAATAATCCTGTATTAACTGCATCTCAAATTGATCTCTACAATAATCCTGCATTAACTGCATCTCGAATTGATCTCTACAATAATCCTGTATTAACTACATCTTGAATTGATCTCTACAGTAATCCTGAATTAACTACATCTCGAATTTGATCTCTACAATAATCCTGTATTATTTACATCTCGAACTGATCTCTACAGTAATCCTGAATTAACTACATCTGGAATTGATCTCTACAATAATCCTGTATTAACTGCATCTCGAATTGATCTCTACAATAATCCTGTATTAACTACATCTCGAATTGACTTTTCTATTTTAAAGACAGCACAAAATAAGTAGTCCGACCGAGAAATAGTCATTGTTATGTAATAACCAGTTTAGGATGGATAATTTTGTCAATATGAAGAATTTTCCCTGTCTGTTTAAACATCCCATGAAGAAAATAATTTTGTAATATCTGTTTGTAAATTGAATCAAGGACAACATAATAGCAACAAGTTATGATAAACATAATAAACCTTATTGGGGTTTTACTCTCACATATAGGGTCATGGTCATCGAGATTGATACAGAATTCTGTATATTGGCATTTCCATTGCTTCTTACGCAAATCTGTGCTTACAGTTATTGCGTTCAGTTCCTTAAGAAGAACCCCATGGGTAAGCCTTCTTGGAGTTAAACAAACATTTAATTCCACTTATCATGATTTTTTAAAAACCAATGTGTACCTTTACTCACTCCCGGATGT
Organism: Unio pictorum; assembly: GCA_030141615.1. Taxonomy (NCBI): domain Eukaryota; kingdom Metazoa; phylum Mollusca; class Bivalvia; order Unionida; family Unionidae; genus Unio; species Unio pictorum. The sequence continues at coordinate 13,857,765 of JARLTB010000034.1, forward strand.
CACTTGCGCTAGACAGTCATAAATGTCAAAGCCAGGTTTTAAAGAATGATGAATGTCTTGCATAAATTGATTTTGTAGAATCAAAAAATATAACGATCTATTAACAAGAACTATTCTCGGAAACTCGTTGCATTATAGAGCTATTAATATCAAATCAGTTCTTTACACACATTCCAGTTTAATTTGTATGCATAAGGCTGACGTATTTGTCTAGACCCTTTGAATGACACCATAAAATATATAACGATCTCTCAGAAGTATTCACTATATGAGCTTACTTTCCCCGACAGTCTTCTAATGATAATGTGCATTGACATGATTTCAATCACGTCCGCGCCTTAACAATTTTCAAACTTCAAGTTCTAATATAAATTTATTTCTACAAACATATCTTCAATTACGTTCTCATCAAAACAAATTTAAGCGACAAAATGGTCAAACATAAATAAAAATATAACAATTGACCTTTTACAGAAAAAAGACGAGGGGTCTTCTCAAATTCCTAACCAGCTATATGAAGCTGGGGAGGAGGGCTAGGTATCTCCAGCATAAGCATAAATTTCAGCTCATTGTAAGCACGCTCTGGTCGTGTTTTTTAATACATTTTCCAAACGTGGTTTGAATACATCGGTTGTCTGACATAATGGAAAATATTACAATCTATAACTTAAACTGTACATTTAGAAAACGATTATAAGACCTATCAGAAATAGATTAACTATTGTACGCAACTCGTACACTTTCTGTTACCATGACAGCATACTCGATCACTAACTGTTACCATGAAAGCATATTTGTACACGTATTGTTACCATGACATCATACTTATACACTTACTATTACCATGACAGCATACGTATTATATAGATATATTATTACATCTCTTTATACAAGAGGTCCAAGACTACAATCGCAAAAATGCCAACTGTGGGAACATTATTTTTCGGCTGACATACGTTCATTCGAACGAAAAACATTTATTTAAAAGGAATGTTTGCCAATATATATATATATATATATATATATATATATATATATATATATATATATATATATATATATATATATATATATATATGAAATTAAACATATTTTATTCCTTTTTTCCTTTTACTGAAAGTGTTTTTTGTACTAACGATCTCCAATGATATAAAGTTGTAAATTTATTCATTTTTCGATTGTCCTAAAGTATATAGTCTTTCCTTGTTTTCATTTGGACTTTGTGTTCTAGGGAAACAAATATGAATTGAATGCTACAAAGCTTTTAACTCTTTTCTGCTACTCATTATAAGAGTATATAATGTGTAATGTGTTCTTATGGGTGTTATTAATAGAGGTAAGAGAAAGAGACTGAGTCATTATGACCTGAAATTGTATCCAATTTAACCTTTAAATTAAACCCAAGTTACTTAAATTAAACCTAAGTTACTTAAATTTGTTTTTCCTTACCAGCAAATGCCAAGTTGTAGATACATTTATATCCTGCCCACATAAGTTATATGTTTATTTTAAAATGAACATTTATATTGGACAACACCGGGAAAGCTGTTTATTTGACCTTGAATATCTGAAATACAAAGCTTTGTTTACAAAACTGACGATACAGATACGGACTGTTGTAATATAATAGATTATCTGTTATTGTTAAGAAACATGTCTTCAAAAAAGTCTTATATATAAATGTATATTAGCAATGAATCATTTCATTTATTTAATCTAACATTATGGTCACAGAAGTATATATATATATATATATATATATATATATATATATATATATATATATATATATATATATATATATATATATATGCATGCATGTATGCATGCATGCATGCATGCATGCATGCATACATACATACATACATACATACATACATACATACATACATACATACATACATACATACATACATACATACATACATACATACATGCATACATACATACATACATTCATTGCATGGCCATTTAGTACGACATTGACTTGTTTGTTTACATATTTGGTAGGAAAAGATATATGCATATACTGATGTTTATATATTTGTATTACACCGATCTATGTATATGGATGTTCATAAATTTGTAGGAAACACACACACACATCTCTCTCTCTCTCTCTCTCTCTCTCTCTCTCTCTCTCTCTCTCTCTCTCTCGTGTCTATAAATATGTACATGTATTTTTATATAAGGGTGTATATATCTATTTATATTAGTATATAAGTGTCTGCAAGTATTTTTATTGTATATATATGTGCCAATATATTTATAATAATATATACGGGTGTCTATAAATATTTATTTGTATGTATAAGTGTCAATATAATTGCATTAATATGTACATGTATTTGTATATAAGGGTGTATATATCTATTTATATTAGTATATAAGTGTCTGCAAGTATTTTTATTGTATATATATGTGCCAATATATTTATAATAATATATACGGGTGTCTATAAATATTTATTTGTATGTATAAGTGTCAATATAATTGCATTAATATGTACATGTATTTGTATATAAGGGTGTATATATCTATTTATATTAGTATATAAGTGTCTGCAAGTATTTTTATTGTATATATATGTGCCAATATATTTATAATAATATATACGGGTGTCTATAAATATTTATTTGTATGTATAAGTGTCAATATAATTGCATTAATATATACGGATGCCTTAGTCTGTTACGATTTACAAGAACAAGAACAAGTTACAAGAACAAGTCACAAGGTTTTTGTGTGTCTGGCAAATCACGTGATGGCATAAGTGTTGAAACCACTGGTATTTCTTATGTTTAGGTTGAATTTATTTCTTTCATGAGAATGACGGTCCTTTTGGCATAAGTATATACCACTAGAATTAACTCTGTAATTAATTATTTTTTCTTGACTTTGTCACAAATAGTAAACACTTATTACGTGTCATTAATGTGTTCTGCTTATGATCTAATTTTTTATTCCACGTAAACTACTATATTCGGTTGGCTTGTGGGTGGGGTGGGGTGGGAAACATGAGAAAGATAATGATGATGACGATGATGAAGGTGATGATGATGATTATGATGATGACATCAGCATTAGCGTCCTGGAAACAAGTGTGGAAGCACATTATGATGTTCATGTACAAAAGCCGAATACATGTATCATTGCATCAACATAATTTTGTACCAAAGCCGATATTAGGAATTCATGTATCATTGTATCATCATGTTTTTGTACTAAAGCTGATATCAGGAATTCATGTATCATTGTATCATCATGTTTTTGTACTAATGCCGATATCAGGAATTCATGTATCATTGTATCATCATGTTTTTGTACTAAAGCTGATATCAGGAATTCATGTATCATTGTATCATCATGTTTTTGTACTAATGCCGATATCAGGAATTTATATATCATTTTATCAACATCGGCTTCTTTCGTCTTTTAGCAAACTGTGAGCATTCTATACTGTGAACTCACTAACATGTTCAAGAAGTGTAAACAGGCAGACACGGCTAAAATTAGAACCATGGTGACGCATCGCTTAGATGATGAATGTACCGATTTATAGCATTTCTGTGTAACTCACTGCGTCGTGTTTGTTTGTCTTGCATAATCAATAACAGCTTAAAGAATTCTCATTTTTCGTGATAGATGCAGAAGAGCTGGAAGTGTAACCCATGCGATAGAATGAGTCAGTCACTAACATTCTTTGAAGTTGTTTAAAAGAAATCGCATTTGAATGAAAATCAGGATAGAGGTACGTCTCTCTCTTTTTCTCATTATTTCATCTGATATTAAAAATGATAGATAGATAGATAGATAGATAGATAGATAGATAGATAGATAGATAGATAGATAGATAGATAGATAGATAGATAGATAGATAGATAGATAGATAGGTAGATAGATAGGTAGGTAGGTCTATAGATAGATAGACAGACAGACAGACAGATAGATAGATAGATAGATAGATAGATAGATAGATAGATAGATAGAAAGATAGATAGATAGACAGACAGACAGACAGACAGACAGACAGACAGATAGATAGATAGATAGATAGATAGATAGATAGATAGATAGATAGATAGATAGATAGATACCTACCTGCCTGCCCGCCTAAAACACATGAATAGTGTAGACTAAGGTCATCGAGTACGTAGTAACATGTAGAAAGCTTGTTGGCAAGATATTTTATATGTTCAGAAAGATGTTAGTATAATTAGTATTGTAATACCCACTTACTAATATTGTCTACAAATCTGTCTATAAATATGGTAGAAGGCTGCATCATTAACTATCAGTCACAACAATAATATAGGTCAATCAGAAAAATGCATTGCGTTTTCGGTTCTGTTCTCAACGTAATCGAAAATATAGAAGATGCATGCTTCTATCGGGACCCCTCATGTTGCCATGTGGTTAGAGTGTCCCTCTTGGATGCGGGAGGTCGTGGGTTCCATCATCTGCGAAGTCATATCAAAGACATAAAAATGGTACTAACAGCTGCCTTACTGTTAAGCATTAAGAGGTTAGTGTTAGGACTGGTCGGCCTGGTGTCTTGATATCGTGGTTTTCCATTACAATCAGTCCGTTGCACCGATTCTCCAATCGCTCTGTGCAATGTCTTAGAGACCTAACTTTTGTCACCTCATGGAATTGCTTCCACGTTAACTTAAGTGACGAAACATTAGAAACGACATGCTATTTTGCTAGTAAAGGGATTGTCGGATTCAGATTTTCTGATGCAATCAACTCGACGTGATCCAGCAATTAAGATTGTATTATTCGATACTAATAATAATAATAATAATAATAATAATAATAATAATGATAAAAATGATAAAACTACTACTATTACTACTACTACTACTACTACTACTACTACTACTACTACTACTACTACTACATTTAGCTTTGAAATGTTCCATATTTCCTCTCTTGTGCCAGCAAGTTTACACTCTAAAATTTTCTTGAGAATTATCTATTTCTGGTAATCATGAATAGTGAAAAATGTTAACGATCAGGCAAACCACGCGCTTGAGGAATTGAAAAAATATTACATTACGTTTTCTTGCTTTATGTCTAAAATATAGAAAGAAAACAGTTTTAATATTATTTGTCCGTATATGAGTTTGTTCAAATATCTGGGTGCGAATTGCTACCTTGAGTTACATAGGAACTATGACTATCTGTGAAAAAAAGACCAAGTCAGTTAGTGAGGAACACACTACGACTATCTGTAAAAAAAAAAGACTAAGTCAGTCAATTAGGAACAAACTATGACTATCAGTAATACAGGCTAAGTCAATTATTTAGGAAAAAACTATGCCTATCTGCAGGGCCGGCTCTAGGAAGTGTGGGACCCCATTGGAAACATGATGGCGGGGCCCCCATTATGAAGTTATGATAATAATACTATAGATAATAGCAGTATAGATATTCAGTGGGTTGAAAAAGTATTTGCCTCCTCAATATTTTTCCATTGACTCCAATAAAATCCAGCTCTCACTCCACCAAGCGTAATTAACTTCAACTCATCCCATTTGTTCTTATAAATTGTAGTTCTATTTAATAAGTTTATTTTATATTATTTTAGGTACGATTAAATGCACGACTCTGCTTCATTTTGCATAGGGGTCATAAAATTGCAAAAGTTATTTGTTATTTACACTTTATTCAATGGCAGTAAAACAAATTTCACTGAGTATTTCAAGTGAAGAATAAAGGTCTGTTATCTGTTATTCATCCCCACCCCTCTATTGCTATTCCAATAGTAGCTGGGGGATGAACACTTTTGTAATTTGTGATCCAAATGCAAAATATAGCATAGTGGTATATTTCAGTTATGCCTGATATAATATACTGACCACCGAAGTCTTGAATCATTAAACAGCACTACAATTTATATGGATAAACAGATTGTGATGAAGTTACACTTGATACAGTGAGAGCTGTTTTCTATAGGAATCATTGAAAAAATGTTGAGGGGCCAACACTTTTGCAACCCACTGCACTTGGCAAGCAGAAGTGCAAGACAGGTGATTCACCAGGTCCAGTCTAGGAGACAGCATGTCAATCTGCAAATTATGAACCTAAATTAAACTGTCTAAACAAATACAAAGATACTATATTGTCTTTATTTGATTTATTAATTAATATGTTCTAGTTACTGGGAACCTTATACATTTATATTCAACTCAATATATGGAAATATGGAACTTATCACTTAAGAAAAGCACAGCAACTAGTATCCTTAATACATTAAGCTTTCAAAAGCTAATTTTTCTTGCTTTTTTCATTGCAAAGTCTTTCAGGATTTCGTCAAAGCTCAATTCTCTGGCCACATCACAGTCTATTGACATAATACTCAAACTATTTAGGCGTTCTTGACTCATTGTAGACCTTAGGTAAGTTTTAATAAGTTTGAGCTTAGAAAAGGATCTTTCGCCAGATGCAACTGTAACTGGGATGGTAAGGTAAATTCTAAGTGCCACAAAAAGATTTGGAAAGGCTGTAGACCTGTTATTGCAAGCTAGAAACTCGAGCATTTTTGCAGGATTTTGTAACAGCTCTAAAGGGAGAATTGGCGTTATTGCTTCTATCTCCTCACAAAGCATGAAACCATCAATATCAGCCATCTTCGTTGTTGTAACTCCATCTGCTGAATTGTCAGCATGAACTAATTTGGAATCAGTTACGTCTTCCTTGGGCATATCCTTAAAATTGCACAAGAATCCAAACAACTCATAGTGCTTTGTCAGCTGTTCAAATCGGGGCTGAAGGGTTTGCACGGCTTTATTCACCACTTGATTAAAGCATTGAATTTGAAATGCCTTTTGGGGGTCTGACAGAGGTTCATGAGTTGATTCGTAGTCAAACATTTGCCTCTTGCTGCGCACACGCCTCTTTTCACTTTTGAAAACTGCTTCCACTTCAAGGTCTTCAGCAAGTTCTTTGGCATCGACCAGTGATTCCTCAAAGCTCTTTTCTCTGAATGCATTTAACCAGTTTAACAGTTTTTCAAATGCTTTCAGACAAGTTGTTACAGCCATGGTTTCACCTTGAAGCTCCTTGCTTACGAAATTTACCTGAAAGAGCAATGAGCTAGAGACACAAGGAACTTGTAATTTCTCATTTGGTTCACCAAGGACTGAGCATCACTTTTGGTATTGGCATCTTCAGTAGTGTCTGCCAATTCTTCGAGAGCATCACAGACTTGAGAAGCTTGGTATCTGATGGCCTTCACACTATCCATTTTGCATTCCCACCTTGTTTCTGACAAAGGTTTCAAGGACAGGCCAGTAACATGACTTCTGAAGATTGTCCACCTTTTTGTGGATGAGGCTAAAATTGTGTAAATACGTTGCAATGTACCGAAGAAAGAAATGGCCTCGGGGCATGTTTTTGCCATATCAACTAAAATAAGATTATAACTATGGCACGCGCATGGGGTAAAAAATGCTCGAGAATTTCTTTGCAGGAGTCGTGCTTGTACACCTGAATTGTGTCCCTTCATGTTGGCCCCATTATCATAACCTTGCCCACGGATATCTGCAACATCAAGTCCTAATACCTCAAGTTCCTGCAGAACGGAGTTTAACAAGTTTTCTCCAGTGCTGCTTTGCACCACTAAAACTTAATGAAGTGTTCATACACTCCAGCTGGGATGTTTGGTTTTGTACCATCAGCTACATATCTAATAACCAATGACATTTGCTCTTGGTGACTGATGTCAGGGGTGCAGTCAAGAATTATGGCATAGTACTTGGCAGCCTTAATTCTAGAAATAATTGCTGTCTGAACAGCATTTGCCATAATGTCGATGAGCTCATTTTGGATGTTTTTTTCCCAAATAATGATCAAGTATTTCCTTATTTTGAACTTTCCGTATGTATTCTTGCATTATTGGATCAAACTTCCCAAGTAACTCAATGACACCTAGAAAGATGCCATTATGTGGTATGCCAATGTGTTCATCAGAACCACGGAATGGTAAATTTCTTTCTGCTAACATCTGTATTGTGGCCACAAGTCGCTCAAATACTTTATACCAGTGGTTTGCTTCCTTTCTAATTTGTTTTTCCTGTACTTCATCAATGGTCTTTTCAACAGCCATCCTCTCCTGTAGTTCACAGCAGCGGAGCATTGCTTGCAAATGCCTGTTTGAATTCTCATGCTCAGCCAGCCTTGTATGGATGTTTGGCCAATTATTGAAACCAGAAGTTGCAAGTGCGGCTGTAGCATTCGGGTCAAAACGTTCACAGTAGTAACAAAAGATCTTGTCACTTGAGACTGAGTATAACAGCCAAGTTCGCTCTATAAATTCACCATTTGGGAGCATTCGTTTGCAGTGGAATTTTGAAAAGTGTGTTCCTTTAGCATTTTTAGGGAAATCTTCTTTTAGAACTTTTGGTGGTCCTTTTTTCACCAAATAGTCTCTCACACCATGAGTTATTACTTCTGGCCAGGTTGCAAGATCATCAGTTAATTGTGAATGCTCATCATCAATCTTGACATTTGAAGTGGAAGGATCTTGCTCATCATCAATGGTGACATTTGAAGTGGAAGGATCTTTCGAAGAGTTCGTAACAGCAGAAGCACCCTTAAAGCTGTGTTCATCTTGTAAAATTTCTTCAGCACCACTATCATTATCACTGAATTTCGGATCATTTTCAACTGAGTTTTGCACATTTGTTTCATCAGATTTATCTGATGTATTTCTGTAAACAAATCTGTCTATGGCTCCTCTTTCTCTTTCATCTTGGGCCTTCTTAGCCTTTCTTATTGCCCTTTTCTTACTGCCACTCTGGTACTTTCTGCCTATATCTCTCGGTCTTTTACTCATATTTGAAGGTCAGGAATCTCGTGTCTCTATAACAAAATACAGTGAACACATAATGACTAGTTATAAAGGGCTTCAGAAGAATCTTATTGGCACAAAGCAGGGAGGATGCGTGCCCATACTCCATCGAAAGCCTAATAGATCCACTGTTGCCCAAATGAAAACCAGTCAAAATCAGCTTTACCACACCTCATATGTGCAAACCTGCCCAAAGAAGTGACAATGAATGCCAGGATAAATTTTGATTATTGTCATGTTAGCTAAATCACACCACTGTTATCTACATTTTTTCTGTGTGTGGTTTAATCTTAAGCAATTAATTAAATAACAATATAAATTCTTATGGTTCACATGCTGCTTGGAGCAATCCAAAGCCAACAAAATTGTGACATCATGAATTTTGTTAGACATCCGACATATTGGAGCAAATGTCATGAAGACACAATTCAACTCGGAAGGAATAGCACTTCAAGCAGCATGAGTACTGGTCCACCCCTAACAAAATATAATCGGTCGCACTCTTCGCGTTCGACCTATGCAGTGATAAGCACCGGGGGTAGGCAAAAAATGTTTGTCCGGCAAAAATCTGGAAAACCAAGGCCATGAACTTACTATGAAAATTTTTCCACCATGCCATAACCTAAGCATTTATGCATTCTGCTTTAGTCCTCGCCTATCTATTTATTCTACGCGGCATTTAAAATGCTCGCATTTCGTCAATTTTTAAGATATCAATACCAAATTTGCACTGCAGGACAATGGTGCATAGGAGTATTTACATTATAAATCTCGTAATAATCAGACAATTTATGGACCAGCCATGGCCAAAACCGTGCGTATTTCAGTCTGCCACCTGGATAGGAAAAACAGCACCATATTATTTCATAAGATTTACACAGAATACAGTTAATATACTTTGGGGTGCAGAACAAAAATCAGCTGCACAGCTATAATACTTTTGATGCTAGAGCATTGTAAAGCGTGCGACCAAAGTAGCACTTTAGTGCTGCATTTTTATTGTTATACTGACTTTTAACTTCAACTAGTGGCTTTCAAATGTTCAACAAATTATTGAAAGCAGAGCCACATGATTGTGTATTGTAGGTCAATATAAGACAGTAATGATAAAGTCTACTTTTAATTATATACAATAAGAAAATTTCATTGTCAATGTCTATACTCACACAAATGGCATCACTCGCTTCACTAGGATTCTTGGCAGTAGCCTGACAGACTTGCAGGTTTTAAATGTTAATATAACTGTATAGCTGGTACTTCTTCACTTGGCACTTGCTACAGTTATCATGTGGCCTGTACACTTAACACTGGCAAACGATTGTGTCCCTTGACCATGGTGGCATCACAATGCACTGAATTGTCTGGACTACTTGTGAACTGACCCCCCCAATCAAGGTGCGGGGCCCCCCTAGGCGCGGGGCCCAATTGGGTGCAATTAGTCCAATTGGCCTAAAGCCGGCCCTGCCTATCTGTAATTTGGACTAAGTCAGTTAGTTAGGAAACAACTATGCCTATCTGTAATATAGACTAAGTCAATTAGTTAGGAACACACTATGACTATCTGGAATTTGGACTAAGTCAGTTTGTTAGGAAACAACTATGCCTATCTGTAACATAGACCGGATGCCATGCAAACCTAGTGAAGAAAAACAAAATGCTGAATTGAAAAGAAAAATTAGACTACCGAGTGATAAATGTTGTTAAAATGCAAATGTAGAAAAGTAATTACAACTTCACTCTATGCAATTTAAAATAACATCTAAAATTCAAATTACGTTAATGTGAGAAGGAAAGATATTCTAATATGTTTATTAGGTTTAATCGATGCAGAAAATGTGACAACAATAAACAAGGAAAATATCCTTTAATTCAAATGTGACAGCAATAAACAAGGAAAATACCCTTTAAGCAAATGTGACAACAATAAACAAGGAAAATATCCTTTAATTCAAATGTGACAACAATAAACAGGAAAATACCCTTTAATCAAATGTGACAACGATAAACAAGGAAAATATCCTTTAATTCAAATGTGACAACAATAAACGAGGAAAATATCCTTTAATTCAAATGTGACAACAATAAACAGGAAAATACCCTTTAATCAAATGTGACAACAATAAACAAGGAAAATACCTTTTAATCAAATGTGACAACAATAAACAAGGAAAATATCCTTTTATCGAATATGACAACAATAAACAACGAAAATACCCTTTTATCAAATGTGACAAAAAATAAATGAAACTACCCTTTTATCAAATTAAAAAACCCTTTAAAATCAGCAACAAGCTGAAAACCAAATATAATAAAAATAAAAACATCTTTACGAAATGTTTAAACGTTTCTTTTATGCAGAAAAGTTAATATAAGGCTACAAATTAAGTTGTTAGGTAGATAATACAACAGACGATTTGTCACCAAAAAATTAAGTTTTACTTTCAGGTACTATTAAAATCAGTTCAGGTACTATTAAAATCAGTTAAAGGTTCATCATTTATTTTGATTTTAAAACATTTTGGTTAAGTCTAGTAATGAATAAATATAATCATTTCTAAGCACGTCATATTGACCTTAAAGAAAGTAAACACAAGCATACGCTCTACGTGATTTTATGAAGACAGTAGTGTTGAGAGGAAAGACGTGGTATTAGGTCTCTCCGAACACATTGCGATTTTCAGCCGTAATGTAGAAGTACTTATGACCAAACAAAAACCAAACAAATTCAAAACCTACTTTATTTATCTACTTTATTTATTTATTTTATTTATCTACTTTATTTATCTACTTTATTTATCTACTTTATTTATCTATTTTATTTATCTACTTTATTTATCTACGATAAATGTTTTAATTAAATCATGGCCTCATGTGAAAAATCTATGAAGCAATTTTAAGGCATACATGTTTGTTTTTATTCTTTTCAACATGGCGGTCTGATGTTAATTAAAACTTGGATTTATATCTATTTTGCACTGTATAACAATGAAGTCCAGTTTGGCGTTATACATATTTTACACTGTATAACACTGGAGTACCGTTTGGCTTTAACAATATATTACACTGTATAACACTTGATTACCGTTTGGGTTTATAAATATTTTACACTGTATAACACTGGAGTACCGTTTGGGTTTATAAATATTTTACACTGTACAACACTGGAGTACCGTTTGGCTTTATATATATTTTACACTGTATAACACTGGAGTACCGTTTGGCTTTATATATATTTTACACTGTATAACACTGGAGTACCGTTTTGCTTTATACATATTTTACACTGTTTAATATTGGAGTACCGTTTGGCTTTATCAATATTTTTACACTGTATAACACAGGAGTGCCGTTCGGCGCTAGATCCTTGTCCTATACTTTTACACCTGGTAGGCAATTAAATGCACATGCCTATTAGGCGTCTTGTTTTAAACACAGATGTCAACATTTAAGTGTAGCATTGGAAACCTCGGTGGTTAACTATTGATGAGTGTGAAATTCCGCTGCCAAGTGAGTTTGTTCAAGTGGGGGAGTGGTATCGGAATGGTTTGCTCTCTCGGCATGTATTTAGTTCTCGTTCCCGCTTGGAAGATAGGATATATATATATACACATACACACCGCCTGTATACATACTTGAATGGAGATTATTGGACATATTACAGTGATACGATGCAAGTGTACAAAGCATAGCGAAGTTCATGTTAACACTTAGCGATTTGTATTAATTTATACAAAGGCAAAAACAAGAAGACGCAATCTCATTAACAGTTTTATAAATCTTGGTCACATAATTTGGGTGTGGGTAGTCGGATAATCCAAACTATATGTGTCATATCTTATTTCGTGACAGGATTTTGTTTTTTAAAAAAGTGAAGAAAACTCATTAGGTCATACATTTCTGGTTGCAGAATGTGGATAAGTGTGATAAGTAAAGTATAGATATATGTGCTGACAGCACCAATATGAAATTCTCTTCATTTATTTTGTTCTGTTAACTACCAAAAGATGTTCCATGGAATTGCTTTTTTTAACATTTAAATGGCTCTAGTGTTAGGATTCTGCATTTCTTTTGTTGCGTAATACCACATTGATGCACATTACAGGCAGTTGGGGAGAAGACAATCTGTTGCCTTCCATGGGCGTTCATTGTACATGTACTCAGCAGAAAACAAAAGGGAAAAAGAGAGAATGTACTTTTTGCAGATGGAACTTTAAGACCTTCTGGCGTGTTATTTTTGTGTAAATGCCTTCTAGGGTTCAATGTATTAAGTACGATAAATATAATCGACATTCACCAGGTGATTTAAATCTTGTCCTATCCACCATGTTACGTCCAAATATTTGAATCACTTCCATTAACGGGGCCCAGAGTGGCTGAATGGCAGAAAGCGTCCGCCTTAACTGATCACCGCCATCTTATATCTGGGTTAGATTCTTGGGGATGGGCTATGTGAATATTAAGAAAGCTTGCCAGCAGCTTCTAGTTGGTATTTCTTCCCGAGGTTTTCACGGGTTCTTCGTCCACCTGTAGTACTGGACTCGATGCATAGTTTCTTATGAGCAGAAAAATGGCAATACATAATTTCCTTTAAGTGCATAATCCTATCACATCTCAGCTGATTCAAACATTTATTGAAGTATTCCAAAAACTCAATGTCACTCTGACGATAAATCCTCCTGACGTAAGTAGCTACCACCTTGATTGTTTTGGTGCGCTACATCACCGATAGCACATATTGAGACAAAACCATAAGTTGAATCGAGCGTGTTTTGAAAAACAAACTCAACGTGAATCAAGCGTTTCTATAACCATGATTGCATCAGGATCCACCAAATGCTTTTGATTATAATGTCTCTATAAGCATTCTCGCGTTACAATGATATGGTACACCAAATGCCCTGACTCGGGAGTCATTTGTACTCGGCTGAATTTCTTGTGTGATTGGCTGATCTAGCTTTCAAACACTTCAATCAACGATTACGATTGGTTGTCACACAAAGAGGTTGTCAAAATACCAGAAGTATTCCACAAACTCGTGATCGAATATGGTGATCTTTTTTAACAAGGCCATATACGAAGAATAAAAGAGGAAATGCAACGACAAAATTGATAATCCCTTCTGCAAGTACCTGAATTATAAATACAAAATATTAGAACATTTTCACAGGGAAATGTAGTGTCAGTGACGACCTGTGACTCAAGAGATACACGAAAATTCTTCTTCTTAGAAATAAACGGACTTGGCGGAAGGGGAAGATAAGGGGTTTCCAGGGGTTCCAGACACACACACACACACCCCGTCAATAAAAAGTACAGCCACTGGTCACTTGATGTATGACCATCCTTATATTATTGCGCACGTTTCTTGGGTTATATGCACACTCTGAGTACATGTATATATAAACATAAACATAGGGACCCCGAGTGGCCGAGTGGTCTAAAGCGCTCTCCTTTATGAATCACTGCCATCTCACCTCTGTCTGCGTGGGTTCGAGTCTAACATTCGGCTAATGTAGTTATGTGAGAAAGTTTGCCAGTAGCTTCTCGTGGGCCGGTGGTTCTTTCCGGGGGTTTTCTCGGGTTCTTCTCCACCAATAATACTGGCCGCTATGTATAGCCTTCATATCGTGTGCTGAAAAATGGCGTTAAACCCTACAACAATAGCATAAACCTATGCTTTGGTGACCTCTCGATGACCATGTTGCATGTTTTCTTTCTCCTGATTCCCTCCTTCCCCCCACTTGACCCTATCTGGTCATGCAATAGGTTTGGACGGATATATGTTAAGTATATTCAACTAAGTAGTATTTCAATGCACGTCGTGTATACCAGTTTTCTAAACTATGGCATACGTGAATTGAGTCAAGTATCTTTAGGATTAGCTTATTATTTGAAAGCTCACAGCAAATATATAGCTTTGAAAATACCAAGAGGTCAATATTCAATTTAAAAAGGGAACTTGTATTTAAAAGAAAGATCAGTAATCGAGTTTTTGAAAGGGTTTTTAAAATACAAGCTACTGTTTTGATTTTGGTAATGTATAGCTCCATCCCAATGATCAAAGAGGAAGTATATTCTTTTATAAAATAACACCTTGAATATGTATCAAAAAACGAGAATTTGACGGTGCTTGTGTGTTCCAACTCCTTTGATTCAATACAATACTTTTTTAAATATCTTTATCTACTATTTCATGATTCAGAATAAATTCAATCGGCTTATTACACTTTCATTTGTGTTTGAATAGGAAACAATTAAATATAAAAATACGCTGTTTTTGTCAGTTATGAGATAATTTAAGCTAAAATTTCAATGATCTAAATTTCTGATTAAAACAAATACGAAATCACATAAACACTGCTCAGCTAAAAAAGAATAGTTCTTGCAATTTTGTTTCAAAAGTACGATCTTCAATAGATATAAATGTCTTATGCAAAATGTGATTTTATAGGGTCAGTTGATGACCCCATAATCCTCATATTACATATTACGTCATTTGCAAACTATGTGAGTGATCTAGGTAACCAATTATTTCGATTGACCTCTAATAATTATATCATTTGACCTGGACCAATTATATCAATTGACCTCTACTAATTATGTCAATTGACCTATATTTTAGATAAGCGGACATGAAGAATCTACTACATTCCTGCCTTCTTCTAGTCATATTATATGATGTTCCT
The DNA here is from genome assembly GCA_030141615.1 of Unio pictorum. Taxonomy (NCBI): domain Eukaryota; kingdom Metazoa; phylum Mollusca; class Bivalvia; order Unionida; family Unionidae; genus Unio; species Unio pictorum. The sequence continues at coordinate 13,873,308 of JARLTB010000034.1, forward strand.
GTGTCTCAGTGTGAACTGATAGATATTCCATATATCTCCAGAAATGTTTGTAACCTTTGTGGCTGTGCATCGGATGAAAACAACACTCTTGCTGTCAATTGTAAAATGCGCCATCTACTGAGCGTGCCATTTCGCTTTTCTAGCAAGGTGACAAGTCTTGACCTTAGCAAAAACCATATCACTATACTAAGGAATAATTCTTTCACTGGGTTATCTAATTTGCGGAATTTGGATTTGTCATACAATCGTATTAATTTCATGGAAATCGGTACTTTTTGGCCGTTGAAAGCTTTAGAGAATCTGTGGCTTGTAGAAACAAATCTTGGGCTGCTCCATGCAGCATTACGACAAGGATTATTCAGAGGTCTTCTTAATTTGCTTTGTGTTAAGTTACAAGGAAATATTAATACAGATCTTGCTAATTTAAGCCGTCTGCCAGATGAGACATTCTCCGATCTTCTTGGCCTGGAAGAGTTGACCATTGATGGAACTTTTGGCATAAGGTTTGGACCAGGATTTGAGAATCTTACAAACTTCAAAACCCTTACAATGTCTGGTTGGATTGGTCACTGTAATATTCCCAGATTAGATTCGGAAACATTTATTTACGTTCCGTATCTACAGCATATCAAAATAATAAAGTGCCAGCTGAGTTACATTGCCTCTGATGCATTTAAATCCTTGAAGAATCTGAAAACTTTGGATCTTTCAGAAAATGTAGATCTCGGATTTAACAACTTTGGACGATCTTTGGAAGCTTTAAAGTACACCTCTATAACGGTCTTAGATGTCACGTCAATAGTCTCTCCGTATGGGAAAGGATCCATCTTGTCACTCGATGACGTACAACATTTGCACGAAACAAAATTAGAAGAAGTGTACCTGGACCGAAATGCTTTGGAATCCATCGAGGATGGAGTATTATCAAAATTTCCATCCACGTTGCGAAAATTATATTTTCGAGAAAATAGGATGCTTTTTACCCAATTTATGTATGAAATTTTCAACCTGGATAATCTTCTCATTTTCGATGCCGGAAATCAACAACACATAACAAGCAGCAAACTGAGAAAAAGGACAAAGAAGCAAGTTCGAGTCGAATACTCAGATAAGCCTAACTCGGGGTACAAAACTTCAATTGACTTTACATACGCACAAAACAGAGGGAAGGACATAAAGGTCCCAAAATTGCTAAATAATAGAAGAATATCTCCAAAGAGAAATATTGTTTGGAAAGATTTCAACAATAACAATTTAGAAAGACATGTAGTCAAGAATCCAAGTGTTTTGGTAAAAGACAGGAACATGACAACACAAGATTTAAGTTATTTCTTTCAAAAAACTGACACAACAATTCCCAATCAAAATAAGGATTTTATTCAAAGACGCAAGCGATATGCTATTAAAAACGATGCTCCGAATTTGAAATCAAAACTCTCGGTCACCAGTCCAAGTCGCAAAATGGCGTTGACTACCTTCATATGCAATGGGAGTGAGTCCAATGTTGTGTTCCTCAATTTCAGTGGCGTAGACAACAATATTACATACATCGATATCTCGGGTAATTTTATCCCCGTCCTAGGTAACTTTAGTTTTGCAGGGTTGTCCAAAGTTGAGTTTCTAAAACTGTCCAATAATCACATTGTTAATTTGGAACCCCTTACATTTGTACCACTTCATTCTCTTATAAATCTTGACCTGTCCAATAATAACCTGGGAAATTCATATAAAAAAACATCAGCCTGGAATTTGTTCGAGTCGCTACACAGTTTACAGACAATAAATATATCAGGAAATTCGATATCCCACCTGCCACTGCATACATTTCAATCAATGCGTTATCTGTAGACCTTGGACGCCAAATTTAATGATTTAAACGACTTTGATGTAAAGTTAGAGAACTCTGGGCTTCTTCGGACTTTGGACCTCTCAAACAATCGATTGCTGTATTTAAAGACAAATATTAGGAACTATCTTGATCATTTAGCTAAAGATCGCAGCATATCGCTCGACCTTAGTGGAAACAATCTGTTGTGCACGTGCAAAACGCTTGCGTTTTTGAGATGGTTGAGAATGACGAACGTTACATTAATCAACAGAAGTCAATATTTCTGTTCTTTAGAAAACGGAAGCATCCGCTACATCAATGAATCAACTCTTGTAAACCTGTTAGAGTCAAGCTGCAAATCATATACCATATTCTACATTGGTGGCGCAATTGGAGGTACCTTTGCTCTTTCATTTACTATATTCTTTCTCGTGTACAGAAATAGGTGGAAGTTACGGTATCTTTACTACATGACAAAACTTAAATTGCGAATAAAGCCGGTAGCCAATATAGAAGATGTCTACGCCAATACTGGATTCGTTTCGTATGATACCTGAGCTGGAAGTCAACAGAGGCCACAAGTTGGTTATCAAAGATCGAGACTTTCTGCCTGGTGAAGTTTTGGCATCAACAATACTTAAAGCAATACGAGAGAGCAGAAAAACGATATATTTGATAAGTCAAGAATCTTTACAAAACAAATGGTGGACATTCGAAATGCATATGGCTCAAATAGAAAGCATTTATATGAATAGAAATGTTTTCATTCTGATTTTTATGGAGGACGTACCTGTGCATGATCTGCCACTGTACGTGCTGGATCTCCTTCAGTTCGTCGTTTGTATTCAGTTTCATTCTGTTAAGCAAACAGAGTCTGCTTTCTGGAACGAAGTACACGAATATATGATTGAAAGATGACGAAACAGCTTTTTGAACGCAGAGACCTTGAATTCCCGGCCTTTGAGAAACAAAGCCGTTGTGTACAGTAATCGTGTATGGTATCATTATGAAGAATGTACGAAAAACGTTTGTTACGCTCCTGGGCATGGTTTTGCATTAAGGCTATTTTGACCAATGAAGTACATGAGATGATATAATATTAACTTGATTGGCTAAACCGAGCAAAGATAGAATGAGATGGACCAAAGATGTGCTAGGGATTATAAAATAATAATTTGATGGCCTAAACCGAGAAAAGATAACACAAAATGTAGCACTGATGTGATAAGGCTTTTATAATAATAATAGCTTTAATAATAATAATAATAATAATAATAATAATAATAATAATCAGTAGATACTGAACCAAGCACAAAGTTGAAAAAAATAATTGTATCGACTTTGTAATAATGTGATATTTGTATACAAATGTAATTATGTGATATTTGTATAAAATGTAATAATGTGATATTTGTATAAAAATGTAATTATGTGATATTTGTATAAGTGTAATTATATGACATTTGTATAAAGTGTAATTATATGATATTTGTGTGTATATATATATATATATATATATATATATATATATATATATATATATATATATATATATATATATATATATATATATATGTATGTGTGTGTGTGTGTGTGATATTTGTATAAAAATGTAATTATGTGATATTTGTATAAATTGTAATTATATGATATTTGAATAAAAATGATGAAATTGCTACATATATAAAACTTTTGTTAGGAATATGTTCACGAAACCTAATTTTATGGAGACTTCAAAGACTACACAGATTTTAATCGATATTACTGTAAGAGAGGGGAATACGTGAATTTCACGAAGACACTGTATCCATGTGTAATTCAGATTTATAATGTAGCTTTACCACTTTTAGTCATACCGATACGATCTCTGCAATGTGGCAGTTTATTGTGATGTCTAGCACTGAGATCATGCCGTAGACATGTATCATGTCTCACCAAGTCAAATGATCCTGACACTTGGTCCACCAGTCCTAGCACTAACATATTAATGCCTAGCGTAAGGTGAGGCAGCTGCTAGTACCATTTCGTCAGTCCATGGTATGACTCGACCGGTTTTCAAACGCGCGACCTCCCGCATCCGACGTGAAGGCTCTAAGTCCACAGGTTTAGTATTAATATGATGCTATGGACACTCTAACCACAAAGGCCATTGGAGCGGTCACGAATACATTGAGTATACATACATACATACATACATACATACATACATACATACATACATACATACATACATACATACATACATACATACATACAATACAGAAACGATATGAATACATAAAATACCTACCTACATGCATTCACACACACACACACACACACACACACACACACACACACACTCCCACACCCCCCACACATACATACATACATACATACATACATACATACATACATACATACATATATATATATATATATATATATATATATATATATATATATATATATATATATATATATATACATATATATACATATATATATATATATATATATATATATATATATATATATATATATATATATATATATATATATATATATATATATCTATAATAATACACTTATTCACCCTAGATAACATTGTACGCATGTACAACGAAAAATAGTCAAATATTTCTAAGGCATAACCAAGTTATTTTTTGCCTAATTCTATGACAAGGGGTAGATATAGTTTTTCGTCAGTTGATGCGCGGGGTTGTATGCATATGTTGAGTTCAGTACATCTGTGTGATGGCTGGTAGGTGTGGCTACTGATCAATAGCTGTTGTACATTCAAACGTCTGGATATTTTTAACAGTAATGTTCCCGTAAAACTTTCTTGAGATCATTCAGTCCCACAATAGTAAACCGAAAGACAATGTTTTAAATAACGATTCCAGTTAGAGTCTATAATTCTCTCCTTTAGTACACTTAGACTAATTAAATTACACTTATCGACTGATGCTAAATTTACATTGAGACCACAATGCACCACTTCAAAATGGAGGAAACGGAGGTCACGTTCCACTTGAGACTCTTATTGCCTCCCAATAGTACAAAAAGAATGTATATTTTCCATTAAGGTTTGGTCGAGGTAATGTTATGGAGGCTCACACGTTCATTTTTCATAGTGTTTTAGCGATTGTCTATTATCATGTAGTTTCAGTCTTCTTAATATTACAGATACATTACGTCACTAGTTCTTAATAACTTCAATATGTTATCCATTACGTTTTAGCCGAGTTAATGCTTGAAATGACAGGGAGCAAGCAGAGGGGGCGAATCCTACAAAGCTATAGAGGCGTCGATTCGGTAAATTGAGGCTTCCTCGAAAATGTTAGCTGTAGAGGCGTCGATTCGGCAAACTGAGGCTTCCTAGAAAGTGTTATATAGAATCGTCTATTTTGCAAGTTTTTAGAGGCGTCGATTCGGCAAACTGAGGCTTCCTCGAAAATTATAAAAAAAAAGCGTCGATTCAGTAAATTGAGGCCGTCGATTCGGTAAATTGTGGTTACCTCAAAGACACCATTGTCGTTGTCGCCGCCCACTCTGCTGCTATGGGTTAACAATTCTTTTACGATGAAAGTCCTTTAGGATTTCACAAACAGACTAATTTGTAAAACCTCACCTTGTAAATCAATTAGATTATTGGACTGGTCAACGAGTTTGAAATTAATTCTCGTTAATAAATTATTATGACATCGCATATAGACTGGATTAGTTGGGTCCTCAATTATTAGAAATCCGGGTGGAGCTGTTGGTGCTAACGAGTATAAAATATATCCCTGCTGAGCTTGATTTGATCGCTCGTGATTTATTTGATAGCTTCCTTCGATAACATCACATACTAAATTCAATGCTATCACCGAGGATATATTGACGTTTTGAGGAGCGATATGCCTACCACCGCCGTCTGGGTCATTATTATATGTCAAGATAGTTTTTTGTTGTGGTGCTGTTTTCTTCCATGCGTCATGGATTTTTTTGAAACCTTCATCGATGGCATCATTGAGAGATTTTTGTAGTTCTGAGATATCATATCCGTGTAGTTTGAATGTAGGAATATCTTCTACGCGTATATTATATACTATCGCAAACTCTGTTCTCGTTTTAGGATTACTGTCACCTAATATCTCTTGAATAATTTGCGAATGAAATGTTTCCATGTCATTGATGATTTTGTTACATGTTTGTATGACGCTGATAAATGTCATCTCGGGTGAGAGTACCGGATTTAAGAGATATTAACAACAGCGAAAAATCGTTATTGAACGCTGTGAAGTTTTCAATGATTTTATCCTGTCGAGTTGCGTAATATCTTCGGTTGCGGTCGTCTATCATTCCAGTGAAAAAATTCCACCTGGTGCATTCGCTATAGCTTTTTACTGGATTATCGGGTTTTATTCTGTCGGTGACATAATCAGATTTTTGTGGTTCAGGTGGTATGTTAACTTGTCGAGGCGGGATTTCAGGCCACCCCAGTATTGTTCTTATAGAACTCTGATAGATATCTACGACTAGGAGAGTTGATCTCAATGGCAGATGACAGTGTCGGCTCGTGGACCGTTATAGCGATTTTCGATTCTGCTCCAGCAATGGATTTTATTCTGCGTTGTAATTCAGCATTGATTTGTTCAATTTGGTATGACCCTGATGGTAGCGAAACAACGTTCCAGTCTGGAGTACCATCGGGTTTATTCTTATTCGCAAACACCAAGGAATTATTCGATTGTTGACCGCCAAATGATTTTGATCTAATATTAGGCCAACTGTGATACACTCGTAGTTTCGCCAACGCGATGTCCTTCACCGGAATCGGAGTAGGGAAATTCACATTGAATTCAGGATTCGTTGATGTTATTGAGATCATGCTGGTTTCCATCGGGTTTGTGTTCTCCACTATTTGTTGAAGTAGTTCCTGTGGTGTTATCATCGTTATTATACTCATGTTGTATTTCTAATTTTGACATCGCGGAATCATAAATACTTACCATCGCTGAGAACTCACTATCGGATATAAATGTATCCTCGAGCGACGACGATATCATGGAGGATAATTGTGAATACGCGGTTGCTACAAAATGAAATTTAATTGAGTAATCATGCAGTTTACGCTGGCTGCATGATATTTTTATTGTTATCCCGGTTGATATACCCACAATTGTAGCCACCGCAGAAATGCAAATGGGCACTACGACCGGGGCAATCATTGTAACCGATGCGAGTATTATTCCGGCGCCAGCGAGAACGCCTGACACCGAGTACATGGTAACATCAACTACGGTGATTCTTCGTCGTTATTTTTTTATTTTTATTCGGTACTCCTCAGAAAGAGTTTTGAGTTTTGTTTGAAATTCTCTGACCTGATCATAGCGGTATTGAGATACTGAAGGTACCGTTGATGACGAAGTCAACAGTGATGACATTTTTTTTTTAAATCGTTTACGATTTCAATTTTGTTGTTTACTCAAATCCGCTACGAATTCCACATACCATGTTACTGAAACCCTCTCCAAATTCTTATCAGTGGATTCTAACTTGAATCGTTCAGTTATATCCTTGTCCATGATCGTTGATATCGTATTGTTGACCCCATATGAACTCCACGATGATATATTAAATTGAGTCGTTGTCACTAGTGTTAATCGATAAATACCTTTGACGTCTGCAGCGATTCTCAATATATCGTCTGTAGGAGTCCACACAAATGATCCGTGTTGGATCGTGTATACCACGTTGTTGGTTTTCTCATGAGGAATTTTTGTTTTTTCAAAGACTGTTATCATCCTCGAAAAATCATTTTTGATTGACTCGCTGAAGTTTTTCATCTCATCGATTAATTTTTTAATATCGGGGAGTTTTATGTCAATTTAATCCAACGCGGTTCCAAAAAAATTATCTATAATATTTTTACGAAAAACTGAAAACTGTTTGACGTATTCTTCATATCTAGATTGAAGTGATGCTAGTTCCAACATAGAAGTATTTATCTCTGTGAGCTTCGGTGTGGTCACTGGAGGATTACCAAAGAATTCTAATACGGGTTCCATGATGGATTTTTGTAAATCAGTAAATTTAGTTATATGATCATCATACTTATCATTGAGCGATTTTAATGAATTTGCCGTGTTATCGAATGTTAATATTTTATCTGTTATTGTTGACATGAGGACACCTGGCTTGAGTTTACCCTGATCGGAAAATAACGCGATAGTATCCTCTACTGCGTTGTTTAACTAAAATATCATCAAGGGAAACATTACTCGTTTTCAATTTACCCTGACGATCTTGAAATACAACTATTTCATTGGAATCAACACTTGCTAAGTTCAATGTCTCAGATATTTCATCTTCGATGAGTTTTTTTTTATATCACCGGTTGCAGATATTTCAGTGGATGGTTTCTTCAGCGCTGATAAAGATCTCCCCCAAATATCAATCATGTTATTGTAAAACTCTTTCTCTCTCTAAAACGCGATTACTCGTGTATTCATTTTCGACAACATGTGGTGGTTTTCCAGATGTTGAAATAGCATCAAGGATGAGTTTTTAAGCGGTTTATATAACGCATAAATTCTTTAGGCGGCGCTAACCCATATGAATCGAAATAAACAATCACACGTGGATCAATCGCGTATGCAACCCAGTGAATACCAGGTCCAGTGCTGTTATCGAGATTAATAATACCGGTTTGAGCGTTTATTGGTTGTGTCGGCAACTGATCTTTCATAAAGACGCCTCCGAAGATTTTTATCGCGAGTTTCTTTTTAGCAGCATCAAGTAAATCAAAATTGGACATTGGAGTAAAAGACTCTACAACCAAAGATTCCTCTCGAGTTAGTAAACTGTTCCTGGGATTCTCAGACCCTTTCCGCTGTACCATGAATATGGGGTTACTGGTAGTCTTAGACCCTTTCCCTTTTTTTTATAATCCTGCCCAGTTGCTTTCTTTAGTGCCATCCCTGCCGCAGTAGCAACGGCCCCTAACGGTGCCGCTTTAGCCACCGCTGGGGCAGCCGCGACAATAAAAGCCGGAATCGCAGCTAACAACGGGAATATACCACCGGTTTTTATTATATTTTTTATAGCAGCCGCAGAGAGAGTGATCTGAACGCCTTTTTTTTATCTTTAAACGCATCATTGAAGTGTTTTACTTGACGAGTCGTCAGCGACAATTTATTCGCCCCGCCAGTCATCTGATTGTTTTTCAGCGTGATCGTGGTTCCACATTTTTTAGCTAATTCTGATTGCAATTTCTTGAGTTGACCGGGAGTTAACGTAACACTAATATGACTATATGACATTATACAATAACAGATTGATCTAATTGTTACATATTTTCCACTGGCGCATCTATAACTCTTATTCTTCCGCCAACACCTTCGAGTAGCATTGATTTATCGTTGAGAATGACAGCAATCGCTCTGTATTGGGCAATAGCGCCAGCACCAATAATAGTACGGGCTACGGTAGCTCTAAAGTGTATATCAACGACAGTTTGTCTTGTTAAATCAAGATGTTCCAACGAAAAGTAATAGATCGGATACATATTTTTAAAATCCGACAGTGATATTTGTAAACCAGTATCAACATTTTGATCAAGTGCCATATATGACAACAACCGATGATACACGCGGGCAATATGGTTTTCACCGTAATTAAGTTGTATATCCTCGGATGGTTCTTGCTGGCCGTTTATTCTTAGTGAAACGTCAGTAATACCAAGTTGATCAAATATCATATGGCTGCGTTGTTGTCTACCAATTCGTGCGGTATCCTGTAACGCAATAGATATATGACGTGGAGCTGAAAAACCTTGTTTTGATGCTAGGTTCCACGTAAATAACCCATTAATAGTTGATTGGACAGTATCTGTTGTTGTTGTTAGCCAACTTAGTAATCATTTTCCTCCTTGGTCCATAAATGATAGTAATCGTTCTTCTGCGGTGATTGATGGAGTCAACACTTGCATCCACAGTGATAGTTTTGTTAAATTGACTTTACCAGGATCATCATCTATATGCGCTGGATCTAGATTTGCTGGAATCCTCCAAATTGCATCATTGTCGTCACCCTTTCGCACGAGTGCTACTGCGTGCTTTGCTTCATAAATAACTTTTCGAACATTTCTGCAGAATCCAAATATATGAGGCAGTGGAATCGAGCATAAAAATGATCCACGCACCCCACTCAACATTGACATACGTGTTGCAGCACCTAGGTTGTAGTCGGGATCCTCTCATATAATCATATCCTCAACTACATCATTATTAACAGGATTAGCAGCACGATTCTTTGGTTGTCTGAAAACAAATTGGATTTTTCCAGCTGTATGCCTATTATCCTTTGCAAACATCATAGAAGGTCCTGCTGATCTTGTATAATCATCAGAATATCTCGCTAACCCGATTATTGTTGTAGCCACATCAACATCGCGATCTATCGACTCAATCTCTTTTCCATCGATGAGATATTTTGCACTCTCGAATAACGCCATGATTCCGTTATTGACAAACCCAACTTGGGAAGCAAGTGGATATTCTGTATCATTTCTTTGTACAATTTCTCCTTCTACTTCGATGAACGCTTCACACGGTAGAAAGTATTTACTGGTATCATGAACTTGAAGATCAATTCTTGTTCGACAATTTGGTTGTATTGCGTGATAGGCGTAATATTGATAATCACGTATAAAATCATCCTTGTGCACTGGGGCGTCCATATCAAACGCTAGATCAGGTGACCGTTTGAACATTTTATTATATATCCATTGATCTAAATCATCTTCGTCGACCTCGTCGTAGTTTTTTTAAGCCACTTCCCGCTATCATATTTGCGATGTTGCTTTGGTCGTTGGTGTATGACGGAGTCATCAGCGATGCTAGTTTCTGATCCACTGCGTTATTTATTGTTCTACTAACACTTGCAGGCATATCTTGTGTAGATGGTAGTGGTCCTGGTGACCTCGTCACTGACGCTGGTGATTTCCTTCGCCGCCGAACTAGCGCTATTAGTTTATCCTTCGCGGCTAAAAACGCTTTTTCGGCAAGATCTCCAACAGCGCTAATACCCTTATCACGAATAACATCAATGGCTTTCATCAATAATTGTTTTACTTTCTGGCAAATAACCCTGCAATTGTATCACCGAGACCATCACCATAATACGCTCTATAAACTGGAAACCGTGAGTTTACTACATACACGCTGGTTGGTTCGTTGTAGTGTATGATCATCTTATTTAAATCATATTTATCTAATGCGATGACTTAGCCGCTGTGGTAATCCGTAGGATTTTCCACTAACTCGTCAATGAAATCTCGATATATTTTAATGTCCATGATGCCACCTTGAAATAACCGCCTGCAGATATCAGCTGCTTCATTAATCAGTTCGGGTGAGTTATTTCCAGCTCGTTTTCCTCCGATGAGAATTTCTAATCGTGTTATATCGCTTAGAATATTACCAGGACATTGAATAAGACCAGTACCTGAAATTCCACTGGAATCTCTTAATCCCTTCCCGGTTACACCTTGTGTATCTGTTTCTTGACTTTCTAAATCCTGAAGATATTTTTCATGTTCCCATTCTTTTTCTCGATTTATTAAATCCTGAAGATATTTTTCATTTTCATCATCTTCATCTCGATCAGATGGTATTTACAATGATTGTTGTTGAGGTTCTTCTTGTTTTTTTAGGTGGGAAAAATATTTTCTTTGAAGGTTGTTTTTTTCTTTGCAATTTTTTCGGTTTTTGTTGTTGTTTAAATTCTTCATATTGATTATACACTTTACCCACTGCATTGATATGCTCAATGTATGATGTATTTGCTGTGTCAATTTGACTAGTTTCAGTTTTGATTTTGTAAAATACATCAGCCCAATGAGTTATACTTCTAACATACTTATGATGTTCTGGTTTCAACATTTGTTTTCTGTTTTCATAAGTCGTAACAACAAGCGAAGGAATTTATATTGGTTTAGTCTCAATTGATGCTAACCATTAACCGTTAAATCTCGCGCGTAAATCATCTACTGTTCTTTTTTATTCAGGTAGTTTAGGTGGTTCACTAACATCAATATCACCTAGTCGTTCAACTTCCTGCTGAGTTAAAATATCACCGTGGAGTTTTTGTACAGCTTGTTTTGTTTGTTCAGTTCCTATTGCTATTTTTACAAGTGCACCAATAAGAGGTTTTTCTTCTCTTGTTCCCTCCTTGGGTGTTTTTCCCCATATAGCACGCTCAGTTGCTGATATTACCCCCTTCGTACGTTGCTGTGGTTATTGGTTTAAACAACTCTTCAGAACCCGCAGCAAAATCGATCTGAAGACTCTGTCTAGCTTGTAGTTTATTTCTGACAGAGACGCGGATTGGTATAAATCTCTTAGTTGGATATAGTCGCTCACGAGCCAATCTAGTCGTTAATGACTCATTCACCATTATTCAAATTGTAAATAATTTTCCAATTTGAATCTTAAAAAAATATCTACTACACGCCAGCATTGACTAAAACCGACCATTCGAAGGGGATTTTCGTTTTGTTCAATTAACAATCTTATATTTCTGATTTTTGAATTAATCGTCCTTTTTATTTCATATTCCTTCCCTAATTCCTTTCTTATTCTTTCCACGATAGTAAATAACGGGACAAACTTACTGACGTCGTCACAATATAGAAGGGATTTGCGCATTGAATTCTGAATTCGTTTAATAAGGGCATATTTTTGGGGTAGTGCATATTTGTTATTCATAGCGCCGTATTCAATATCCTGGAAGTCGGACATAATTTGATCGCAATTTAAACTATCAGATGTGTAAATCCCCTGAGATTTCAAAATTAAAATTTCCGTTATAACCTCATTGATATTTTGAGAATTCATATTATTGATAATTTGATATCTCTATATGAAAAATATATTTCCCATAGCATTATCTCACCCATCTGGTTTCTTCAGTTTACGATGTCTGACAATACCATTACTGGATGCCTCTTAGTTTATGATCAAGGGATGCGGTCTGAATTCTCGGTTCATTTGTATACTAATACTTTTTGTCTAATTCATTGTTTGGTTGAATGATAAGACTACTTGAGAATCTTCCGATGTAGTCTTGAGGAGTTCTTTTGACTTTGTCAGTGTCATTGATGGAGTTCTTAGTGGAATCTTTGATTCTCTTATCATAATAACGCTTCAACTCTCTGTATCGCTTACAACCACAACTCAGACACAACTGCGATTTTCCTCTAACCCAACCCCACATCGAATGCAGGATAGCGGACCAAGGCTTCCACGTCGAAAGCTTTGCATATAATACCCACAGAACTCCTTTCTGCATGATTTGTTACACGGGGTCACTGATTCAATCATGAGCCATTTGCAATGATTCATTATATATAAATTCTCTATTTAAATACTTGTTTTAATTATAGCATAAAGGAGTTCAAGAGATTATCGAAAATTACGCCCTGGAAAAATGCTAAATTCAATCTCGATAGAGTCTCTGATACACCAAAGGGTAAAATTCGTGATAGAAGCATGATAGGTAAAATTCGTGATCGTTTTAATGAATTCAAGCGTGATGGAGCATCTCACTATTGGTTGACATTTCGAATCGATGGTGACGTCGATGCTACCATGAACGATAAAAAAGCAACAGTGATAATCTCACATCTTGGGCGGAAAAGGTATTTTTTTAGAGTGAAATTCATTATCCGCTCAGACACGGGAGATTGGATAATCAGAGATAAATACGAACCCATCTTGAAGGATAAAAGAACCGTCGTTGTGAGTCGAGATTCCAAGCCAGGAATTTTGACTGGAATTGACAAACCATACTACGAGAGATCTTATCCTGTAACAGCAGTTGTTTATGGGATATATCTGCTAAATGATAAACCAAGCATTGAAAAACTAAAACCTATGAAACTGTCGTCGTTGACGTCGTCAAAAATGAATTGTGTAGCAGAACGAATATTAGAACACTTCACAAATGCGTTGCGTGGAAACAAACTGACTGATCTAAGACGTAAAAAAATAAATGAATGGGAATTAACAGTTAGGAAAAACGGAGCAACGATCCAGGATGTAGCCAAATTAGAAACATCATTAAGATTCCCAATAACCATAATGACGATAACAGGAGAAGTATTATATGAACCGAAATATAAGTTGAGAGGAGCTCCAATCAAAATTATTGATCATAACGAACACGTGTGGACACCTGCGGTAACAATATTTCCACGGGATAGAACCGTAAAATATATACCCCCGGAATTTTCCGGGGAGTTCTCCGGAGAAGAGAAACTATTTGATTTTATTTACCAGCTGAGTAAAAAAGATCCTGTGTCAGTGTGGTTACTTAACTCCGAGGGCAGATTCGATCAATTTGTACGATCCAACGGAGAATTATACCCCACTGAAGCCCTCCATAACGCGATGAAGAAACTAGCTAGTAGTTTCTCCAAGAGTTTCGACGACGAACAATTACTAGCAAACTGTTTTACAATTCCGTCGGTTGCAGCTCATTTTGCGAGAAAGAGAAACACATGGAAACCAACAAGAGCTGAATTTCTCACAGACATCAAATCAAGTTGTATAGAATTTAACCACGGTGGATTATGGAATACAAAATACACCGCTGAAACTATTATTTCAGTTGATATAGTCGCGTGTTATCCGGCGAGTTTTCTCGGGTACGGAGAATGCGCTGAATACTTCAAGCGATTTGGACATCCCACACACGAGATGGCCCGTTTTGCGATTAATGGACCACTGCCTGATTTTGATTTAACCGGATTCGCTCGTGTGGTATCATTTGAATTGGCTACAGGACTTCATCCGTGCTGTTATTTTTGGATTAGTAGACATATCTCAGAAAAACACTGGATGCCAAAATTACTGTTACGGTATATGATTGATTGTAGGATGCTGATATCGTTGATTGTCAGTGAAGCGATTATATCCTATCGAGCTCAGACTGAAGTCTTGTTACCACAACCCAATCTAGATAGTATAATCAGCGAAACAACGAGAACAGTTTCCCGATCTTGACGAAGAATATATCGTGAAATGGTCCAAACAGTTATTTGAAGTTAGAAATAAAGACGCAAAGGATATCGGTAGAAGAATAATCGGCAAATTCACTCAGGGTGGAAAATACGACAATACAAGATATTCTTCACGGTTGATTATAGATAGCGTTGAGTACGATTTTATAATCGCGGATATAACATCTAAGGGTATATACGTCGATCGTAAAGACGCTTTCTTGTCCGATGGAACAAAATTTGAGGGCGTCTATGCTAGCTTATGCTTCTATCAAGTTATTTTCGATGATAAATAGATTTCCAGACACCGCAGTTAGAGTAGCCACTGATTCATTTCATATAGACGCGAAATACAGCGAAGCAGTGGCTGAATTCACTAATTCTGACGAGAGGTGGGGATCATGGAGAATTAAGCAGGAAATACTGCGTGACTATTCCAAATCAGCAGATGTTAAGATTCAAGATAAATATTTGAAAAATAATCAGATATCAGAAGTATCTAATGCACCGCAGATATCTGATCCAATATGTAGATACAAAACAGTTTATTTAAACGGCTGTGGCGGGTCAGCAAAGACGACTCGTGCGATTGAATTATTTCGTAGAAACGCTAGCGTTTCCAAATCAAACATGATTGTGCTAACACCAACACACAGACTCGACAGAGAGATGAAACAACGAGGGGTTAATGCCTGTACTTATCATAGTTTCTTTCGATGGAACGGCGATGAATGGACTCCTGAACGAATGGGTGAGAAATTTATTCCTGAAGTCATTATTTGGGATGAGATATGCACAGTGTCATTAGATGTTTTACAAACATTTCTCGATTGGTTATTGCTAGCGAATACAAAAGTAATAATGTGCGGCGATCATGGCCAACCACCACCATTTGTCGGTTTATCCCCACATGATTGGCTAAAGAATTTTGTAGACTATTATGAAGAAATTAACACCAATCATAGAGCACTTGATGAACAATTACGCGAGTTCAAAAAATTAATCAGATTACAACCGGATAGAATCCAGTGTGAAATAGCGCGTGAAATAATTTCAGAAACTCAGACTGAAGTCTTGTTACCACAACCCAATCTAGATAGTATAATCAGCGAAACAACGAGAACAGTTTCCCGATCTTGACGAAGAATATATCGTGAAATGGTCCAAACAGTTATTTGAAGTTAGAAATAAAGACGCAAAGGATATCGGTAGAAGAATAATCGGTAAATTCACTCAGGGTGGAAAATACGACAATACAAGATATTCTTCACGGTTGATTATAGATAGCGTTGAGTACGATTTTATAATCGCGGATATAACATCTAAGGGTATATACGTCGATCGTAAAGACGCTTTCTTGTCCGATGGAACAAAATTTGAGGGCGTCTATGCTAGCTTATGCTTCTATCAAGTTATTTTCGATGATAAATAGATTTCCAGACACCGCAGTTAGAGTAGCCACTGATTCATTTCATATAGACGCGAAATACAGCGAAGCAGTGGCTGAATTCACTAATTCTGACGAGAGGTGGGGATCATGGAGAATTAAGCAGGAAATACTGCGTGACTATTCCAAATCAGCAGATGTTAAGATTCAAGATAAATATTTGAAAAATAATCAGATATCAGAAGTATCTAATGCACCGCAGATATCTGATCCAATATGTAGATACAAAACAGTTTATTTAAACGGCTGTGGCGGGTCAGCAAAGACGACTCGTGCGATTGAATTATTTCGTAGAAACGCTAGCGTTTCCAAATCAAACATGATTGTGCTAACACCAACACACAGACTCGACAGAGAGATGAAACAACGAGGGGTTAATGCCTGTACTTATCATAGTTTCTTTCGATGGAACGGCGATGAATGGACTCCTGAACGAATGGGTGAGAAATTTATTCCTGAAGTCATTATTTGGGATGAGATATGCACAGTGTCATTAGATGTATTACAAACATTTCTCGATTGGTTATTGCTAGCGAATACAAAAGTAATAATGTGCGGCGATCATGGCCAACCACCACCATTTGTCGGTTTATCCCCACATGATTGGCTAAAGAATTTTGTAGACTATTATGAAGAAATTAACACCAATCATAGAGCACTTGATGAACAATTACGCGAGTTCAAAAAATTAATCAGATTACAACCGGATAGAATCCAGTGTGAAATAGCGCGTGAAATAATTTCAGAAACTCCATTAAAAGATTTCTGGGAAGCGTGGAGACCAAACGATTTGATAGTGGCGAGTAGAAAGATAGTCAGAGACACACTTCAGATGAAGTTATTTGAAACGCATAAAGAAAAATTTGCAACACTTCCAGTACCGTTGTGTTATAGGCCTTCGGATACACGAAAACAGAATATTGAAGTTGATATTCCAGGACAGCGTGAAAAGCAGAATTTAGTGTTAAATGATATTGTGCTGGTTGATATCAACGTCGTCGAAGATGCATTGCGCGCTGATAAATCCCCATGGACGCTAGGTTACGCAGCGACGATACATTCATCACAGGGATTGACTATATCAGATACAACTGTTTGGATGTTGGATAATCACATCGAATGGTCAAATTTAGTTTATCTCGCAGTGTACAGAGTACGAAGAATAAATCAACTTCGAAGAGTTGTTTTAGATGATAATGACACTACAATAAGTGATATTTTCAGCCTTGACAGAGTCAAGGACATAATAAGAAAAAAACTTTCTGGTTATAAACAGCAGTATAAAAAAATAATAGAGAATTTGATATTGATGCTGAATTTATAATTACGCTGAAGCAACAACAGAGTAATCACTGCGCGAGTTGCAATTGTATAATGCTTTGGTGTTGGTCGGATAAAGATCCTCGACAATTTACCGTAGACCGTAAAGATAGCAGCGTAGGTCATACTAGAGATAATGTGATGCTGACCTGTCTTGAGTGCAACAGACGAAGAAGCGCTAGATAAGACCACGCGGTGGTAATTGAGTATCCTCGGGTATCACTTGTAGTTGTTCACGAGTAAATCCTCGTTGAGGAGCGGTCAAATCCAGTCTATAGATTGCTGTTCTATCCGTAGATCGTGTTATACTAGATATTTTATGTGCAGTAACACTCCAAATAGGATCAGTAGCCCTTTTTGTGCCACCTTCGAGTTCTAAGGTTCGTATAAATACCTAACAGTGACATTACCGAGAATTGATTGTTTTGAAAAATATTTTTTGCGGTTGTACGGGTATATACTTCTTTTTAATCGCGTTGTTAGGTTTCATAATAATCGTTCGAGTAACCTCGTTATTCATCGCGGTAATTACGCCTGGTAATCTCTTGACCCATTCACGAGATCGTTTATCCTGAATAAATTCCTTCGCGTATTGATATCCAAATAACCGCTCAGCAAGTGTACGATTAAATCGTTCAACAATTGATTGATCGCGATGTAGTGCAGTATGCTGTCGTCTGATAGTGACATTATGATGCTTCATTGGTGATAACACTGCACCCTGAAATTCCTTGCCAGGATCAACTTGTAATAGATTTGGCCAACGCAGAAGACCCCTTCGATAAATCCTTTCAAATGCAGAAGCTACTTCAGTTGATGATTTTGTCTTTAGCGGTTCTGCTTGTTTATATCGACTCGCAACATCAACTACGGTTAGCGCATACTTGTAAAAACCATCATGCAGCAGAAATAATATATCAGCTTGATGAACCTCATTAGGAACGGTCACATCAAAATGCGAGTAGTCAATTCGTTTAGGCGGCGCTAAATAAATGTGCCATATCGCCTGTTTGGATAACCAATCCGCTGCAGTGGTATATTTCACCCTTGCGGCGCTAGCGAGTTTACCAATTGCTGCTTTACCCCTCCAGTATCCTCTTGGAGAATAATAAATAGATTCCATGTTGATATTAATTACCGGCACGTAACATCACTTTACATTTCATAGCCGATTTTACTAACCATGAAGCCAACATTTCTTTCAAGGATTTATAAGTGATAGAATCCACCGCATGAATTAATTTTACATCTGCGAGATGTCTGTGTTGCAGATTGCTGCTTTTATAAGCGACATCATGAGCATGACACGCTTTATCAATGGCACGTAACATCACTTTACCTTTCATAGCCGATTTTACTAACCATGAAGCCAACTTTTCTTTGAAGGATTTATAAGTGATAGAATCCACCGCATGAATTAATTTTACATCTGCGAGATGTCTGTGTTGCAGATTGCTGCTTTTATAAGTGACATCATGAGCGTGACACGCTTTATCAATGGCGTTTATTGGCGGGGTTGGTTATGATCATTGAGTCTGATATCGAGTCTGGTCCCGGGTCCACAATAACTATACCCTGGAAGATGTTTTTCTCCTGGATACTTCGCCCATGGTGTTCCTGGGAGTTTAGTTAGCTTGGCTGCAATATCACCTCCTCGTTGTTTTTTTAAATCCTTGGAAACAAATCTAAATTTTTTTGTACTACATTGTACGCATTTACCAGAAAGTGCTGATCTGTTATTGCTAGTTGTAATCGTCAAGTCATCTGTGCCAGTACGCTTCTTACATTTCACACAATATTGATCCATAATTTATATATAATAACATGAATGTAATTGATTATTCAGCTACCCGACGACGGGAACCTATTAAACACCATGCGATGTTGCCGAATTCAATTAGAATGATTATAATCGGACCATCTGGAAGCGGCAAGACACAACTGCTACTTAATTTAATAACGAGATGGATGAAATGGGACAAGTTGTATTTGATAGCTCCAAGTCTAGATGATCAACGATGTTACAATGTGTTAAAATATTTTAACGACAAAGCAGTAGAAGAATCCGGCGAGGGTATTATTGAGTTTATAACCGATATCGATGAAGCACCGAGCATTGATGATATTGATGGAGATATTAACATTATAGTCGTATATGATGATATCATGTTAGACAATCAAAAGAATCCCGCTAGGATATTTTCCAGAGGCAGACATAAAAAACTGACGTGATATATGCCACTCAACGATACACACAAATACCAAAAGTGATCAGAGATAACTGCAATTTGTTATGTATATTAACGGAGTTGATACTCATACGCTACGAAATATTTGGCAAACTTGGTGCGGCGGTGATATGAATCATAATCGATTTAAAAATTTCTTTAGTCACGCTCAGTCAATCCCACACGGATTTGTGACGATACATTTATCAGACCCGCGGACGCGATATCGTGTCGGACTTGATAAAATATTCGATTAACCCATAGCAGCAGAGGGGGCGGCGACAAAAACAATGACGTCTTTGAGGTAACCTCAATTTACCGAATCGACGGCCTCAATTTACCGAATCGATGCTTTTTAAAAATAATTTTCGAGGAAGCCTCAGTTTGCCGAATCGACGCCTCTAAAAACTTGCAAAATAGACGATTCTATATAACACTTTAGAGGAAGCCTCAGTTTGCCGAATCGACGCCTCTACAGCTAACATTTTCGAGGAAGCCTCAATTTACCGAATCGACGCCTCTATAGCTTTGTACGATTCGTCCCCTCTGCTGCGCAGGGTGGTCCCAGTCCATTCTGTTGTAACGATGTTGCGATTTTCAGACTTTGAAAGGCTACGTTTTATGTTGAAGACCAATGGATATGTGTAAGAATTTAACTTGCTTGACGAGTTATTTCTGTGTAAAAGAAGAGTTATTCCTGAATAATCGGTGCTCTCAAAATGATATGAGAAGAAAAACGAGCAAATGAGAGTTTCATTCTTACACCACCATCGTGCAAGATTGTTTTGTTTGAGCGACACTTTGAATTTCCAATTTACTTGGTATCAGTCATGGCAACTAGACACAAGACATCTTCGCTTACAAAATCCCAATATCCAGAGAAAAATCATATACAAATAAAAGTAAGCCAAAACCTTCGTTAGTGGACAATCACTTGAATGAACGCCATTCATATAATAAATACTGGTCTAGTCCAATGACTTTTCGCTAATGAAAACGGAAACAATGGGTCAATCACTTGAATGAACGCCATTCATATAGGAAATAATGGTTTAGTCCACTGACTTTTCGCTAATCAAAACGGAACGAATGGTTTTCTACAGTAGGGAAACGAACTTGGCCAGACTAGGCAATGGTAGCTTCATAAATTGCAACGAATGATTTCCCAAATGTATAAAAAATGTAAAAAGAAAAAAATGTTATTAGCTCTTTTCTTTTTTTACAACTGACTTAAGTCTATGAAGTGAAAAAGCCCAAGCAATTTTTGGAAAGGTGACATCTGAATTAAATCCATGCAGTATACTGTACAACTCCAAATACATTTATCAAACATACACCAAATGAAGGGACTCAATACCAAACATATACAAGGTCTTTTTAAAAAGCAGTATGACCACTGAGGAAATCCAGTATATTCTGTTTCTTTAAAAATGTAGCCGTATGCAAAATATGAAAAGGAAGAGCGCTACCAGAGACAAATTGTACATTTCCATCAAGCATGTATTAATACTGATTGACATCAAGTTGGTTACTTATTCCTTATTCCTTATTCCCGATTGAATAAGGAATAAGTAACCAGTTACTTATTCCTTATTCAATCGGTAACTGGTTACTTATTCCTTATTCAATCGGGAATAAGGAATAAGTAACCAACTTGATGTCAATTTAATACTGAGAAGTTTGGATTTCAGATCTTGGTTAAAAGTCAAGTGGATTTAATGTTCATTAGTGTCACGCCTTGCATGTGTCAAGTGGCGGTAATGTTCATTAGTGTCACGCCATGCATTTATCAAGTGGAGGTAATGTTTATTAGTATCACGCCATGCATTTATCAAGTGGAGGTAATGTGCATTAGTGTCATGCAATGCGTGTGTTAGCTGTAGTTAACAGTTATATCGACTCCATTTTTGCTTAATTATAGTAAATTTAACGAAAGTACACATTCAAACACAACAATATTTTTGGTATACTATTGTGACTTCATATTCCGAAAAACTTGGATTTATTTTTAATTTTTTGGTAGTTCCGTATAATTACACAATTCTGAATTACATATAATTACACAATTCTGAACTACATATAATTGCACAATTCTGAATTACATATAATTACACAATTCTGAATTACATATAATTACACAATTCTGAATTACATATAATTACACAATTCTGAATTACATATTATTACAAAATTCTTAATTACATATACGTGATTTATTAAATTACAACAAATTTTTAGGCATCTAATGCATCACCTAATGCAGTTTATTTGAGTCTGTTGTGTTTTTCTAAAATAAATAGTGACATAATTTTAGTCTTTTATTTTTCCATTAGCAAATAGTATGAAATCGATATATGATGACTGTTTGATTATGATTTTTAACTTAGTTTAAACCATTTTTCAGTCATATCGCTACGATGTCTGCAGTGAGACAGTTATAGTGATGTCTAGCACTGGGGCATCATGCCGCAAACATGTAGCATGATTTCCCACCCAATCATATTACCCTGACACCAGGCCGACCAGTCCTAACACTAACCTCTTAATGCTGAGCGCCAAGCGAGGCAGATGTTAGTAACATTTTTGTAAATCTTTGTTATGACTCGGCCGGGGACCGAACCCACGACCCCCCGCTTCAGCGGCGGACGCTCTAACCACTAGGCGACTAGAGAGGTTAACATATGATGAAATTATTTTTATAAATACTATGATGCGATTTCAGTCTCTCTTCCACAGAGAGATTGCGTGAATTTCTACGAAATGTTACGATATTCAAGTGTTTGTTTATTTCTTAGAACCGTTCCGGTAGCATAAAGTGGTTAGAACGTCCGCATCGGAGTCAGAAGGTCGCAGGTTAGAACCCTAGCTAATTCATACCAGACTTATTTTAAAAATTGGTACAAATAGCCCTTTTTGTGACAAAGAGGATGTGAAGGTTGACCTTTGTGTGATGACTGAGGGTTTAGTGACCTCATGTATATGCAGACATTGTAAAGAGTTAAAAGCTTATACTTTATACTAAGATTGGGTCATGTCCATCTGTCTCTCATGTTAAGTTCTGCATCCATCAAATAAATATAAATTCCTTTTTTTTAGGTGAATTGTACTTTTTGAAGTAGTAGAGGTACATACAATTTGGTACATTGACCTTTGACTTAGTTATTACATAAAATGATATATTATGGGTTATCCCATATGTTCAATACGGTGTGATATGAATAAAACACAACTCGTAGTAACAACAAGTCATTTTATTCCCAAAATCTAGTTTGGTAGTAAAGCACTAATATGAAAACAGCAGCTAAAATAGTTCAAAGACCATTAAATACACATTAATATAAGACACAGCTTGGTACCTCCTAAAATTGTTTTTGACAAGTGAGAATTAGTACAGGTGTTACTTGTACTGTCCCGAGTTATATGACAAGAACTTCACCGTCAAGTCATCTTTGATGGTATGTTAGATTAATAAATGAGTTGTATTGATAGTGACAGAGTGGAAAGGTCATTACTGAGAAATATATGTAGAGAACATATAGTAAAATTAATTATGATGTAAGCCCTCTCCATACGTCACAGTGGGTTTGTTGATGTTGTCTTGGAAGTAAAGGGAAATAACTTCAGAGAGACGTGAACGGCTTTAAACCAAAGATTAATTTCCAAGTCTGAAATGTACAGCAGTTTCTGTTTATTTATTCTTGCTCATAAAGTACTCGGCTTTGTTGTTGCAGGTGCAAGCTATATAGACAAACAGTAAATCGTAAGGAATGCTGGGAAATGTTTTAGTAGACCGGTCCTTAAATTAGAGTAGAATGTCGATTAACAGGACACCATAATCCGGATTATGTCATACAGTTATAAATCATAAATAGACACAAATGTGACGTCATAATTATAATTAAAAAAATTATTAAGAATTACCTAAATGTTTCTTTTCTAAATAAATACAAATTATTTCAGGAGAGAGAGAGAGAGAGAGAGAGAGAGAGAGAGAGAGAGAGAGAGAGAGAGAGAGAGAGAGAGAGAGAGGTGGATCATGGAAACACAATTAAAGTTCATTATTACAACTGATAGTCCCTGCGTGACTACTATGATAAAATCTAGTCTAATCTAATTAAGTGAGTTTGGATCGTGGACGTTTTTCACTGTAATACGCTAGAAATTGGAATGGTTGTGTAGTATTGCATGGATGATGCACTCAAATACTTATGTGTATATGTCAACCAAGGCAACACTGCCTTCGTTAAGTGTATAACCACGCCTACGTGTTGTGAAATGAGTGTCCCTGTATAATCTAATTTGATACAAAAGGATACAGGTTTACATCTATGACAATGCATAAAATACAGGACTGTAAAAACAGAAAGCGGTGAATCACCAGCGCATCGAATGCAGACCATCTTAAATCCATTATATACCTTGAAATGATGATTTCACATTTGAAAGGTACACATCTCTCTCTCTCTCTCTCTCTCTCTCTCTCTCTCTCTCTCTCTCTCTCTCTCTCTCTCTCTCTCTCTCTCTCTCTCACACACACACACACACACACACACACACAATATATATATATATATATATATATATATATATATATATATATATATATATGCATGTTACGCGTCTTTCATAGCATCATTATATAAATACACACTAACAATATATGTATTTATCTATATGTCATACAGGTGACAGGTGAAACATTTTAAAAGCTTAACTCAGGTAACTTTTGTTGTTGCCGTTGTTTTTTTTGTGGTGGTGGTGTGTGTTTGCCCATCGAGACTTTACTTGTTCACCATTAAATAAAGAATGGAAGAACAAAACAGAACAGATCAGAACAGAAAAAAAAGATATTGTTTGAAAAAGTTAATCTCAGTCACACATAGGTGTTATATGAGAAATAGCATAAAGCCAAGTGACTAACCCATGAAGATACAAAGCACATCTCTGGTCAACACTCACGATCAGAACAAAAAGCATTGATACGAGGTCATTTGGAGACATAAATATAACATTTTTGTGGGAGAATACATTGCTAATCCTGGAGTGTACAAAAGTTGTAAACGAAACAAGTAATATATCATGAAGCCTAAAAGATTTCCATTTCCCAAACTTCGCAAAGTTACCCCATTGTATTAATTATTATCATAACAAATTTGTCATGCTTTTGGAGATTTTTGTGATTGTTGGTAGAAAATAATGTTTGTAACTTCACATTAGAGAATTTGAGGTAATAAAAAGGTTTTAGAAACATACTTTTTTCTTTGTTAAATTTAAATGAGGATTATATTTTGATTGGGAGTGTTAAACATTATCAGCGCAATGTAGCATTAATACATGGTTTTCAAACCTTTTAAATCGTGGTAAATTGTTTCCCTTGGATTTGTCCTGTATATAAGGGTCTTTTAAGTTTATGTTTTCGTGCGTTTTCTTGTGTGTTTTCGTGTGTTTTCTTCCTTTCGGATTATTAATAAATTCACGATATAGGAAGTTTGGTTTTACTACTTTATTAGTTCAATGGTAAGTGATAATTTTCAAAGCCCGCTTTTTTATATGCAAGTATGCTAAGTAGTAATAGGGGATACTTTAGCCAATATATGCTAAAGTATCCCCTGTTACTACTATTCTATATTCAAGGCTACGTCAGGAAATGGTATCAACTATATATATATATATATATATATATATATATATATATATATATATATATATATATATATATATTAAGTTCAGATCTGCAATATCGTACATGAAGATCTGACTGAGATTCCTTAGGGGTCATGTTTTGGCTACGTTCAAGTTTGTCCAATGGAAATGCAGCTTTCAGATAAAATGAAAGTTGATCAAATCCTTCGGCACATATTGATGCTCTTCAGCTATACTACTCAATCTCCAAATGCGTAGATATAAGACTTTGTCTGATTGTCTGATAAAATTAGCGATTATGTTAATAACATACCTCACCAGGACATGACAGATCTTCACGTAGGACAGTGGAGACAGTGGACAGCTGGTTTCAATCAGATCGTTCCCGTTGCTGCTCTATCTATCTATACATCACAATTAATTTTGCTATATGTTCTCTACATATATTTCTCAGTACTGACCTTTGAACTGTGTGACAATCAATACAAATCATATGTTAATCAAAACTACATCTAGAGATGAATTCATGGTGAAGTTCTTGTCAATGGTTTACCGGCATTCTTTTGAGAGGCTGCACTGTAAACAGAACTACATGTACACATAATTAAGATTTCACTTCCGGATCGTCACGAAGGCCGTATTACTCAATGTGCACTTTCGCCGAAATACACACAGATAACCACTCTCTGAGCTCATATTATCAAGATTAAACAATTACCTTTAAATCCCTACCAAAAATACATCAATATAACTCTTCTATCACCATCAAAAGGGGAGAGAGGAAAAACTGTTCTAAAAATAGACTAGTATTGTTGCATAGTGCTCTAAATGTTATCCATATAATGTGGTACGTATGTATTACATCTACAATGCAGTTGCTTGGAAGGACAAGAAAAAGTAAAATTATATGACAATAACTCCAATCACATAAAGGCAAGGGAGGTAACTATTGATGTTGTTTGATATATCAGTAGAGTTAATCTATGAGTATTGTTAGTTTGTCCAAATAGAACACATTAAACGAGCTATACCAGGGACGTTGTGCATGTCTAATGAACACCTGTATTTTTTCTAATTTGTTTAGATACTGCACATAAAACTAATTTGTTTACCAGGTACCTGTATACTACTGACAATAAGTCTCATCATCTACAGGTAAATTAGACATTAACTGGTATTTTATAAGTTTCGGGACCCTTATTGTGCTAATTAAAATGCAAATGTGATTTACTGATTGAGTTACTTTTCTGATCACAAAGAAAAACGTTGTGTATCGGAAGGTATCAATATATTTCCTGAACATACTTAGCTCTACCTTGTTTTACCTATCAGGTATCCATATATTTCCTGAGCACACTTAGCTCTACCTTGTTTTACCTGACAGGTATCCATATATTTCCTGAACATACGTAGCTCTACGTTGTTTTACCTGACAGGTATCCATATATTTCCGGAACATCTTAGCTCTACCTTGTTTTACCTGACAGGTATCCATATATTTCCTGAACATACTTAGCTCTACCTTGTTTTACCTGACAGGTATCCATACATTTCCTGAACACACTTAGCTCTACCTTGTTTTACCTGACAGGTATCCATATATTTCCTGAACATACTTAGCTCTACCTTGTTTTTCCTGACGAGTATCCATATATTTCCTGAACTTAATTAGTTCTACCTTGTTTTACCTGACAACTGTCCCAATTTTCTGAACCTACTTAGCTCAACCCTGTTTTACATGAGAGGTATTGCTATTTTGCACGACTATACGTCTTTTCACCTCTAGCCAATTAACATGGCAGATAGCACAACTTTAATATTTATTAGATACTGGATCGCTGGTTACAAATGCTAGTTACTGTTTTCAAATTTGTAAAAAAAATCAGGTAATATACAGTTACCTCAGATAAACTGTGTTTATCTAGTCGGTATCTTCGTGTATTCACTTACAGCAATTCACATATTCTACAGGTGTACATTAAACTTACGGGGCTTTTCCTTTCCTGTGAATTTCCATGGAATGTATTTAGCTTAGACAATGTCAATTAAACCGCTCCAATGGTCTAGTGGTTAAATCGTCCACCTCTGATGCGGTATGTAGTGTATTCGAACCGAGGCGCCGAGTCATGCAAAAGGCTTATGTAAATGGTACTAACAGCTGAGAGAGAGTTAATGTTTTTAAATGTAAGTAAATGATATAATCTTTGACCAATAAATATATATAGTTAATTATTAACGGTAAGTAAATGATATATTCGTTGACCAAATATATATACTGAATTTTTAAATGTAAGTAAAAAAAAATTTTTTGAATACTAGATATAGTTAATTTTTAAAGTTAAGTAATTTCTGTATTCTTTGAACAATATATATGGTTCATTTTGAAAGGTAAGTAAATGATATATTCTTTGACCAACATTTATATTCATCTGTTAGAATAGTAATCGATTTCATAACTTTAAGGGGATGATAAAGATAAGGAAAGGATTATCTACATAGTAAAAAGAACTAGGCTTTGTTGTTGTAGCACGAGAATTACACGTTCATGCAGAATAATTATGTCCACACCACCATCACCCCACCAACAATATATAAAACCGTATTTCGCCGTATTTTATTGTGTAGGTTTTATATAACGAACAACGTTTAAATTAGCTCCAGTTAGTAAACCTATCAAAGAATTCTAATTAGGTCCAGTTAATATAGTGAAACCTATCAAAGAATTCTAATTAGGTCCAGTTAATATAGTGAAACCTGTCAGAGAATTCTAATGAAGTCCAGTTAGTATAGTGAAACCTGTCAAAGAATTCTAATTAGCTCCAGTTAATATAGTGAATCCTATCAAAGAATTCTAATTAGGTCCAGTTAATATAGTGAATCCTATCAAAGAATTCTAATTAGCTCCAGTTAGTATAGTGAATCCTATCAAAGAATTCTAATTAGGTCCAGTTAATATAGTGAATCCTATCAAAGAATTCTAATTAGGTCCAGTTAAAATAGTGAATCCTATCAAAGAATTCTAATTAGCTCCAGTTAGTATAGTGAATCCTATCAAAGAATTCTAATTAGGTCCAGTTAATATAGTGAATCCTATCAAAGAATTCTAATTAGGTCCAGTTAATATAGTGAAACCTGTCAAAGAATTCTAATTAGGTCCAGTTAATATAGTGAAACCTGTCAGAGAATTCTAATGAAGTCCAGTTAGTATAGTGAATCCTATCAAAGAATTCTAATTAGGTCCAGTTAATATAGTGAAACCTGTCAGAGAATTCTAATGAAGTCCAGTTAGTATAGTGAATCCTATCAAAGAATTCTAATTAGGTCCAGTTAATATAGTGAAACCTGTCAGAGAATTCTAATGAAGTCCAGTTAGTATAGTGAATCCTATCAAAGAATTCTAATTAGGTCCAGTTAATATAGTGAAACCTGTCAGAGAATTCTAATGAAGTCCAGTTAGTATAGTGAAACCTGTCAGAAAATTCTAATGAAGTCCAATTAGTATAGTGAAACCTGTCAGAGAATTCTAATGAAGTCAAGTTAGTATAGTGATACCTGTCAGAGAATTCTAATGAAG
Source organism: Unio pictorum (assembly GCA_030141615.1). NCBI lineage: Eukaryota > Metazoa > Mollusca > Bivalvia > Unionida > Unionidae > Unio > Unio pictorum. The sequence continues at coordinate 13,902,378 of JARLTB010000034.1, forward strand.
TACAGTTAGTATAGTGAAATCTGTCAGAGAATTCTAATTATGTCCAGTTAGTATAGTGAAACCTGTTAGATCATTCTAATTAGGTTCACTTTATATAGTACTATAAGGTCCAGTAAATAAAGTGCTAATTATGTCATTCTGATACAGTGCTAATTAGATCCAGTTAATAAGTGCTAATTAGATCCAGTTAATACAGTGCCACTTAGATCCGGTTAATACAGCGCTAATTAGATCCAGTTCATACTGTGCTAAGTACATATAGTTAATACAGTCCTAATTAGATTCAGTTAATACAGTGCTACTTAGATCCAGTTAATACAGAGCTAATTACATCCAGTTAATACAGTGCTAATTAGATCAATTTAATACAGTCCTAATTAGATTCAGTTAATACAGTGCTACTTAGATCCAGTTAATACAGAGCTAATTACATCCAGTTAATACAGTGCTAATTAGATCAATTTAATACAGTGCTAATTAGATCAATTTAATACAGTGCTAATTAGATCCCGTTAATACAGCGCTAATGAGATCTAGTTAATACAGTGCTAATTAAATCCAGTTAATACAGTGCTAATTAGATTCAGTTAATACAGTGCTAATTACATCTAGTTAATACAGTGTTATTTAGATCCAATGAGTATAGTGAAAACGCTTGATAAACTACCCGAGGTAATAATGTTTTACCTGACAGTTTAAAACAATTTCGCTTGACATCAAAGGTAGCCTATCGAGCACTAATATAAAAACCTACAGATCCCAGCCCTACCCCCTTTCTTGAACTACACAGTGACATGAGAACTTACAGTTCTTGTTGTTTTGAATCAATGAGTTCTACTTCTCCACTTCTAAAAGCCTGACATATTGATTAGTACTTACAAGTATATGTACCATTCCTTTCAGTGTGTGTGTGTTGTCCATGACCAAGAGCTCTAAAACTTTATATCTAAGACTGTATTTATCAAATACGTAGGAACTAATAGTGACTGTACGAGTAATATTTTATTTTCCACCTTTTCTTAAGTCTTCCCAGCCATGTACAAGACATATTTGTATAGATGTTTAAGATCATTTGTATTAATTGAATTTGTACATTTATTGTTGAACTGATGACGTAACATCCGTTACGCGAGTATACATTGCTATTTTATTCTTACGAAAATGACTTGATAATCGTATTCATGTGATAGAATGATGTAAAACTTGAGAAGCACGTGGCAACAAAGTTACCAGCACCGCCATCAGTTTGCTTCGGAATGACTGGTACGATTGGGAGTAATGTTTCAGACAAATTTAAAAAAAAACCCAACAAATTCTTTAAACGCGTTTATTAGGCTGATATTGTAAAATGGTTAGTAGATCAGTCTGTGTGTAAACTGGTTAGTGGGCCAGTCTGTGTGTAAAATGGTTAGTGGACCAGTCTATGTATTATGTCTGTCATGTTATAACAGTACCAATTGTACAATCCTCAGGTGGGCAGATCTTAAGATGTAGGAATATAACATTCAAAAAAAACTAACTGTGATTGGTGCATTATGTAAAAATTTTACATTTTGTTAGATTTAAAAGTTAAGCCTCTTGGCAATATGTGAGATTATGTTAATTCATATCTAGATCATATTTTGTTTTTTTTATGATCATTTAAAATGTGGCACACATTCAGGAAAATATGTCTGTGACTAGATAACCGTTACCCCTGTCTAGTTCTAGCAGAGTTATCTTTCTTAAATGCATTGGAGTACCTGGTTTTGTCCTTGTCAAATTGACAACCTAACATTATTTTCTATGACAGGGTAGAACATGCATGCTGAAGTAGGATAGAACGTATATTTATTTCACAAAACATTAGCATTGAGATCTATGTAAATACAATTGGTTCCGTGATGACTCATACACCAAAACTCGAGATTATAAAACTGTTGAGCTTGCGTTTCATCTTTCGAATTTGAGAGTAGATTTGGAATTTACTAATCAGTTTTAAGATTGTGAATTAGCCACTCAATTTGAGTCTAAGATTTTGAATAGACGAATCAATTTTATTATGAGGTTTTGAATTAACCAATCACAAATATTTAGTTTCTGAAACGAAAGTTCTTTTAGATAATAGTGTTACAAGCACAGGGGTATTCACTTGACCGAGCGGTGTCAAAACCCTGGCGCGAGTCTCGCTGGAAGTCATAAGTTTTCCCCAAATTTCCAAAGACTTCCATACAACTTGAGTTGTAAAATGGAAAGAGAGACGTGTCTGCTATAATTATTAATCTTTGCTGTAATCAATGGGCGACCCAGAGGAGACATTAACCGCACTTTAGCATGGTTTTTCTTCATTATATTCCTATTTCCGTACCGCAAGCCCGTCATGTCGTAGAAATTCCACTAGTATTCCCTTACTAACTGAGAAATATTTAACTGCGCGACCCTAGGCCAGTCAATCCACAGAATTTCCGGCGTATTACGCTCATATACATACGCCCATTTTCCACTATGGCCACATAAACGGCACTTACCAAGTTCCAACTTATTGATTCCATTCTATAATTTACTGATTTCCAACCATAAATGCTGCCTTTTCAATCACAATACTTGTATACACCGCTGAATTTTAATATGGACTATGTTACTGAAAGGGACAGTCATTCGGCTTGTGCCTAAAATCACTACTAACGAACCCAGCATGGTTCAAATTCACTAACACTCCTCTCTGTGATGTTTTCTCCTACTAACTGGCTAACTATTTCGGGCTAGCAACTCCAAATTTATTACAATAGTATCAATTCCACATCACGTTCAGACGTTCATGTTTTTTTCTCTAGGCATGAGAAAATTCTTAGTCCGGTACACAGTCCATATTGCTGCTCACAGAATACAACTCGCATATTTTAATCTGCATCGAATTATTTATCTATAAAATTGTTTTTCTGTCTGACTGCCTTTATATATTAATGCATTTCAGGTTGAACTTGGACAAACAGACATGAAAAATCTCAGTTTTCGTTTCTTTCTGTTACTGGCTTTGTCAAACGCTGCTCGGGTCTGTATCTTCTACGTTTCCAGTAATGTGTGCAGACTATGCGACTGTGTGTCAGATGGAATGACAATTTCAGTAAATTGCGAAAACCGTCGACTGATGAACGTTCCGGGCATTATTCCCAGTAATGCGACAAGTCTGGACCTCAGAACAAACTGTATCCAAAAACTGAAGAATAATTCCTTCACTGGGTTGCATCATTTGAAGAAATTGGATCTATCCAACAACAAGATCGAACTCATAGAGATTGCTACCTTCTGGCCTTTAACGGCTCTGGAAGAACTTCGGTTAGTAAAAACAAATCTGGGTTTACTTCAGATTGCTTTGAGACCAGGAATATTTCGAGGTCTTACAAATCTCAAAAGCTTAAACCTACAAAACAACATCCATCAATCTATTGTCAATGCCACTCGTCTGCCAGATAGGACATTCTCCGATTTGGTTGGTCTGGAAAATTTACATATTGATGGGACTTACAGTTACGCGTTTGGACCTGGATTTGGAAACCTTACAAACTTCAAGAGCCTAACTATGTCTGGTTGGGATGGATACTGTGAAATGGTAAGATTACAATCTCAAATATTTATGTACGTTTCATATCTGCAAAATATTAATATCATTAACTGCAAGCTGAATTATATTGATCCTGGTGCATTTAGACCGCTGAAAAATCTACAAACGTTGAACCTCTCAGAGAATATAGATCTTGGGTTTCAGAATTTTCAAAGACTTCTTGATGGCCTAAAGGATACATCCACACGGGTTCTGAATATTACCTCCATAGTCTTTCCCTACGGGGTTGGGTCCCGATTGTCTCGAGACAACGTACAAGATCTGGACAAGACACGGTTGGAAGAAGTGTACATGAATAAAAATGCAATCGAGTTAATTGACTATGGGGTGTTGTCTAAATTTCCATCTACTTTGAGAAAACTTTATCTCCGTCAAAATAGACTGGTTTTTACATTATTTATGTATGAAATATTCAATCTAGGCAACCTTAATGTGCTTGATGCAGGAAATCAACAACCAAGCAGACATGACGACGATAGGTGGGGAAGAAAGCAGAGGTCTGTTGATATCCGAGGCAAATCGTTTCCATCTTTTGGAAACAGTGAGTCTTTAAGCATGATCTTCATGGAAATACGTAATGAAGGAAAACGTACTTGGTACGAAACATCTGAATATTATAAAACAAATAAAACAATCTCCAAGACAGAATCTATCTGGAATATTTTAAAACATCGCAGATTTCAAAGAAATTCTGTCGAAGAAATTCGTCATTTCGAAACTCTTTCATCCTCAAATTCATTACAGAAATACATGCATAGTGAAGAACATAAGAGCAATATAGAAGGGCGAAATTTAAACAACCCGATACATGGAAGAAAGGAAACTCTTAAAGATAACAATAATTCATTCAGTCTGAGGAGAAAACGATCTGTTCTAACACCTATTGCAAATGAATATACAATGACACCAGAAATTAAAATGACCACATCAGAAACTTCGGTCTCGACAAAAGCTGCTCCCAAATCAGTTTTAATGACACCAGAAGTTCAAATGACTACGACACAATCCGATATTCCTAAGATAGCATTGACTACATTCATCTGCACCAGAAGCAGATCTAATTTCCTATTGCTTGATTTCAACGGAGTCGAGAACAATCTTACATACATGGATATCTCTGGTAATGAAATACCTACTCTCCAGAAGTCTAGTTTTGCCGGATTATCTAGACTAGAGTTTCTGAACTTGTCTAGCAATCAAATTGCTAGTGTAGAATCTGGAACATTTGCACCACTTCAGTCATTGATATATCTTGACCTGTCGAATAATCATCTTCAAAATTCAGTCAATAAAACATTGCCATCTAATTTGTTTGAGACAGTCATTATTTTACAAGTGTTAAATATGTCAAAAAATTCAATTGCTTACTTACCACCGACACTATTTCAGTCATTGCACCATGTAAAGGTGTTAGATTTAAGTGTGAATGGTTTAAATGACTTTAATGTAAATTTAAAAAACCTAACAGAACTCCAGATCTTAGATTTATCCGATAACCATTTGTCTTTTTTAGAATTAGATATTATGAACCATCTGGACAATATAGCAAGCAGTCATAGCATATTTGTGGACCTTAGTAGAAACAAAATGTTTTGTACTTGCAAGACACTTCCATTTCTGCACTGGATGAAAGAGACTAAGGTAATTCTGGTCAACAAAGATCAGTATTACTGTATATTAGAAAATGATTTCGCACAGCCTCTCAATGACACTGAATTTCTGGAACGGTTAGAAGAAAGCTGCAAATCATATTTAATGATTTACATTGGTACTACCATTGCAGTTACATTCATTCTCGCGTCCATTTTATTTTTTATTCTATATAAATATAGGTGGAAGTTGCGATATTTTTATCATATGGCAAAACTCAAATTACCCACAAAACCAATAGACAATATAGAGGAAGTATTTATAAATGATGGCTTCATTTCCTATGCTGAAGAAGATGTTCTGTTTGTAAAAAACTGTATAATACAGGAGCTGGAAGTCAACAGAGGCCGAAAGTTGGTGATAAATGATCGAGACTTTTTACCCGGTGAAGTTTTGACAACTGTCATTCTTAGAGCAATACGAGAGAGTCGAAAGACTGTATCTTTAATAAGTAATGCCTCCATAAAGAACAAATGGTGGATATTTGAGATGCACATGGCACACATGGAAAGCATACATACAAAGAGAGATGCCCTAATTTTAGTTCTTCTGGAGAATATTCCAAACAAAGACTTACCACTAGACGTTTTAAATGTCCTTCAGTCCTGTCCTTCCATTGAATATCCAGAAGATAAACACGAACATATGGCTTTCTGGATTAAACTGAATGAATACCTAAATGCGATATGATGGTTGCTTGATGCATTTAACTAGGGATTAAGAAAATTGGAGAAATTGATTGTGTTGGACAATAAAGCTCTTAGCTTTCAAAGCTCTAAGAGACTTCTGGAAAGTCCTACAGTCTATGTCTTTGAGAGAACTTGGAACGATGTCTTCAAGGCCAGTCTCACGCAAATTGTATTCATACTGCTGTACAAAGTAAAGATCTTAACAGAAGTGAGAGATATAAAGTTTAGAATCATGTTTAAGACTTTCAAACTGAAATCATCATCAAGTCAAGGTGCCTCGATGTTAAGACAAGTTTCTGCAAGTAAAAATAAAAAACGTGTGAACACCTGGTGATACCGTTGCAAACCTTATATATACTTAATGTACCGTTTGTTTACATCAGTGTATTGTATACATCCGTTGTGGAGATATGAAATGCAACAAAGGCTGTAATGATAACTTGCTTGGTTGATCCTAAGCATTTGATTGACAAAGAATCTCTCTCTCGAATATACACAAACACACACACACACGCACACACACACACACACACACACACACACACACACACACACACGGGGTAAAACAAAGTTACTTCCAAAATTTTCGTTGTAATATACTGCAGAAGAATGCAAACAATATAATTGAATTTTATGTCCAGTATATAATTCATTGAAATGGAATAAACATGATGAACGAAATTTGAACAGTTTTATTTGTTAAAATTCATGCTTTTATACTTATGATTTTCACAGAAATCAGGTGACTGGGCTTATAATTCACTCATATAGACGTAATATTAAAAATCTATACCAGTGTAGCTTCATGTCCATATTTACATTACCTGTTACGATGTCCTAATGTTTTTCTTTCTGTTTTGAAATCCCATTCAATCAATAGGCAACTAATCTTTCATTCTCTCATCCCTCTGAGCAACAGGCCCTTGGCAAGGCCCGGCCTTAGAGCAAGGCAAAAAAGGCAACCGCATTGGGCTCGGCGCTTTCAGGGATCACGTGCTGCTCGCTATACATTTTATATTTACTGTGGTGAGACTGAATGCTGGAAACGCTTAACAACAATACTGGCAGTCAATTTGCCGCCTGAATGTGATACAGCAACGGGTTGCATACTACAACATACGTTGCATACACTAAGTTTAAAACCATAGGCTCGTCACTAACACACTTTCAATTATAAGGATGTTAAAATAGCTAATTATTAACATCCTTTATGAGTTGTCAGCTATTCAAGTAAATAAAACAATTATTGCTTTCAGAGTAAAATGATAGCCTATCGTGTACTGAATAATGGCGTTAAACCCTCAACAAAAACACATCTTCTGGCTACATGTTAGTGGGTGGTGGAAGCAATTTAGGCAAATGATTAGATGTAACATGCACTGAATTCTTACATAATACACTGCATTTGTTTTGGTAATCATTCTTTATAATCAGTCTTCTTTGGTTCTTTTGTTAGTTTGTCATCTTCATCCATGCATGTTTCCTGTACAGAGTAATCGCACATTTTCTTGGTGGCTTATTTTTTTGTCGATGTCGTAGTTGTCATTTGAATTCTTCTAATTATATGTCAACGAAAATAGATTTTATAATATCGATTTCTGGTCTTTGTATCCTTACTAAAATATTATGACATAGATATGTTTTTTTTTTCTGAACGTTACGTTTTCATAAAACAAATTTTCTTTCTCACTTGTGCTGGTTTGAATTGCATAGACTGGAGTGCTTCAAGCGTACAGTCAGATGCTACTGATTTCGATCATTTGTTTTTAATAAGTGTATTATGTATATTTAATTTCCATTCCTAATCTTTTTAATAGACAACTAATACAAAAACTAATATTTTCTCTATGCCCGTGACTTTAATATTAGGATTATTATCAGTAGAAGAAAACATTTATTTGGTCGGAGTCAATGCCATTATGTTTACCATGATCTTAATTATAGTTTTAGTACATGTCCAATTATATATATATATATATATATATATATATATATATATATATATATATATATATATTTATTTATTTATTTATTTATGAATATCTATCTATCTATCTACTATCTATCTATCTATCTAACTATATATATATATATATATATATATATATATATATATATATATATATATTCAAATGATTCTTCTCGTTAAATACAGGGTGCTCTTTAATATTCATGGAAATAGACATTAACTGGGAATTATATTGAATGCAAACAAGGAAACATTGCATTATGTCACTGATATTCAACAAAAAGACTGTTGGCACATCATTACCATTTAGGCTATTGGTACATTACTGGCCACTACAGATCACCACCTTCAGTGATGTAAATTATTTGGAATAACTCTAAAGTATATTCCAAACTTTATATATTAGGATTTGCATTAGTAATTATAGGATTAGTTGGGATTTAATTTGCGATAATGCAAATTCTTATTACATTTTCACTTTCTAATTTAGGGAAATAAATTTGTTGAATTTTACTAAGCTTGTTGATAACTCTTTTTGTATTACTTTTTTAAGACCATTGAGTCATAATAAATCTTTTTGTAAATAGATATTACATGATTTGTCAGAAAATCCCATTAATGCCCATAGAAGTGATATATTATTTATGCCTGCTGTTTATACTACAATTTCTTGCAAGACAAATAAAGTCCATGTCTGATACGTCTAATTGTGTGCATTGTTTAAGCATGATTAATATAAAAAAAGAGAAAGATAGCATGTCTAATATTAATATATTACAGACTTTAAAAGCAATCGGATAAAACCAAGGAATACCCCACCCAACCCCATGTACATTAGCATGAATGTCACTAATGACGTACTACAAGTAACACGAAGTAACGTCTTCCATCTCCCACCTCTAGTCTTTCATTAATGATGGACTAGCAGTAACATGTATTTACAGCTTCCATCACTCACTTCTAGTCTTTCAATAATGATTGACTAGCAGTAACATGTAGTCTCAGCTTCTATCTCCCACTTCTAGAGTCTTTCATTAATGATTGCCTTCCAGTAACACGAAGTAACGTCTTCATCCTCCCACTTCTAGTCTTTCAATAATTATGGACTAGCAATAACACGAAGTAACGTCTTCTATCTACCAGTTACAGTCTGTAATTAATGATGTACTAGCAGTAACATGTAGTCACAGTTTCCATCTCCCACTTCTAGAGTCTTTCAATATTGATGGATTCGCAGTAACATGTAGTCACAGTTTCCATCTCCCACTTCTAGAGTCTTTCAATATTGATGGACTAGCAGTAACATGTAGTCATGGCTTTCATCTCCCATTTCTAGAGTCTTTCATTAATGATGGACTAGCAGTAACAGGAAGTCGCAGCTTTCAACTCCCACTTCTAGAGTCTTTCATTAATGATGGACTAGCAGTAACAGGAACTCGCAGCTTTCAACTCCCACTTCTAGAGTCTTTCAATATTGATGGACTAGCATAACATGTAGTCATAGCTTTCATCTCCCATTTCTAGAGTCTTTCATTAATGATGGACTAGCAGTAACAGGAAGTCGCAGCTTTCAACTCCCACTTCTAGAGTCTTTCATTAATGATGGACTAGCAGTAACAGGAAGTCGCAGCTTTCAACGACCACTTCTAGAGTCTTTCAATAATGATGGACTAGCAGTAACAGGAAGTCGCAGCTTTCAACTCCCACTTCTAGAGTCTTTCAATATTGATGGACTAGCAGTAACATGTAGTCATAGCTTTCATCTCCTATTTCTAGAGTCTTTCATTAATGATGGACTAGCAGTAACAGGAAGTCATAGCTTTCATCTCCCATTTCTAGAGTCTTTCATTAATGATGGACTAGCAGTAACAGGAAGTCATAGCTTTCATCTCCCATTTCTAGAGTCTTTCATTAATGATGGACTAGCAGTAACAGGAAGTCATAGCTTTCATCTCCCATTTCTAGAGTCTTTCATTAATGATGGACTAGCAGAAACAGGAAGTCATAGCTTTCATCTCCCATTTCTAGAGTCTTTCATTAATGATGGACTAGCAGAAACAGGAAGTCATAGCTTTAATCTCCCATTTCTAGAGTCTTTCATTAATGATGGACTAGCAGTAACAGGAAGTCGCAGCTTTCAACTCCCGCTTCTAGAGTCATTCATTAATGATGGACTAGCAGTAACAGGAAGTCGCAGCTTTCAACTCCCACTTCTAGAGTCTTTCATTAATGATGGACTAGCAGTAACAGGAAGTCATAGCTTTCATCTCCCATTTCTAGAGTCTTTCATTAATGATGGACTAGCAGTAACAGGAAGTCATAGCTTTCATCTCCCATTTCTAGAGTCTTTCATTAATGATGGACTAGCAGTAACAGGAAGTCATAGCTTTCATCTCCCATTTCTAGAGTCTTTCATTAATGATGGACTAGCAGTAACAGGAAGTCATAGCTTTCATCTCCCATTTCTAGAGTCTTTCATTAATGATGGACTAGCAGAAACAGGAAGTCATAGCTTTCATCTCCCATTTCTAGAGTCTTTCATTAATGATGGACTAGCAGAAACAGGAAGTCATAGCTTTAATCTCCCATTTCTAGAGTCTTTCATTAATGATGGACTAGCAGTAACAGGAAGTCGCAGCTTTCAACTCCCGCTTCTAGAGTCATTCATTAATGATGGACTAGCAGTAACAGGAAGTCGCAGCTTTCAACTCCCACTTCTAGAGTCTTTCATTAATGATGGACTAGCAGTAACAGGAAGTCATAGCTTTCATCTCCCATTTCTAGAGTCTTTCATTAATGATGGACTAGCAGTAACAGGAAGTCGCAGCTTTCAACTCCCGCTTCTAGAGTCTTTCATTAATGATGGACTAGCAGTAACAGGAAGTCGCAGCTTTCAACTCCCACTTCTATAGTCTTGTACCCAAGGTCTGAGGGATTTCCATGGCATTATGGTGCATGATGATGCTCAAATCCGAATTTTACTTACAAAAGTAAGATGGTTTTACCCAGGTGGTCTTTGGTGACTGAAAAGTACTTGTGGTTTTCTTCAAACATAAAACCGATTTTCTCGAACACAGTTCAAAACCCCACAATGATCTACCAGCAATCCCAGGTCTCATGTCTAAATGACCTCAGGGTGCTAAAGAAACCTAAAACACCAAATCATCCCAGGGCCCAATTTGCTCAATTGGTCTGAGTTCACCTTTACAAAATCACTCGCACATCTCACGAGCACGAGTCCAATTCTTGGTTCAACCAACATTAATCTATAGATCAAAAGTTTGTATTGGGTCTTAATACACCAAACCAAATATGCCCACTACCATATAAAGTCTATCATGTACTAAAAATGACTTTGAACCAATCAAAACCAAACCCAGTAACACAAAAAGTATTTGCCACAGCTGTACAAGTGGATCAACTTTAACCAGAGTAATTGTCCTTAAACTAATGAATATCGTCAATAATGTGTTTCCGACATTTCTCAAAGAATTAGGTCATCATCATCATCGGGTTTACATGATAGTAGGTTTTATCAGTAAACGAAGAGCATACAAGATAAAACATTCGGTAAACTTGCATTACATGCTGTAAAAAATATTTTAAGCTCAAATTTATATTTTCTCTCACAGTGTTTATAGTTCTAACTAGACATACCAAATATAGCTATAGGAGATGTGCATAGTTAGATAAATATGTTTAAGAAACAAAATCTAAAAATAAATTCATTTTTCAACGATATATCTGGATTTAGTAACTACAACAATCAATAAAGAAATCAACAGACTTTCTGTTCTACAAAATTTGCAAACAATTTTTTTAACAAATACTATTACAGATGACAGAATCACAGGAACAAGATAAAAGAGGTAAGCAAACACTGTCACATATTTTAAAATAGAGGCACACTAGCAGCAGAAGAGGCGAACAGACTTTCTCTAATTGGGTTATATTTTAAGCAAATAATTTTAAGTCTCCTTTTGGCAAATGGAGCCTTAACGATTTTAGAGTTCCATTTGTCAAATAGACCTTTCTAGTAATTATTTAATAGAAGGGTCGATTTGGTAAACTAAAGGCTTCCTTGTAAGGGTCCATTTGGTAAAAGGAAACGACGCCAACTATATGGCGTTCACCCTCGTTGCTGCGTTACGCTAACCGATACAGCTATAGATACGATGATGAATTAGCGATATCTTTTTTATATAAAATGTCAAACATCGGAGAAGCACAAATAACTAGATTAACACGAGAACGGTTGGCTGCGATTAAGAAATTTCTCCCGGTGAGAGATTCTTTCAGAGATAATTTGCAAGCGCGTCAACAAGCAAAGATGGATTTTACTACTGATACTGAACAGTTATTTAAACCGATAACTACGGCAACTGGGGGAGGTTGTAACTGAATTAGCTATAGATACGGTCTAATCCAATTCGATATCGTGTTCGAGGATCTGATAAATTTATCGTTATAAATCCGTGAGGGGTAGCTCTTGCGTTATTGAAGAAGTTTTTAAATTTATTAAAATCTATATCACCGTCACACCAATAATTATAAATATTTTGTAATGTGTATTTTCCAGTACCGTTAAACACACATACTAAATTGCAATTTTCTCTTATTACACTCGGAATCTGTGCGTATTTTTGAGTTACATATATCACGTCGGAGTTTTTATGACGCCCTCGAGAAAATATCATTGCAGGTTTTTTTTGTTTCTCCAACATTACATCGTCATATACGACAAGATTATTAACGAATCCATCCAAGTCTTCAACGGATGGCGCATCGCCGATATCGGTAATAAATTCAATTACATTTTCACCGTAAGCTTCTGAAGCAGTTTCATTGTAATCTTTTAACACTTGATAGCAATGTTGATCGTCTACGCTTGGGGCAATCAAATATAATTTATCCCAGGTTAAATACTTCATTATCATCGTTAACAGCAACTGGGTTTTACCACTTCCGGAGGGTCCAATTATAATCATTCTGATTGAGTTTGGTAACATCGTATGATGTTTTACTGGTTGTTGTTTTTTCAATGCTGAGAAATCGATTACTTCCATTAGATATAGTATATATAATATTATGGATTTATATTGTGTGAAATGTAGGAAGCGTACACCAACGTTAAACCTTGCAAATACTACTACGAAAAATAATCGAAATGCAGTTGTTGGAAATTGTGAAATATGTAGTATAAAAAAATATCGATTTGTGAAAAATCCTTTGAAGGAAAATCCTTTAAAAAAAGGAGGTGATATCGCCGCTAAGTTAGCTAAACTCCCAGGGTTACCATGGGCAAAATATCCAGGTGAAAAACATCTCCCGGGGTATAGTTATTGTGGACCGGGAACGCGATTAGATATAAGACTTGATAGTCATGATAATCCTAATCCGGGAGAAAATCCTATAAGCGCTATCGATGAAGCATGTCGGATACATGATACAGCTTATCGAAGTGGTGATCTACAACAGCGTCATCTCGCAGATGTAGCGTTGATACACGCGTTGAATGCTATTCCAGATAAATCGTTTAAAGAAAAATTGGCTTCGTGGTTGGTAAAATCAGCTATGAAAGGCAAATTGATGTTAGGTGCTGGTAATTAAAAATATGGAATCTATTTATTATTCTCCGAGAGGATACTGGAGGGGCAAGGCAGCAATCAGTAAACTCGCTAGCGCTGCAAAAGTAAAAAATAATACAGCGGCGGATTGGTTATCCAAACAGGCGATATGGCAAATTTATCTACCACCGCCTAAACGAATTAACTTCTCGCATTTAGATGTTACAACACCTAATAAAGTTCATCAAGCTGATATACTATTTTTACCACATGACAACGGTTACAAATACGCGTTAACGTTAGTTGATGTTGCAAGTCGATACAAACAAGCAGAACCGCTGAAGACAAAATCATCACCTGAAGTAGCTTCTGCATTTGAAAGGATTTATCGACGAGGCCCACTACGCTGGCCAAATCTGTTACAAGTTGATCCTGGCAAGGAATTTCAAGGCGCTGTTTTAACAACAATGAAACATCATAATGTCACCATCAGACGAGGACATACTGCACTACATCGTGATCAGGCAATTGTTGAACGATTTAATCGGACACTTGCTGAGCGGTTATTTGGATATCAATACGCGAAAGAATTCATCCAAGAAAAGCGATCCCGTGAATGGGTTAAGAGATTACCAGGTGTAGTTACCGCGCTCAATAACGAGATTACTCGAACAATTAACATGAAACCTGTCAACGCGATTAAGAAAGCGTCTAAACCAAAAATGGAAATCCAAGGAATTTCACAAAAAGATTTCAAAGAACCAATTCTTGGTAGTAATGTCACTGTAAGGTACTTATACGAACCAGGAGAGCTTGAGGGTGGTAAAAAAAGAGTTACTGATCCTATTTGGAGTGTCACTACGCATAAGATATCCGGTATAACACGATCAACTGGTGGAAACGCTAGCGTTTCTAGACCAGCAATCTATAAACTAGATTCAACTGCTCCTGATTTACTCGACAACAACTACAGGTAATTCCCGAGGATACTCAATTACCACCGCGTGGTCTTAACTAGCACCCCCCAAGAGGCATTGTGCTGGCACCCCGGCGTCTGTTGCACTCAAGACAAGTCAGCATAACGTTATCGTTGGTATGACCTACGCTGCTATTCTTTCTGTCTACGGTAAATTGGCGAGGATCTTTATCCGACCAACTCCAACGCATTATACAATTACAACTCGCGCAGTGATTATTCTGTTGTTGCTTCAGTAAAATTATTAATTCAGCATCAATGTCAAATTTTCTATTATTTTTTTTAATCCTGTTGTTTATAACCAGAGAGTTTTTTTCTGATTATGTCCCCGATGATATCATCGGCGCTGATTGAAGTGTCATTATCGTCACTGACTTCGTCAACAACAATTCTTCGAAGCTGATTTATTCTTCGTACTCTGGATACTGCGAGATAAACTAAATTTGACCACTCAATGCGATTATCTACTATCCAAACAATTGTGTCTGTGACAGTTAATCCTTGTGAAGAGTGTATTGTTGCTGCGTAACCTAACATCCACGGGGATTTATCAGCACGCAATGCATCTTCGACGACGCTGATATCAACCAGCACAATATCATTTAACACTAAATTCTGCTTTTGTTGTTGTCCAGGAATGTCAACGAGGATATTTTGTCGTCGGGTATCTTTTGGTCTATAACAGAGCGGTACTGGAAGTGTTGCAAATTTACATTTATGCAATTCAAATAATTTCATCTGAAGTTTGTCTTTGACTATTTTTCTACTTGCGATTATCAAATCGTTTGGTCTCCACGTTTCCCAAAAATCATCCATGGGAGTTTCTGAAATTATTTCACGCATTATTTCACATTGGATTCTATCTGGTTGTAATCTGATTAGTTGTTTAAACTCACGTAATACTTCATCTAGAGCTCTAAAGTCATCATTAATCTCTTCGTAATAATCAACGTTTTTTTGAGCCAGTCATGAGGAGATTCACCTACAAATGGTGGCTGACCTTGATCACCACACATAATAATTTTTGTATTTTTCGTTGACAGCCATTCAAGAAATATTTTTAGTACTTTCAACGGTACTGTACAAATTTCATTCCAGATTATCACCGGTGGAATAAATTTCTGTCCCATTCTTTCAGGGGTCCACTTATCGCCTTTCCATCGGAAGAAGCTGTGATAAGTACCAGATTTTACATTTTGTTGTTTTATGTCTCTGGCAAGTTTATGAGTTGGTGTTAGCACAGTCATATTTGTGAAATTTGTAGACTTTTCTATAGTATTTTCTATAGGGGTTTCCGTAGAATGTTCTATAGGGGTTTCCATAGAATTTTCCCCTAGGATTTGTCGTATGATTTCTTGTATCTGTTTTTGATCATCTGTAAGTTTTTCAATTGGTTTTTCAACGGAATTTTCAATTGGTTTTCTTTCCCTATGAAATAAATTAATTACTCGTGTTGTCTTTCCTGATCCTCCACAACCATTCAAATAAACGATTTTATATCGCGTAATCGGATCTGATATCGGTGGTGCATTAGAAAATTCTGATAATTGGTTGCTTTTCAAGTATTTATCGTCGTTGGTAACATCGGCAGATTCACAATACTCGTGTAGTGTCTCCTTTTTAAATCTCCAAAATCCCCACGCTTCCTCCGGGGATGTGAATGCCGCTACATCCGATTTGTATTTATTGTGTATATACATCGAATCAGTAGCTACTCTAACCGCGGTATTAGGAAATCTATTTATCATTGAAAATAGATTAATAGTAGAATAACCGAGCATAGAACTTCTCAAATGTGTGTACTGGGGACTATATCCATCACAGTAGGTAACAACTGTACCTAACTTAGTCCCATTGGATAGAAAAGCATCTTTACGAGTTACAAGTTTTCCATGTTTCGTTAAATCCGCTATGATAAAATCGTATTCAGCGACGTCTATGATCAACCTCGAAGAGTATTTTGCATTGTCAAATCTTCCACCTTGAGTAAATTTACCAATTATTTTTCGTCCAAAATCTTTTGCTAGTTTATTTTCATTTTCAAATAACTGCCTAGACAAATCCATGATTTGTTGTTCATTGAAAATCTCCGATTTTCCATTCGAAGAATTTCCATCAGAAAATTGTTTTCGTTGTTCGCGTATTATATCATCTAGATCGGGTTTTGGTAGCCAAACTTCTTTCTGAGCTCGATAGCATATAATTGCTTCGCTGATAATCAACGATATCAGCATACCACTATCAATCATATATCGTAGTAACACTATTGGCATCCAGTGTTTCACAGATATATGTCTACCAATCCAAACATAACTACACGGATGTTATCCTGACGCTAATTCAAATGATACAACACAAGCGAATCCAGTTAAATCAAAATCAGGCAATGGACCATTAACAGAAACATGAGTCATTTCATGTGTGGGGTGTCCAAATCGTTTAAAGTACTTAGCGGCTTCTCCATATCCTAGAAAACTCCCCGGATAACACGCGGATATATCAATTGAAATCATACCCTCGCGGTGGTATTTTGTATTCCACAGTCCTCCATGACCGAATTCAAGACAGCTTGATTTGACATCTTCGAGAAAATCACTTTGTGTTGGACGCCATGAGTTCTTTTCTCGTGCAAAATGAGCTACCACTGATGGAATCGTAAAACTATCCGTGAGTAGTTTTTCATGGAAATTATTCGAGTATTTTACAGCGGTTTTTTTCATCTTCGAGTGTAACTCTTCAGTGCGATATAATTCTCCATTCGGTCTTACAAACTGATCAAATCCTGATTCGGAATCTTCAGCGCTGCGAAGTAGCCACACTGACACAGGATCATCTTTACACAACGTATGAATAGCATCGAATAACCTCTCTTCGTGGAAAACATCCTTACAAAATTCCCCGGGGATAAATCTCACGATTCGTTCTCGTGGAAATACATTTACTGCAGGTGTCCACGCGTGTTTGTTATGATCAATAATTTCAATTGGATCTCCTCGCGATTGATATTTCGGTTCGTATAATACTTCTCCGGTTATTGTCGCTACTGATATTGGAAATTTTAATGATGCTTCTAATTTAGCAATATCGGAAATCATTGCCCCGCGCTGTTTCACTGTCAGTTCCCATTCGGTTATATTTTTCGTCGCAGATCAGTTAGTTTATTTTCTCGGGATGCATTTGTGAAGTGTTCCATTACCCGTGTTGCTACACAATTGAGCCTTGACGAAGTCAACGGTGAATATTTCATAGGTGCTAGTTTTGCAATACATGGTTTATCATTTAGCGGATATATTCCGTAAACAACTGCTGTTACAGGGTAAGATCTCTCGTAGTATGGTTTGTCAATTCCAGTTAGAATTCCTGGTTTGGAATCTCTACTCACAATGACAAATTTTTTATCTTTGAGAATTGGTTC
Organism: Unio pictorum; assembly: GCA_030141615.1. Classification (NCBI taxonomy): domain Eukaryota; kingdom Metazoa; phylum Mollusca; class Bivalvia; order Unionida; family Unionidae; genus Unio; species Unio pictorum. The sequence continues at coordinate 13,920,245 of JARLTB010000034.1, forward strand.
AAATTTATCTCTGATAATCCAATTTCCTTCCCCTTCGATAATGAATTTTATTCTGAAAAATACCGTTTTCGAAGGTGTGAAATTATCTCAGCTGCTCTTGTATCGTTCATAGTAGCATCGATTACGGGTACATTGACATCTTCATCAATAATTCGAAATGTCGACCACGTATGAGATGCTCCATCGCGCTTAAATTCATTAAAACAGTCGCTGATTTTACTCAACATGGTTTTGTCATCTATTAGATTTTTTGGTATATCAGAGATTCTATCGAGATTAAATCTAGCATTTTTCCAAGGCGTAATTTTCGATAATCTCTTGAATTCCTTCATATTATAATTAAAACAAGTATTTAAATAAAAAAGTATTTTATATAATGAATCATTGCAAATGGCTCATGATTGGATCAGTAATCCCGTGTAATAAATCATGCAGAAATGAATTCTGTGGGTATCATATGCAAAGTGTGAGAAACGGTTCAAAAGGTCCTCTTCCGTGTCTGTATTGTGGGGTAGGTGTTAGAGGCAAATCACAGTTATGTCTCGGTTGCGGTGGTAAGCGTTATAGAGAGTTGAAGCGTTATTATGACAAAAAAAAAAAAATCAAAACTCCTGACGTTGTCAATCACGTTGCCAACGGCAAAATCATAAAAACTGCTCAGGACTACATAGAAAGATTTCTCAATGTTATAATTCAGCCAATTAATGAATTAGACAAATAAAAGTATTATGTATACAAATGAGCCAAGAATTTCAACGACATCCAGTGATCACCAACTACGAAGATTCTCGTGATGGTGTTGTTAGACATTGTAAACATAAGGAATCTGTTGGTTCTCTGAGTAATCAAGGATATTTGATATTTACTGGTGGAGGGAAAATGCATCATAATCACCGTTTCGTCTATGAAGTATTTAACGAATTGATCAAGGATGGTTTTGTTATTGATCAGATTGATGGCATTAAGACTAATAATTCTTTAAATAATTTAGAAGCCGTTACACAACGCGAAAATATTAAACGAGGAGGGACTGGTTATTATAAATCAATTGGGAAGAGACCAGTAAGATCGTTTAATACTGAAAATAACACGGAGACAGTATTTCCGTCTATGACTTCAGCCGGTAGATATTTTGATATTTGTCCCCCCTCGGTACAAAAAGTAGCAGAGGGAATTTATCAAACCGCTTTTTCAAAACGCTTCAAAAATAGTATTCGATTTGTTTATGTGAATTAACGGAGATAACTCAATGGTATAACGCGTGCGACAAATCACCAATGACAGAGTTATCGTTGAAACACTGTTGTTGTTTTGGTAGTTTTTGATTGGCTGTTATAATTGTCATAAATAATCAATTATCTGTTCGTTAAAATCTTCAATTTTCAACAAAGGATTTTCATAGGAAACAAAATCATCATGAAGTTTACAAATAATCGTATTATTTTTTTAGTGTGTTTTTCAAGTATTATGTGTTACTTCAACGTTGTCATTGATCATTATTATACACAACAAGGAATTACAAATACACATCTCTCTATGTCACTTCGTTGTAATGAGTGGTTATATACAACCTGGTCTGTTATATTGTCAAGTGCCAAATTTTTCGTCAGTGACATCCAGTAATTAATTCGTAGGCTAGCCGACAATCAACTGTCTTGGAATAGAGTTGAACGGAAAGAATGTTTTCTTAACTTGGTCAGGCTTGGTACAATAATTAAAGTGAAAACGGACTGAGTGTTTGACACGTAAAATTATGGGATTACTCACGTAGAGCTTTCAAAAATGATTAAGACAAACGATAATGTGACATCTCGATCCTAAGTGGCATTTTTGGCATCTTGATAGACGGTTTTCAAAAGGTCTGCAAAAATAGCGTTTATGCCGATTGGTCAAATGTACAGGACAGAGGGTTGGGTCGAAACCCAGAATCGGGAAATATATAGTTCGTATCAAACGATGTTAGTCAGTCTAGGAAGGCCTCTGCGAGAGACGGTCAGAATAATTGATTCCAACACAGGAGAAGACTCCGTACGTCTTTGAAAGAAAGACGTTCGTAAATTAATTGTGGTTCCAGGGAACTGAATGTGGAACGTTTGTAAGACGCCAGAAACACAAAGGTATCTAACTCAAATTCACCTTTATTATGATGTAATGTATATGCTGTTTATCTTTGTCTTAAATGCATAATGTATCGATTCTACGCTACAAATAGTTCAGTATTACATTGATTTAATAACGTACTTTGAGATGTTCCTTTGTTACAGATGCATGATGTGTTCATATTTTGTATGGATAGTCGGTTTACAGTGATTTAATAATGTATTTTTAATTCTGAATCAGCATTTTACCTTATATACTTACGTAGGTAAGTGGGGAGTGTAGAAAACCCGCCGTGTATATTTATGATTGGAAAGTGTTACATTAATTTGAATTTATCATATTAGTAAATATGGTTTGTGTGTTATGATATATTGCCTCACTTTACGTAATGATTTACGGGAATATATGACTTTCCCGAATTCTGATGTCGATAATTAGCAGTAGAGCTCTATTGATCTGAAACCATGTATAGAATTTGTTAGCCGTATGAATGATAACACTGATAGTAAGATCTGATTGTTCGAACATGAAGACGGACGAACAATCGCAACTCTGAAAGTAGCGAGATACTTAGGGCGTTTTACCCTTTTCTTTTGCAAGGAAAAATAGTTTACTTTGGCAAGAGTAAGAATCAGCGAGAAGTCAAAAACAATAGTTTATTTTGGGCAAGAGTGAGAATCAGCGGAAAGTCAAAAGGAAGAAGTCAGTGTGGAATTTCCGTTCAATTAAAGGGCAAGCTGGAGACGGACGCACGCAGGGAAAAGAAAGAAAAACCAGTCGACGGAAAAAGGTCATGTTGAATCACTCGACAGTCCAATGTTAAATGAACATTCGATTCCTTGATGAAATTTACTCTCAGTATTAACGGTTAACTTCATTTATTTTCATTAGTGTTTGGATTCTTTGAATGTATCCAGTATCTTAAAGCTTCAGTATTTGTATTTTTTTTTCTGAACTAATTGTATTCAGAAAGAGAGAAAGTGTAATTCACAGTGTCATTCTTTTCTTAATTGTATTTTCAATTAAATTCATATTTTATCTTTACGGGGGCTCGTGTATTGTCTTGTTCAAAGTACCATCTCAGATTACTATACTCACTGACCGGGCATATCACACCGTAGCGATCATCTCCTAGATAACGCCAATTAGTGGGAGGCGGTCTTCAAGTGTTGTTTCCAAGTTACGCAATACCTCTGACCAGACCTTGTGCAATATTGTCTTAATAACACTTTGATCACCCGCCAGCGCACCACGTTACAAAGTGGGGCCTCGTCTTGGGATTCTGAAGGTTTTCATTGTGATTGAAGTATCTGAGCGTATTTTGAACAAAGGCATAAATTTGTTATTATTATTAAGGAGGAATCGAGTGAATCAAACATTGTCTGCTATTTTGTATACTTGCATGCAAATTGTTTACGTTAAAAGTGGTTTGTAGAATTTGAGATTCATACCTTCTGTGTGAAATTACTATAAGCGTTAAAGTGGTAATACCTAAATAGTCTCTTGAGTCAAGAAAAAATTATTTGGGCAGTACTGTATTTTAGACAGCAATTAATCACGTCTCGTTGGCAGTATCCTACTGTTACTGGAATTTCAGTCTGGTCAATTAATTGCGGCTTATTCGACCTGTCCATCTCGCTGCAGATAAGGTTATTTTAGGTCAAACTATTTTCGTAGGAAAAACCCCTGATTGTAGGTCAGTTAAGGACACAGTTCTAGAGAAAAAGGAAAGACAAAACATACGTAATGGCGACAGACAGACAGTTACTAAAGGAATTTAAATCCATTGGAAAAGACGAACTTGGGTATGAGGGTGACAAACTAACTGAATTTATGGAAAGAAGTTTGAAAGAACATAAGGAAGAGAAAGCTCGAGAGAAGGAGGAGAGGGAGAAAGAAATGGAACTCGCGTGACTACAAGCAGAAGAAAAGGTAAGAGAAAGGGATCATATGCTAGCCATGGAGAGACTAAGGCTCGAAGCCGAGTTCAGGAGGGGTGAAGAATCGAATGTACGTAAGGACACCCCGAGTAGTCGCGTGGAAGACAGACGACCCATACAGTTAACCATGCCGATGTTTAATGACAAGGAAGAAATAATTGACAACTTTTTGACGCAGTTTGAAAAGTTGGCCTTGGTTCACCAAATACCTAAGGACCAGTGGGCCATCAATATTTCAGCCTTTTTGCAGGGGGCGGCGAAAGATGTGTACCACAACATGACCCCAGCCGAGATAGACGATTATGACACTCTGAAGAAAGATTTACTTCGCCACTATGAGTTGTCAGCGGAAACGTTCCGGAAACGTTTTAGGGAATCGTCAAAAAGGGCTACCGAAACACACGCGCAATTTCACAGTCGAGTGCGCGTGATTTTTGATAAATGGATAAAAATGTCTGGCACCGCGTTAACGTAGGAAGGTATTCGCGAAGAGACTTTAAAGGAACACGTGTTAAGTACCTACAGAAAAGATTTAATTGTGTTTTTGGTGGAGCGCGAATTCTCCACTTTGGATGAGATAAGCATAATGGCCGAGCGCTATGAGAGCGCGCATGCGCTTCCAACTACTTGGAACGGTAGGGACCGACTTGGAATCAGTGAGTTTAGAAAGACCACTGAGGTAGCAACCCATAGACGAAATGGTCAAAATGGTGGGAGGCCAGGGGCCGGGAATCCCAGCCAAGTACATTTCCGTGGGTCGGGAAAGACTCAAGGGGTAGATAGGGATACCTCGGGTAGAAGAGGTGAGCCAGTGTGTTATGGCTGTAATAAACCAGGCCATGTTGTCAAGGACTGTAGAAAGTATCGTCCGACAACGGTTAATTCGGTAACTCCGAATACTGTTAAGAAAAGGAAAACAGTGGAGTCTACGAATATAGCGAAGGCTACGGTAAATGGTGAGGAAGCCACGGTGCTGTATGACACCGGCTGTAGTTACCCGGCCTTGGTAGACCGTAGATACGTTAAACCTGGAGATTATACAGGTGAGACGGTGGAAGTACAGTTTGCTAACAGGACGAAGGATTCGCTTCCGGTCGTTAGCATAGACCTTGATTCGCCATATGTAAAAGGGCGAATTCAAGCAGCGTGTTTGTCGGGACTGTCTCATGACGTAATATTAGGGTGTAGGTATGTGTTGCCCCAACCTAACCCTATGACGTGTAACCCTATACATGTCGGGTCAGTGGAGACGAGAGCTATGAAGCGAAGGTCAGGGTCGAAGCCGTTAAGATCCGTGACTTCGCCCATAGACATTTTGGTACCTGGTGAGTTAGAGAAGCTTCAAAAGGAAGATGTGTCTCTTGACAAGGTACGTAGGTACGCGACGGACGGGACGGAAATTGCCAGACGGCGAGGTTAAGTTCGCGACAAAGCGCGGTATTTTGTATCGATACGCCAAGAAAGGGGTCGATACGTTTAAACAAGTTGTGGTACCCGTAGGGAAGCGCGACGAAGTGCTTAGGTTAGCACATGAGGGTCTTCTCGGAAGCCACATGGGCGTGGCGAAGACCAGAGATAGGTTGGTGAGGGAGTTTTATTGGCCAGGTGTACATGGGGATGTGAGGAGGTTTTGTTTGTCATGTGACAAGTGTCAGCGAGTGGCACCGAAAACCTCCCATCGCCCAGTGCCACTAGGAACCACCCCACTAATAGATGAACCTTTCTCGAGAGTGGCGATGGATTTAGTAGGTCCGATTAAGCCGGCGGCGGAAAGTGGAAATCGGTATATATTAACGGTCGTAGATTACGCTACCCGGTACCCGGAGGCAGTGGCCTTGAAGAACATTGACTCAGTCACGGTGGCTGAGGCCTTGTTAGGGGTGTGGTCGAGAGTCGGAGTTCCAGACGAGATACTGACCGACCAAGGGACACAGTTCGTGAGCCAGGTGATGGAAGAGGTAAATAGATTACTCTCCATTAGACATTTGACGACTACCCCGTACCACCCGCAGTGTAATGGGTTGGTAGAACGTTTCAATGGGACATTGAAACAGGCTTTAAAAAAGCTATGTGAAGGTCGACCTAGGGATTGGGATCGATACCTTCCGGCGATACTGTTCGCGTATCGTGAAGTACCGCAGGCAAGTTTGGGTTTTTCACCTTTTGAATTGGTTTATGGGCGGACGGTAAGGGGAACCATGGCTGTATTGAAACAGTTATGGACGGATGAGCAAGCATCCGAAGAAGTGCGTACAACATACCAATATGTTGTCGACTTGCGTAACAAACTAGAAGAAGTTTGTAAATTGGCTCAAGAAAATCTCTGCGACACAATAGTGCGTCAAGCCAAGTATTACAACAAAAGGGCGAAGGAACGTCACTTTGAGGTGGGTGACAAGGTGTTGTTGTTGTTGCCATTGGAGCACAACAAGCTGCAAGTCTCATGGAGGGGGCCATTTGTTGTAACAGAGAAGAAAGGTGGACAAACCTACCGTATCCGAGTAGGGGATAAGGATAAGTTGTTCCACGTAAATCTTTTGAAGCGGTACCGTGTGCGAGAACCACCTACGGAGTTCGTGGTGGCTACCGTCGTGACGGAAGAATCCGACGACAACGCAGGGCAGGCGGAGGTACTCCCTAGTTGTCCGTTGACGAGGGAAGAAACCTACGTCGACGTCACACTTGACGTTACGTTAACGTCAGACCAACGTGAAGAGGTGGAGTCGGTACTTCAAGAATATTCGAGCGTCTTAACAGAGAGACCGGGGAGGACAGAGCTGGAGGAGTTCTCTTTGAAGCTGCTGGACGAGAACCCAGTAAAGTTAAGACCATATCCGTTGCCGTACGCGAAGTTAGAAGCGGTCCGTAAGGAAGTTGAAACTATGTTAGACTTGGGTATTATCGAACCAAGCGAGTCGGCGTATAGCTCTCCTGTTGTACTGGTCCAGAAGAAGGATGGTGCACACAGATTTTGTGTCGACTACCGAAAGTTAAACCGCATTACAGAATTCCAGGTAGAACTTTTACCTGACCCTGAGTCTATTTTCGCAGGAGTAACCCATGCTAAATATTTTTCTAAGATCGATCTGTCCAAAGGATACTGGCAAATTCCAGTCCGTAGTGACGACAGAGCAAAACTCGCCTTTGCAACTCCAGATGGGACTTACCAGTGGGTGGTCATGCCATTCGGGGTGCAGAATGCGCCCAGTGTCTTCACCCGTATGATGCGGAAATTCCTTGAACCATTGCGGGGGATGGGAGTTTCCAACTTCATGGACGATCTTCTATTAGCTGCAGCTACATGGGAAGAACATATACTTTTGCTGAAAAAGGTCTTAGAACGACTACGACAAACCGGACTGACCGCACGACCATCGAAGTGCCATATAGGGTTCAGACAATTAGACTACCTAGGACATACCCTCAGCGAGGACACGTTAAAACCAGAGAGTTCAAAGGTCGAACAACTTAGGGACACATTACGACCGACTACTAAGACTGAAGTTAGATCTTTTCTAGGTTTGCCAGGATATTATAGGAGATATGTGGCAAATTTTAGTGCTATTGCAAGTCCATTGACTGACTTGACTCAGAAAAAAGCGCCGACCAAAGTACTATGGACAGACGCATGTGAACGCGCATTTCAGACGCTAAAAGACAGACTGACGTCAGACGCCATAGTTAAGTTACCTGATGTGACACGGGATTTTGTTTTGAGGACAGATGCTTGTGATAGAGGTTTAGGTGCAGTGTTACTGCAAGAACACGAGGGAAGCTTATTCCCAGTTGCGTATGGAAGTAGGAAACTGTCAAAGGCGGAAATTAACTATTCAGTGTCGGAGAAAGAATGTTTGGCAATTATATTTGGAATAACTAAGTTCCAACGGTATCTGTATGGTAGGAAGTTTACTTTAGAAACAGATCATCAACCACTGGCTTATTTGGCCCAGGCGAAATTAACTAACGGTAGATTAATGAGATGGTCGCTGTTTCTACAACAGTATCAGATTCTAGTGCGATACATTAAAGGTAGGGATAATGTAGGAGCGGATTGTTTAAGTCGGTTAGGAATGGCTGAAGTGAATAGGTCACCTAAGGACATGTAATGGGAGCAGTATAGATCACCGAAAAATTTGGGGAAGTAAAAATACCGATTTTTCTCTTAGAAAGGGGGTAATGTCAAGTGCCAAATTTTTCGTCAGTGACATCCAGTAATTAATTCGTAGGCTAGCCGACAATCAACTGTCTTGGAATAGAGTTGAACGGAAAGAATGTTTTCTTAACTTGGTCAGGCTTGGTACAATAATTAAAGTGAAAACGGACTGAGTGTTTGACACGTAAAATTATGGGATTACTCACGTAGAGCTTTCAAAAATGATTAAGACAAATGATAAGGCGACATTTCGATCCTAAGTGGCATTTTTGGCATCTTGATAGACGGTTTTCAAAATGTCTGCAAAAATAGCGTTTATGCCGATTGGTCAAATGTACAGGACAGAGGGTTGGGTCGAAACCCAGAATCGGGAAATATATAGTTCGTATCAAACGATGTTAGTCAGTCTAGGAAGGCCTCTGCGAGAGACGGTCAGAATAATTGATTCCAACACAGGAGAAGACTCCGTACGTCTTTGAAAGAAAGACGTTCGTAAATTAATTGTGGTTCCAGGGAACTGAATGTGGAACGTTTGTAAGACGCCAGAAACACAAAGGTATCTAACTCAAATTCACCTTTATTATGATGTAATGTATATGCTGTTTATCTTTGTCTTAAATGCATAATGTATCGATTCTACGCTACAAATAGTTCAGTATTACATTGATTTAATAACGTACTTTGAGATGTTCCTTTGTTACAGATGCATGATGTGTTCATATTTTGTATGGATAGTCGGTTTACAGTGATTTAATAATGTATTTTTAATTCTGAATCAACATTTTACCTTATATACTTACGTAGGTAAGTGGGGAGTGTAGAAAACCCGCCGTGTATATTTATGATTGGAAAGTGTTACATTAATTTGAATTTATCATATTAGTAAATATGGTTTGTGTGTTATGATATATTGCCTCACTTTACGTAATGATTTACGGGAATATATGACTTTCCCGAATTCTGATGTCGATAATTAGCAGTAGAGCTCTATTGATCTGAAACCATGTATAGAATTTGTTAGCCGTATGAATGATAACACTGATAGTAAGATCTGATTGTTCGAACATGAAGACGGACGAACAATCGCAACTCTGAAAGTAGCGAGATACTTAGGGCGTTTTACCCTTTTCTTTTGCAAGGAAAAATAGTTTACTTTGGCAAGAGTAAGAATCAGCGAGAAGTCAAAAACAATAGTTTATTTTGGGCAAGAGTGAGAATCAGCGGAAAGTCAAAAGGAAGAAGTCAGTGTGGAATTCCCGTTCAATTAAAGGGCAAGCTGGAGACGGACGCACGCAGGGAAAAGAAAGAAAAACCAGTCGACGGAAAAAGGTCATGTTGAATCACTCGACAGTCCAATGTTAAATGAACATTCGATTCCTTGATGAAATTTACTCTCAGTAATAACGGTTAACTTCATTTATTTTCATTAGTGTTTGGATTCTTTGAATGTATCCAGTATCTTAAAGCTTCAGTATTTGTATTTTTTTTCTGAACTAATTGTATTCAGAAAGAGAGAAAGTGTAATTCACAGTGTCATTCTTTTCTTAATTGTATTTTCAATTAAATTCATATTTTATCTTTACGGGGGCTCGTGTATTGTCTTGTTCAAAGTACCATCTCAGATTACTATACTCACTGACCGGGCATATCACACCGTAGCGATCATCTCCTAGATAACGCCAATTAGTGGGAGGCGGTCTTCAAGTGTTGTTTCCAAGTTGCGCAATACCTCTGACCAGGCCTTGTGCAATATTGTCTTAATAACACTTTGATCACCCGCCAGCGCACCACGTTACATATATGTTTGGGCTTTAGCCGAAGTTCAAGTGCAAACTCAAATCACACCGTCATTGACATTCAAACCGGGTTTGATTTTGGGTTTGGTTTTTGCACTTGAATGTTGTCATTGTACATACCATAATCACCCCTATAATCTATTGTTGTGTTGCCCGTTATAATCTATTGTTGTGCCGTCGTCATTCATTGCACTGTATATAACCATTATCATTGCACTGTATATATACCATTATCATCCTATAATCGCATCTGTATATATAACCATCATCATCCTATAATCGCATTAAGCTTCTGGACATGCTAAGATAACCAACACCTTAGCGGGTCCAGAACTCATTTTGTGAAATCCTTTGGATTTCCAACTCATCAATTAAACAAATATACTTTTTCATATATATGAATTCTGAAAATCTCAAATGTATTATTTCGAAATTAACAAGCTCGAAAATCAAAATATTAAACTATGTTCAGGGTTAGATTGTGATCAAATCATGACCGATTTTGACGATATTGAATTTGCACAAAACAATGAAAAATATGTACTCGCTAAGCAGTATTATTTAATTAAGCGCATACAAAACTTATCCGTGAAAGTTTAGTTAATACCGAAGACGTTAATGTGTTTGTACCATTATGTAAGATAGTAGAAGATATACGGAAACAATTAAGTTCTGAATACGAGCAAAGAAAAATTGTTAATTGTAAGGTTAGACAGATAAAAGCTTTAATCAATCAGGCTGATTCCCACGCGTAGAGAGCCTCCTTGTTGTATAACCGGTACACAGGTAATGAATGCGTCTCCGATTACTGAACAAATTTGTAAAACCTGTGTCAACAACAGGGAAGTAAAATTGTCATGTATAATACCTGTTAGTGTGTGTGTGTGTGTGACAACAGGGAAGTATAAAAGTTCACGTAGTGATTTTTTTTAGCTGAAAATTCTTTAGAATTTCAAAATCGTGAAATACTTCGTGAAATTGCAAAGCAATTTCCATTTCAATGAACAATTTTAGAAAATATGTAAGATTTTTTTTAAGATTTTGCACGGATAAGCATGAATGGGCGTATTGCATTATTCGATCACGGGTTAATCTCACCACGGTTATAACGTTTTGCTGAAGATTTAACAGTTGATAATCAATAGAAACTTTTCTTGAAAATACAAGGATTTTTCGCCTAGGTTATCTATGACTATATCCACGTAAAAATCCAAAGGATTTTCAAATTCACTTGTTGTGTTGCCCCCGAATACCTCTCTGATAGCGTCCACAAGAAGTTCTTTGTCATGGATAGATACTAGTACATGTTGATACATTATTGAAATTCTTTTAGAATTTTCTAATTGAAATTGCAAGTGAAAATCTTCGATTTTCGATTCACGATTTTGAAAGTTCTTTGTAAAATTCTTTGTGAAATTGCAAAGCAATTTCCATTTCAGGAACTTTTCACATCTAGCGTTATTTGTAGTGTTTCCCCGCGAAGGTCAATTAGGTTAAATTCTTGGTCGGTTATTGAAAAATTCATCCTGGACAGAAATGAATTAATGGGCTCCAAGTAAGTCAAATTAGGCGGATTTTTCACTATAAGACTCCCTGGTGAAACGTCCGGAGAAAATGTATACATGATATATCCTTGGTTGGCGTTGTTTGATTTTGAAGTATCAATTGAGAAACTTCCTAAGATACCATCACAGATAACGTGTATCGCAATAACAGATGATATATCAACGTTACCGGGAGATCTGTGTTTGTTATTACGATACACTGAATTCGTTGATGTTAAGATTTCCACGGGAGGATTTATTTTAAACCATAACGCGTGAATCTGCGGAAAGAATTCATCGATGACTTTATTCATTGATGCTTTCATCGCTGGTACATCCCAACCTTGGAATTTCATAAATACTAAATTGTCATTAGTGCGTGAAAACACCCGTTTGAATTTTTCTTTGTTTGGTGATTTATCTTCGTAGACCAACGAGAGTAATCTATCATTGAGGAAATTCATATCAGCGATAATTTGATTTAGTTGTTGTTGTTGTTGTTTGTTTGTACCACGCTGAGTTGTTAGATCTAACAATAGAGATCGTTGTAGATAATCTCGCAACTGTGTTAATTTCATCTGGAACATTTGCTTCATCGAGTTGAAGATCCCAGTAAGTGATTTCTCTGAGACCACAATTACACCTTGGTCACCAAGAGCAAATCTCCACACTATTCTACCATATTCGTTGTATTCATATTTTCTAAGTGTATCAGTTTCTGTTCCGTCGTAGACATCATATGAATATTTTTGATAAATATCTTGAGGTCGTAGAAAACTAATATCGAAGTTGTAATTGAACTTTGGATCTGTTGTTGGTGGATCATTAGTGAAAAAGTCGGATTTGCTAGGTTCCGGCAATTGATAATGAACCGCGGGAAGACTATCCAGCCATGTTTTGTGAATCCGTGGGAAGAATTCATCGATGGTATCACTGAGTTTTTTACGCATTTCTGGTACGTTATATCCTGGAAGCTTAAATGTAGGAATATCTTCGATGCGGATATTATAATGTGCTGCAAATTCATTACTACGTAATACCTTTTGAATAATATTCCCATTATACTCTTCCATGTCAGAGATAATTTTATTACACACCTCCATGAATTTGATGACATCATCACATTTAGGTGGGATTTCAATTATTGCTGTTACTAAATAACGGATAAATCGCTCAAAATCATTTTGCATTAATCTAAACACATCAGCAATAATCCCATGATCAATTGTTAGGTTTCTAAAATTATCTAGTATGTACGTTAATTTGGTTTCATTATTGGGTGCAAGTTCTTCACTATGACCATTATAACGATGAATTATACGAATATTATAACCATGATAATCTTCTTTCGTGGAAACATAGTCAGATTTCAATGGTTCCGGTGGTAGGTCCGCTATATCAATGGTCCCTGGAATAAACTCAGGATAACCTAATAATCTTCTAATTGAGCTGTTATATATATTTACGGCGTAGTCAGGTGAATTTACTTCGATGACCGTTGACAACAACGGTTCGGATCCCTTTATTTCAATAGGATATTTATCAGGTTCATCTTTGATGTCGATTTTATTCGGTCCTGTGATTGCCTGGATTGATTCTATGATTGCTTCATTGATATCTTCGATATCGTATACGCCTGTTGGTAAATGTATTGTTCCATTGTATTTTGTTCCATCTGGGTTAGTTTTTCTATACGTGAATGTAAAACTGTTATTGGGAGGTTTACCATTGAACGGTGTTGATCTTACATTTGGCCAACTGTAGTAGCATCTTAATTGCGTTAACGCGATTGCAGATACCGCCAACGGAGGATTAAATTCAATGCTGAGTTCTGGTGTTTTCGTTACCAGCGAGATCAACTTTGTTTTTGTGTTGGCGGCGTTTGTTGCTATTCGTTGAAGGATTTCTTGCGACGATGTTGCCATTGTTATTATTATTATCACGTTCCAATTTTGAAATCGTTGAATCATACAACTTTACCATCTTCGAGAATTCCTCGTCGGATATTATTTGATCGTCAATTGCCGACGAGATTAACATTGATAATTCCGAATAAGCGTTTGACACAGTGATAAGTTTAATAGAGTAATCATTAAATTTACATTGAGAACACGATGATATTTTTTTGTTATCGTGGTAAATACTCCTGTTATTGTTGCCGCCGCGGATATTATCACAGGGACAACAACTGGAGCTATCATTACCACCGATGATAGTATTATTCCAGCGCCGGCAATTACACCTGACACCGAGTAAACAGCTACATCTAACGCGGTGATTCTACGTTGATATTTTTTCTTTTTGGTTTTATACTCGGTGATTAACGCTTCAAGTTTGTTTTGAAAATCTTTGACGGTGTTATAACGATATTCAAACACTGTTGGTGCCAATGACGTCATTGACATTTTATCTATTAACGACGTCAACAATTCTCTGAAATCATTTCAATTGAAACTTCTAGTCTATCTGTTTACTTAAATCAGCTACAAATTCAACATACCATGTCATTGAAACCCTAGCTAGATTATTATCAGTGGAATGTAATCGTGAATTGTTCAATCATATCCTTGTCGATAATTGTTGATATAGTATTATTGACTCCAGATGAACTCGATGATGATATCGTGAATTGTGTTGTTGTCACCAATGTTAATCGATAAATTCCCTTTACGGCTGCAGTAACGTGTAAAATATTATTTGTAGGTGTCCACGTATATGATCCGTATTAAATCGTGTATACGTTGTTAACAATGATTTTTTTTTCATGAGGGATTTTTACTTTTTCAAGTATTGCTATCATCCTTGTTGCATCTGTTATGATGCCATTAGTGGTCGTTCTAAGATTTTCGATGTTCACGTTAAGATCATCGATGGATTTTTTATTAACCGCGATTAAATCTGAAAATGATCTCGTATCGCGAATAACACCTAACCGGGTATTAATCGCGGTTATTTCATCGAGTTTGGTAATAATGTCTGTGAGAGTTTTTTTAATATCATCTGGTTTTGCATCTTTTCCGAAGAACTTGTCGACGGCGTCATCAGCTTTTCTAAAATTTCTTCGTAAACTAGTAAATTGCTCAACATGAGAATCAAAATCAGTTCGTAATTTTGATAAATTATCAACGGCTGCTTTTACTTTTGCGATGTGTAAATCAGCGTGTGTAGGTGAGACACCAAAGAAAATATTTATAGGAGTTTCAATGGCACTGATATCCTGTTGAAGCTGATTAAACTTGGTTATATGATCGTTAAATTCACCACGTACTTTAGTTACTTGTGATGCGGAATCACCAGCAGTTACTTTAATATCATCGATAGTTTTTTGTAATCCTATAATAGTATTTATTTGATCAGATAATTTTTTTAATTCATCTAAGTTTGCTATCGATGAAATAGCTTTGTTGATTATTTTTTTTACCTGTGAGATAGTAACTGATTCAGGAACACGTGTTACTGATCTTCCAAAAATATCTGACATTGTATTGTATATTAGATCTATCTCTCAAATTCTGAAGAATTTTTCATCTTTGTGTACTCGTGGATGGCTTTATGAGGTAATTTAGGATTTGCCGAGATAACCATTAACGCGTTAAGAGTTTCTCGGCCACATATTGGAGGATCTGTTAATGTCTGCGTGGGCAACGTTGAATACCAAACTGAAATCTTCGATTTTGGGATTGGTTTACTTCGCGATTTTGAAGAAATCGTGGACACATATTTGACAAATTCAACCGGTGGTGGTAATCCATATGAGTCAAAATAAATAATCGAGGTTGGATATATCGCGTAACAAACCCAATGAGTTCCAGGTCCAGTGTTATCATCAAGATTAATTATTCCAGTTTCTGGTATTTGTGGTTTTGCTGGTAATTGATCTTTCATGAATACACCTCTGAAATGTTTTATTGGTAGTTTTTTTACAGCGTCGAGTAAATCAAAATTTGACATTGGAAATTCTTTCAGAATTTCTCGTAAAAACCCTTTGGATTTTCCTGGTGAAATTTCGTTGGATTTCACTAACTGGTTTTGTAGTATCGCGTGAATCGACTTCCTGGTAGTCTGAATCCCTTTCCCTTTTTTTTTGATTTTCCCTTTAGACCTTTACCCATTATCTTATTGACAACACCAGAAGCAAGTGCTCCGGCTGCACCAGTTCCTAACGCTCCAAGAATTGCGGAGCCGCTGATGCAATCAATCCTGGAATTGCAGCCAACAACGGGAAAAATCCTCCGATTTTTATCATATTTGCTATAGCAGCCGCAGATAGCTTAATCTGAACTCCCTTTTTTTCTTTAAAAGCGTTATTAAAATGATTAGCCTGAGTTTTCGTCAACGATAGTTTATTTGATCCACCAGTCATTTGATCATGTTTTAGCGTAATCGTAGCTCCACATTTTTTAACTGAACTTGATTGAAGTTTTTTTATCTGACCGGGTGTCAATGTGACATTAATAGTGTTATACGACATTTTTATATAACATTGATTGATTCTATTACAGGTTTTCCACTGGTGCATCAATGACTCTCATTCTTCCACCACCACCTTCAAGCATCATAGATTTATCACTGACAAGAACAGCAATTGCTCTAAATCCGTCAGGGGCAGGACCAACACGAGATTGAAATTTTACATCAACGGTTGAGTGTTTAGAAAAATCAAGATGTTGCAACGAAAAGTAATAAATCGGATATAATTCTTTAAAATCCACCTGTGATATTTGAAGTCCAGTATCGATGTTTTGATCACGACCCATAAATGACCATAATCGATGATAAACTCGTCCTATTTGATTATGTTCGTAATCGATAATAAGATTTTCCACGGGTTATTGTTGGTTACTTATCAGCAATGATACTTCATTAACATTAAAACGATCAAATATCATATGAGATCGTAATTGTAGACTGTCATCTGCAGCTGTCTTTTGAGTTCTATTTTGGTGTTGTAATACAACAAAAACATGTCTTGGCGCGGAAATGTTTTTCGTCAACGCAAGTTGCCAAGTAAAAACTCCAGGACCTGAACTAGACGTAGTAGCTGTTGTAACCTCACCCCAGCTCATCAACGATTTTCCTCTTTGGTCCATAAACGACAGCAACTGAGTCTCAACAGTCAACGATGGAGTCATAACTGGCATCCACAACGCTAACTTTGTCAATGTTACAATACCATCTGTTACAGGAGCAGGACCACGCCAAAGAGCATATTCATCAGTTGATCTTCGTGTAAGCGCTACAGTATGACTAGCACCAAATATCACTCGCCGGACATCTCTGCAAAATCCAAAAATATGCGACAATGGAATCGTACATGAAAATCTACCCTCGTTGTCGATATTCTTTTTTCGTAACGCAAATCCTGCGTTGTAATTAGGATTATCACTCACAACAACAGGTTCAACATCAGCATCATCAGCAACAGCTGAAACCTTCTTTGGTCGTGTTAACGTAAATTGACGATGATCAGCGTGATTGGTAGTATCCTTGGAAAACATCATTGAATGACCAGCTGATTTAATAAAATCATCAGAATATCTAGCTAAACCTATAATTGTTGTTGCAATATCAACATCGTTATCGATGGATTCTATTTTAGAAGAACCAATCGAATACCGGGCGTTGCTAAATAACGCCATTATTCTGTTGTTGACAAACCCAATCCGGGTATCTTTAAGATTATCGCCGGCTGCAAATGGAGTAGCGTCACCTTTCCGCAGTTGTCCTTCTATTTCGATGAATGCTTCACACGGCAAGAAGTATTTAGATGTATTATCAAATTTAAGATCAATTCGTGACTTTACGTTTGGATTTTGTGCTTGATATGAAAAATACTGATAATCGCGTATAGAATTATTCCTTGATACGGGATCATTTACTTTAAAAGCATCATCAATCTCATCCCGAAACATTTTATATTAACGTAGTTGATCTAAATGCTTAACCGCGCCAACCCTGAACCAGCAATTAATCTCAACCTCGCTTTTGCAAGTTTATTAATCGCACTGCCTATTTTCGGTGGCATTTGTTCCGTAGACTGTAATTGAAACTTTCTTTGTGAAATTCCATTTTTCTTTTTACCTCTCGCCAACGACATAAGTTTTTCTTTTGCGCTACCTAACATATCAAATGCGCTATCACCGATAACTTTACCAGCTCGGTCACCGAAAACACCAATAGCCTTTGACGCTATTTCCTTACCAACAGGTAAAATCTTTGGAGCAATTCTAGTAAATAATCCAGTGACAATATCACCAAGCCCATTACCATACGTGAGCTTGTAAACCGGTAGTCGCGAGTTTACAACGTAAACAGGTCTTGCTCTGTTCATACTACGATGTACTATCATTTTTATTTAAATGCTATATATCTAATCAGTGATCAATCACTGTAATAATCATCGGTAAGTTCATCGATGAAAGTTCGATATAGTCCGATATCCATTACATGTCCTTGAAATAACCGTTGACAGATTTCAGTTGCTTCGTTAATTATTTCCGGGGAATTATTTCCAGCTCGTACTCCTCCAATAAGAACTTCTAATCGCGATATATCATCGAGGACACTTCTTGAACAAGGCATCAAATTACCACCGCGATAACCACTACCGGATTTTTCTTCTTGAGGTTCTTCTCTAAATATATCAAACTCAGGTTCTTCTTGTTGAGGTTCTTCAATAACAGGTTCTGGTTGTTTTCGTGGTCGTCCTCGTTTTTTTGGAGTTGATTGTACACGTTTTCGTTCTTCTGCTCGTTCTTGTTTTTCTCGTTGTTGTTGTTCTTTCTCTCGTTGTTTTTGTTCGGTTTTTAGTCGTTGTTGTTCCGTTACTAATAAACCCCTTTTTTCCTGATATTCATCATATTTTTTTCAACAGCAGTCAAATATGCCTGATACGTGGGATCTTCACTATCAATTTGTGGTAGTTTATTTTTAATTTTGTAAACTGCTTTAGCAAAATCATCTACGTTTTTGATATAACTTTTTTGCCCAGGTTTTAAATACTTTCCTTTTTGATAATATCCCAACACAGGAAGTTCTACTAAAGCAGTTATATCTTTTTTATCAATCTCTGCTAAAGTTTCCTCGGTAAATCTATCTCGGAGTTCTTGAACTCGTTCATCATACAACTTTTTAGATTTAACCGCAGGTTTAGATTCTTTTATCGCGGTTACAACTTCTCCGGTTGCCTCGGTTATAGGCTTAAATAATTCTTTGGTGTCGGCGGTAAAATCTGTCTTTGCTTGTTGACGCGCTTGCAAATTATCTCTGAAAGAATCTCTCACCGGGAGAAATTTCTTAATCGCAGCCAACCGTTCTCGTGTTAATCTAGTTATTTGTGCTTCTCCGATGTTTGACATTTTATATAAAAAAAGATATCGCTAATTCATCATCGTATCTATAGCTGTATCGGTTAGCGTAACGCAGCAACGAGGGTGAACGCCATATAGTTGGCGTCGTTTCCTTTTACCAAATGGACCCTTACAAGGAAGCCTTTAGTTTACCAAATCGACCCTTCTATTAAATAATTACTAGAAAGGTCTATTTGACAAATGGAACTCTAAAATCGTTAAGGCTCCATTTGCCAAAAGGAGACTTAAAATTATTTGCTTAAAATATAACCCAATTAGAGAAAGTCTGTTCGCCTCTTCTGGTGCTACACTCACGCTCATTATTGTCATTATTATACACTTTATAAGCACTTGTATAAAATTAGTAATGTAGTTGCTAAATGTTAAGCAAAATTATTCATCAGTTTTTAATTTTGTACAAATGTGCCTGCATTCACAAAATTGCAAGTTTGTTAAAACGGGTACCTCTGTTCTAGTCCAATCTGGAGATTCAATCTGGTGATACTGTTCGTCTTGGTTTAGATTCAAATCCAACATTGTCAAATGTGCATTACCTTCAATACACATATAATCTCTGTATATAAATACTTCACCGCATAAAGCTCTTTAAATTACGGATAGTCTTGTCAGTCGGCAATCTACTATAATGATTCACACATATTCAGCTTTTGAGGTAGGTAATTTTAAATAATTTCTCGTAAATACGATAACACTATTGCTGATACCACATCAATTTCTGCATGATTTGTAGCTTTGGTTTACACAGAATAATAGGGGGCCCCGAGTGGCCAAGTGGTCTAAAGACGTCTCACCTCTATCTTCTTTGGTTTGAATCTAATATTCGGCTAATGTAGTTTATGTGATAAACCTTGCCAGTAGCTTCTCGTGGGTCCGTGGTTGTTTCCGGAGGTTTTCCCGGATTCTTCCTCCACCAATAATATTGGCCGCCATGTATAGCCTATCGTGTACTGAAAAATGGCGTTAAACCCTACAGCAACAACAGCAACACAGAATAATGCACATGTTTATATACTTGTTTGTTCAGCGAAGGTTTTCGCATTAGTGATAGAAGGCCACAGTTTTAAAAAATGTTTAGTACAGCAGAGTAGGATTCTTATATAGCTACGAAGTCGTAACGTCAACTTGATTTGTTGTGGTTGAGGCTGCGAACTGATCCCATGTCATGTAATGGAGCAAAAGACATCATCACTAAAGTCATAACAAATAGTGTAACAATCTACTACATAAGTATAATTATGCTGTGAAAGAAATTCTGCTTATTTTGAATTTATTCAGCCCTCGCACGATACAATATATTGGTATGGTGAATGCTGGCTGATTCCGTTCTGTACATCTTCCTATATTTTCTAAACAACTTGGGATTGAAAATAATTATGGAGCATGAAATCAAATGTTCTTAAAATTATCCCAAAATCTGAGTTGCTTCTTTTTAAAATAATGTTTTTATATAAAGTGAACGACTATTCAAATAAAAGTTACATTATTGCATTTGAATGCCTGTCGAATATAAGTTTCATTCCTTTATTACAGTTCGAGCAGAAGCCACACTAATGCAACATCATCTCATTAATAATAGCGTATTTCATGCTTTATATATCGCTCTTGATGATTGCCAAACCATATATCACATTGAATCAATGTTTGATCAGAAAGATGGTTTCCAGAATTGAAACAACATCAGCTCAATTAAACTGAAAATCATTTCATCATATCTGCATGTATATCAGTAAATATCGAACTTGTATAAAGTTTTGATGGCATAAAGCTATAATAAAAGAAGATAGATAAGACAAGTAACCGATTTAATGGTTACAAGCAATTGTACATCCACCATGTATGAAACATGACCAGTGGTACATGAAGTGTATGTCCATACTATATTCTTCACTTGGTCTTCTGGTTTGGTGTTTAACAAATAAATAACCACTTTACAAAAACATCTTGTACATGAACTTTGTGACCCAATGTCCCCTAAAACAAGAAGAACCCACGATCAGGAGTAGTACTGAGAACTGTATTATGTGACAATGAAATATTCCTAATATAAATTGAATTGGATAAAGAGATGTGAACAAATAAGTCTTCAGTATCTGTCTTTATCTTATGACCCTAAACGGGAGCAGAAGATGGGTGTAGGAGTGGTCAAGTAATTAGAGTTGGGCAGGATGTGAGGATTATAATTGTGAAGTAATCTGTGTAAGAAAATACTGCAATATAAGTGCTGGGAAAAGATTTAACAAAGGGTGTCCACAAATACATCAATAAAAATAAAATTACATATAAACTATAAATAACTAGATGCTTCAGATTTATGATCATAAGAAAGCTAGTAGTTTTTCAAGACCGAAAATATCGACCCTTCGGATAAATTCAGTTTTATGTTCAACACAATAAAGGATTTGTTTAATCTCGCATTTATGTGCCAAAAAACAAACTTGGAAATTTCAACATTAGATGGTGCTTGCTGGTGAATTACAACGACAAGTATGCAAACAGATAAGGCTCTACTGAAATAATACTGATAATGTAACTGTAACTAAAATGATGATAATACAAAGTTCTACTTCTTGATGTTACAACCTTACTAAGCGACATAACCATGAGACGACAGTGGTACAGGGAGAAAGGGAAGTATGGGATGATATTTATCCCAACTATTCAGTAAATGGAGTGAGGGGTGATAAACCGAAAAGGTATCTCACTTCATGACTCTATTAACATAATCAAGGGAACAACTGACATATATATGCCTTGTGCTCCTCTGTGGACAAACTTTAGTGAATGTATGAAAAGAAAAGAGATTATTGGGTAATAAAAATAGTCGTCCAGATGAAGTTTCTTATACGTCTTCCAAGATGGAAGTCCTTCTAACATGTCTGTAAACTAAAATGTATTTAGTTTTGAAGAAATAATGAGAAAGTAGATGTTTTCAATGATGACAATAATATCTAATATCAAGAACTGAATATTGAAATCTCTGTGCAGCTATCACATTGGTTTAAATGTCTTACATAATTTAATCCGTAACAATGCCAGAGTTCATTATTGTAGATGTACCTGTATACTTTTGTACAATCTTTTTCGTTTAAAATAAATTTATTATATATTAATAATTTATGGAGTATGCCGTCTGAAATAAATAATAATTTTCATTTTAGGATCATACAATGTTCCAAATTTATAAAGAATTGGATCCAAATTTAAAAAAAAAATACACAATGGCATGAAAACTGTAACCAAATGGTGTCCTAAATATTGACCCCACCACGGGACTTGACAAAAGGGTAGGATTAGTAAATTGTAAGATCCATATAGTCAGTGTTTGATTAAAACAACAACAGCTACAACAATAATAATGGGATTAACCGGCCATTTAGCAGTATAAAAGAAGTTTTTTTTTTTAATTTTAAAAAGACAAAATAAATCATTTAAAAGCTGAATATCCATTAGCATTTATGCAATTAATAATATAGCATGAACAAAGATTACAGAGTGGAATGTAATTAGTCAATTAAATAATATAAATTGATACAAAAAATATCTTTAAAATGTGGTCTCTGAATGCTATGCTGCAAATATGTAAATAAAGCAAGTTCAATAAACTGATTTAATAGGCTTAAAATGTTTGATATACCCTTGAACAGAAGACAAAAGTTGTTGGTTTGGCATAACATTGAACAAATGTTAATACTTTAGTATAACCTTGAACAAAAGTTAATAGGCTGGTATAATCTTGAACAAAAGTTACTACTTTAGTATACCCTTGAACAAACATTACAACAGTAGTTTGGTATACCCTTGAACAAAAATTACTACTTTGGTATACCCTTGAACAAAAGTTACTCATTTTGGTATACCCTTAATCAAAAGTTACTACTTTGGTATACCCTTCAACAAAAGTTACTATAGTAGTTTGGTATAGCCTTGAACAAAAGTTACCACTTTGGTATACCCTGACACAAAAAGTTTACTAGTTTGGTATACCGTGGAACAAAATTTACTAACATATACCCTGTCTAATAATAGTCTAGTATACCCTGGAACAAAATTTACTACTTAGTGCACACTTGAACAAAAGTTACTAATTAGTAAGCACTTGAATAAAATTTAGATATTTTGGGATAGCCGTCAACAAAAGTTTTTCATTTGGCATATCCTTGAACAAAACAGTTATTATATTGGTATACCCTGGAAAAAAAAATACTTGTTTGGTATATACCTTGAAACAAAAGTTAATAGTTTGGTATACCCTGAAACAAAAGTTACTCATTTGGTATACACTGGAACAAAAGGGAATATTCAGGTATAGCCTTAAACAAAAATTACTAGTTTGGTATACCCTAGAAAAAAAATTGCTAGATTAGTATACCCTGGGACAAAAGTTAATAGTCTGGTATACCCTTGAACAAAAGTTACTACTTAGAATACACTTGAACAAACGTTAATAGTTTGGTATATCCTTGAACAAAAGTTACTAGTTTGGTATATACCCTTGAACAAAAGATACTACTTAGTATACACTTGAAGAAAAGTTATTACTTAGTATACACTTGAACAAAAGTTACTAGTTTGGTATACCTTGGAATAATGCTACTAGTTTGGTATACCCTGGAAGAAAAATTACTAGTTTGGTATACTCTAGAACAAAAGTTACTAGTTTGGTCTACTCATGAAGAAAGGTTTCTACTTTGGTATAGCTACAATGGAGTTAATCTGTAAAGTTGCTTGATACGTTTATTTATTCTTGTTTACAATCAAAGAGTTCATATTCTATATTTTGCTAATTGCTTTATTTCTTTTGCACCTTGTGTTTATCTTTTGTCTTATCTGAGAAGAATATATTCTTTCAAGTCAGGAAGTTAATGATCAAATTAAAAAGAACGTGGTGTGGCCTTTATGTCAGATTTCAAAACCATGATTATATAAAAGCTATAGGCTGAACTATTAAACTAGTGTACATTTTTAATAGAGTAATTAATTTTAATTTAATTGAGTAATTAATTTTAATTTTTAATTGAGTAATTAATTTTAATTTTTAATTGAGTATACGTAAAGCATTCTATGTACACAATGCACTGTAGCAATTTATTTTATGCTGAGCAGTGATATACTTGATTTTAAAAAAAAAATAGTATTGATATTTCACTCTTGTGAAAAATTAATAATATTTTTCACTAAAGGATTGTTTTGCTATAAAATAAGCCAGTTTGAAAAGTTTTACCTGCTAGAAAACATAAATAACCTTTTATTTTCTTCCGTCACTCTGATGCTGGTTATTGAGTTCCTGGTATACTTCTAAGTATGAAAGCTATGAAGACAGATGTAATCAGTTTTTTTTTATAAAAATACGGTAATAATGCAATTTACCTGTATCATAGTTATAATGCAATTTACCTGTATCATAGCAAGTACTTTGGTGAAACTGTAAACTACTGTAAGCTAATAAAACCGGCATGGACATACCACTTACATATAATTATCGTTTACAATTTACACTTTCTATTTAATAGTGTTCGGAAATACTTCATCCAGAAGCTCAATGATGATGGAATTCCAGCGAATCAACTAGTTCAAATATCAGGACACAAAAATATCAACTCATTAAATAACAACAATAATTTAAACCCCGCCCAAAGAAGAAATATTTCAAACATTTTGTTTAACGTACTTGAATAATCATATGTTCTCCAGCCTGACACACGTGAAACAACCCCATCAATGGAACCAGCAATCGTCAGCTCCTCTACAATAGAATGTCAATCAATTCTTGGACATGAATTCCCTGGTATTCTTACAAATGCAGTTATTAACGGCGACGTCCATATACACCTTCAGGAAAGAAGCAAACCTCTGTCGCTTTCACAGACTACACAGTACGTCAGTGGTAAAACTGCGAAGAGAAGCGGGAGAAATGGAGACGTTTCATTTGGAATCACATCACAATTAATACTTCCAGTTCAGTACCCACGAATGTAGTTCCAGTCTATTTTTAGAACATTTTTTTCCTCTCTCATTTTGGTGGTGATAGAAGAGTTATATTGATGCATATTTGATATGGATTTAAAGGTAATTGTTTATTCTTGAGAATATGAGCAGAGAGAGAGTGGTTGTCAGTGTGTAATTTGGCGACAGTGCACATGGAGTAATAAGGCCTTGGTGATGATCCGGAAGTTAAATATGTGGTCTGTGTACATGCTGTTATGTTTACAGTGCAGCAGCTCAAAAAAATGCCGGTCAACCCTTGACAAGAATTTCACCGTGAAGTCATCTTTTGGGGTATTTTAGATTTTCATATGATTTGTATTGAATGTCCCACTGTGGAAAGGTCAGTGCTGAGAAATATATGTAGAGAACAAAGAGTAAAATTAATTGTGGTGTATGGCCTGTACAGGCAGTTATTATTAAACTTTAAATTGCTATATAAATTTTTATTATCAATGATCAACCCATGAAATTTGAAGATGTTATATATATTAACATTTAAAATTCTATTTTGTATTGATCATTCAAACTATTTATTAGGGGTCCAATCAGTTAATTTATGTGTTTATGATGGGGTGACTTCCTGAGTAACACATATCTGCTCATATAGTCTTTAGTAATTGTTAACAAATATAGTTACAGTGTGTTTAGTGAGAGGACAGCAATGAAAACTTTATATTAGAACCTGCTCAAGTTCTCTACTAAATCAGTTTAAACTTTCTGAGAATGAAATGCAGGCTGAAGGGATAAAATATACTTTCCACATGTATATTTACCCTTGGATGTAAGAAAACAGTAAAATGATGTAAGTTGAACACAAAATGCATTCAATTTTATTGTTCAATATGGATAAGATATTGATTAGTGAAGTGCGGCATTGTGGCCTGTATGATGTTTTGTGAATTCTAATGATCCATCTTAATTTATGCATTGTTAATTACTAATAATATTTGTTAACTGACACTCTAAAGATTGCATAAGATATATTCAAACAGATATTTTGAGTTTAACTGTGTACAACTGATCTTAGCATGGTTACATATCCCACATGAACAAATATTCACATATTTTAGAATGTTTGGGATACACAGTTCACATTCAGTATATAATATAGGCTGACATTGTACCTACAGTGAATCTGTAAGACACATTTCTGGCTGTGTGCACTAAATGTATCCCAAAATGTTATTTTCTTCATTAATATGCCCATGTATGGTAACATATTTCAATTCAGTACTTGGATAGAGTGCGGTATTGTAATATCAACTGATATCTGATTCTATTGAACCATTGAGGTTAATAATTGGTATCAAACACCCTTAAAAATACACTTAAAATGTTCAAACAGATCATTGAAATTATTTTTGCACATTTGATCATAACAATTACATTGAATATGTCCCACATATGCAAATTTCCATTCTTGTTTACAAGTTTTTGGGATCAGAATTTCACATTTAGTTTATGATATAGGATGTATTGGTACCTGTAGTTGATATGTGTGGCCACATTTGGCTGTATTCTCTTGCAATATCCAGAATTATTATTTCCCTCATGAATAAGATTGCTTATAGTAATATATTCTTTTTTACTACATTGTCGCTTGACTTTCCTGTATACTGGCATGTACCAATGTTTCCACCAATGATCAAACCTCACCGTCCCCGCATTTCCTTAAAGTTTGTGATGCATAGTCTACCTGATTAGTTATTTAACCTGTAAATGACCAGATATGCTTATAGAAACTTCATATACTTTTAGGATGAATTTATTACTTTAATACACGACTATTACTTCACATTTCTGAGTGTCACTCTGTCAAGTTTAATATTTATTTCATATGCTTGCAGCCTGAATGTTATTTGTGTATCACCATATCTAACACATTTTAACTTCATTCGCATACATCTTACTGTTTTCTAGATATAAGTGAAACATTTTATATCTTTTCAGGTCTAGGCTGGTATCTGGAACAAAGTGTTAGTGGTTGATCAGCTTGGAAGCTCTCCAGTAGTCTGGTGGTGATAGCAAGGTTTCATAAGGACATATGCAGTGTACTGCCACAAGTGATCATGATATCACCATACTAATATACAGAACCTCAAGGACATGGCTTAGATCTTCATGAGAGAGATTAGCACCATTGTTCAGTAAGGTAAAGCCTGCCTAAAAACTGTATTTTCCTATCTTATTGTCGCTTTTTGTAGTTATCGACACTGAAATGTAATGCAATTTTCCTATAAAACATGGAAGTGGTCCCATCAGATGTTTAAATCTGAGTGCAATATTAGTTATACAAATAACTGCCTAAATACCTGACACAATAAATATTGAACATAGCACCTGTTGCTTCTTCTTTAGTGTGCACACTTCTATGCACCTTGACAGGCATATTGCGGTTTGTTGCCAAAATCACTATGAGTCATGCTACTTCACTACCTCTGGGAAAAATGTTCTCAGTTACACAGACCCAAACCACCATTTATTTTAAAGACCATTGATTGATCAACTTTTCTGTTTAAACTTTGACAAAATCTGTTTTCAAACTTTTATAAAAATTTAATTTTTCAATAAAATTTAGTTATAAATTTAAATGTTTATTTAAATTTCCATTACAATTTTAATTGATCAAAATGTATAATTTTTAAACATATTTTCATACAGGCCTTATCTTGTAGTACAATTAGGTTTTTACAGCATTGAAAAAGTCATATTTTTAAGGAAGACATAGCAAATTTAGTTTTGGTTTCTCAAGAGCACATGGATCAGCACGTGCACCCTGTGGAACACCAGCACTACAAACATTCCAGTAGGTGTCACATGTCTTGTATGCAAGGAAATTCAAAAAGACTTCATGTATAAAGTTCAAATAGGTGTGGCATTCAAATGTAAAAGTTTTACTAAAATTTGCCCCAAGTTGGGCCTGTCAGGAATCACATCACAATTAATACTTCCAGTTCAGTACCCACGAATGTAGTTCCAGTCTATTTTTAGAACATTTTTTCCTCTCTCATTTTGGTGGTGATAGAAGAGTTTTATTGATGCATATTTGATATGGATTTAAAGGTAATTGTTTATTCTTGAGAATATGAGCAGAGAGAGTGGTAGTCAGTGTGTAATTTGGCGACAGTGCACATGGAGTAATAAGGCCTTGGTGATGATCCGGAAGTTAAATATGTGGTCTGTGTACATGCTGTTATGTTTACAGTGCAGCAGCTCAAAAAAATGCCGGTCAACCCTTGACAAGAATTTCACCGTGAAGTCCTCTTTTGGGGTATTTTAGATTTTCATATGATTTGTATTGAATGTCACACTGTGGAAAGGTCAGTGCTGAGAAATATATGTAGAGAACACATAGTAAAATTAATTGTGGTGTATGGCCTGTACAGGCAGTTATTATTAAACTTTAAATTGCTATAAAATTTTTATTATCAATGATCAACACATGAAATTTGAAGGTGTTATATATATTAACATTTACAATAGAAAAATGACATTAAAATTAAAAAAATTATTTTATTTTTTAAAATTTTAATAATTTTTTTTTTAAAATTAAAAAATGAAAATTTGCCACTTAAAATGCACATAGATAATATTTTTGGAAATTATATCAAATGATATCAGCATTTTTATACTACTACACCATATACAAGCTACAATGATGGATATTTGTCAAATTTTGTCAGAGAAAATATCTTTGTAAGTCAAAATGAGTCATACATTTAAAATGTATGAAAGACAGATTCTATTTTGTATTGATCATTCAAACTATTTATTAGGGGTCCAATCAGTTAATTTATGTGTTTATGATGGGGTGACTTCCTGAGTAACACATATCTGCTTATATAGCCTTTAGCAATTGTTAACAAATATAGTTACAGTGTGTTTAGTGAGAGGACAGCAATGAAAACTTTATACTAGAACCTACTCAAGTTCTCTACTAAATCAGTTTAAACTTTCTGAGAATGAAATGCAGGCTGAAGGGATAAAATATACTTTCCACATGTATATTTACCCTTGGATGTAAGAAAACAGTAAAATGATGTAAGTTGAACACAAAATGCATTCAATTTTATTGTTCAATATGGATAAGATATTGATTAGTGAAGTGCGGCATTGTGGCCTGTATGATGTTTTGTGAATTCTAATGATCCATCTTAATTTATGCATTGTTAATTACTAATAATATTTGTTAACTGACACTCTAAAGATTGCATAAGATATATTCAAACAGATATTTTGAGTTTAACTGTGTACAACTGATCTTAGCATGGTTACATATCCCACATGAACAAATATTCACATATTTTAGAATGTTTGGGATACACAGTTCACATTCAGTATATAATATAGGCTGACATTGTACCTACAGTGAATCTGTAAGACACATTTCTGGCTGTGTGCACTAAATGTATCCCAAAATGTTATTTTCTTCATTAATATGCCCATGTATGGTAACATATTTCAATTCAGTACTTGGATAGAGTGCGGTATTGTAATATCAGCTGATATCTGATTCTATTGAACCATTGAGGTTAATAATTGGTATCAAACACCCTTAAAAATACACTTAAAATGTTCAAACAGATCATTGAAATTATTTTTGCACATTTGATCATAACAATTACATTGAATATGTCCCACATATGCAAATTTCCATTCTTGTTTACAAGTTTTTGGGATCAGAATTTCACATTTAGTTTATGATATAGGATGTATTGGTACCTGTAGTTGATATGTGTGGCCACATTTGGCTGTATTCTCTTGCAATATCCAGAATTATTATTTCCCTCATGAATAAGATTGCTTATAGTAATATATTCTTTTTTACTACATTGTCGCTTGACTTTCCTGTATACTGGCATGTACCAATGTTTCCACCAATGATCAAACCTCACCGTCCCCGCATTTCCTTAAAGTTTGTGATGCATAGTCTACCTGATTAGTTATTTAACCTGTAAATGACCAGATATGCTTATAGAAACTTTATATACTTTTAGGATGAATTTATTACTTTAATACACGACTATTACTTCACATTTCTGAGTGTCACTCTGTCAAGTTTAATATTTATTTCCTATGCTTGCAGCCTGAATGTTATTTGTGTATCACCATATCTAACACATTTTAACTTCATTCGCATACATCTTACTGTTTTCTAGATATAAGTGAAACATTTTATATCTTTTCAGGTCTAGGCTGGTATCTGGAACAAAGTGTTAGTGGTTGATCAGCTTGGAAGCTCTCCAGTAGTCTGTTGGTGATAGCAAGGTTTCATAAGGACATATGCAGTGTACTGCCATAAGTGATCATGATATCACCATACTAATATACAGAACCTCAAGGACATGGCTTAGATCTTCATGAGAGAGATTAGCACCATTGTTCAATAAGGTAAAGCCTGCCTAAAAACTGTATTTTCCTATCTTATTGTCGCTTTTTGTAGTTATCGACACTGAAATGTAATGCAATTTTCCTATAAAACATGGAAGTGGTCCCATCAGATGTTTAAATCTGAGTGCAATATTAGTTATACAAATAACTGCCTAAATACCTGACACAAATATTGAACATAGCACCTGTTGCTTCTTCTTTAGTGTGCACACTTCTATGCACCTTGACAGGCATATTGCGGTTTGTTGCCAAAATCACTATGAGTCATGCTACTTCACTACCTCTGGGAAAAATGTTCTCAGTTACACAGACCCAAACCACCATTTATTTTAAAGACCATTGATTGATCAACTTTTCTGTCTAAACTTTGACAAAATCTGTTTTCAAACTTTTATAAAAATTCAATTTTTCAATAAAATTTAGTTATAAATTTAAATGTTTATTTAAATTTCCATTACAATTTTAATTGATCAAAATGTATAATTTTTAAACATATTTTCAGACAGGCCTTATCTTGTAGTACAATTAGGTTTTTACAGCATTGAAAAAGTCTTATAATTAAGGAAGACATAGCAAATTTAGTTTTGGTTTCTCAAGAGCACATGGATCAGCACGTGCACCCTGTGGAACACCAGCACTACAAACATTCCAGTAGGTGTCACATGTCTTGCATGCAAGGAAATTCAAAAAGACTTCATGTATAAAATTCAAATAGGTGTGGCATTCAAATGTAAAAGTTTTACTAAAATTTGCCCCAAGTTGGGCCTGTCAGGAATCACATCACAATTAATACTTCCAGTTCAGTACCCACGAATGTAGTTCCAGTCTATTTTTAGAACATTTTTTCCTCTCTCATTTTGGTGGTGATAGAAGAGTTTTATTGATGCATATTTGATATGGATTTAAAGGTAATTGTTTATTCTTGAGAATATGAGCAGAGAGAGTGGTTGTCAGTGTGTAATTTGGCGACAGTGCACATGGAGTAATAAGGCCTTGGTGATGATCCGGAAGTTAAATATGTGGTCTGTGTACATGCTGTTATGTTTACAGTGCAGCAGCTCAAAAAATTGCCGGTCAACCCTTGACAAGAATTTCACCGTGAAGTCCTCTTTTGGGGTATTTTAGATTTTCATATGATTTGTATTGAATGTCACACTGTGGAAAGGTCAGTGCTGAGAAATATATGTAGAGAACATATAGTAAAATTAATTGTGGTGTATGGCCATTTAAAGTGAGACCGACAGTGAATAAGTACACTTGTTTTAGTTTTTGTTTTTGTTTTTGTTTGTTGTTGTTGTTGTTGTTGTTGTTATTGATGTAGGGATTAACGCCATTTTTCAGCACGCGTTAGGCTATACGTGGCGTCCAGTATTCATGGTGGAGGAAGAACCCGGGAAAAGCCCCGGAAAGAACCACCTACCCAATAGAAGCTACTGGCAAGCTTTCTCACATAACCACATTGGCTGAATCTGAGACTCGAACCCATGCAGACAGAAGTGAGATGGCAATGATCCGTAACGGAGAGCGCATTAGATCACTCGTGGCCACGAATACACTTGAATTGTTCATTTATATTACAGATAAGGCGACATCATGTTTTCAGAGAGATATATATATATATATATATTTCGCCGTACTTTACTGATAAAACGTCAGACTCCTGTGCTTATAGTAAAAGTATTTATATATACTTTGTGTCTTTCTTAGGATAGCCTATTTTTTTCGAATTATTCCCAGATGTCAATTAATGACCTGGATCTATAAGCTGATCGTCACTTGTTTATTGTATTCCATTCGTTTACTTTTATATAATTTGGAATTTTTTTGCAAAGTTCGGTGTATTTCATTTTTTATTTATTTATCATATTTTATTATTTCGAGATTAAATGTTCCTTAACGTTATAATGATTGGATTCTTTTCGTGACGTAATTTGCCTATAGTTTATTTATTTATATCAACTCTGACTGCGTTTTAGTTGGGATCTGTACATTCTTTTAATTTATAGTGTACTTTACCCGACTCGGGTTGGATCGTCTTTATTTATTTGTATTTATATAACCTATTATACAATTTTTAGCTGCCCTATAAACAGGACTCTCTGTGTAGTATAGGAGCTACACAGAGACAGTGTATACAAGACTGCATATTATGCGAAAGACTCCCCAATGACTTTATTTGAGCGCATGCTTATTGGGAAACACTCACTATTTTCTTATTCCAATCCCTATTTGATTATGCTTTTATTTTGCTGTTCTCGTGTCCTCTTAGCGGGTTCTGTTTCTCGATTCTTTTGCTGGCCTATCCACTTCTCATAGCGTCTTTTGATTTAGCCCTGTGATGTCCTTGCCTGAACTTTTCCACTTAAAGGTACCTGTCCCGCATTTGAGATTCTATTCTATTTGTGTTTCCCAATTACTATTCCCTATTATAAAATCTATTTCTTGATATAACATCGGTTTTTTGTAATTTCCGTCTAGGTATAGAATGTTTTTTGTTTTTGCGTTGTACGCTTGAGTTGCCCTAATTTTCGGGATCAGGGCAACTCTTTCTGGTTTGTTTGTTTCACGTGTTGTCATTGTATGTTGTTTTTTATGTCGTGTGCTTTTCAGACGATATTATTTTTTTAGGCGATATTCTGAACATATGACGTCTCACTGCAACCTCTCCTGTCAAGCACGCATCATGCATGTATTTGAAGGAGAGGCTTTGTATTTTCAATGACTCTAATTTTACCAATTGTCCCCCGGCCCTATATCAATTAATGTTTATATTTTCTTGTTCCACTTTACTTTGGAACCTATTTTGCATGTTGTCTGTAGCTATTTGTATGAGGTCTTGGTGTCTATTTCCCATAATTTTGTTATTGTCCCTATACTTATTTAGTAATTCTTTTATTGACCTTTATTTCCGTGGCACTTCTATTCATTTTGTTAATTTGCTATTTTTATATATGTCATTTCTCTGCTTTGAAGATAATTCAAAATAGAGTCCATGCCAATGAATTTTTGGCTCCGTTTTAATTTCCTTAAATCTGTGTATAATGTTTATGTTTCTAATGAGGACGGGGTTGAGGGGGCCAAGGCTCCCTTCTTTCCGTCCTCGTATAATGTTTCTTTGTTTATGTAGTGTATTTTGAAACCCCATAAGTATTTAATAATTTCGTTATCCAATATTTTTAGATGTTCGTTTTTTATGTCTAACAATTTTATAATGTAGCTGAAGCGACATACATATGGTTATTTGCTACATGGGCCCGTTCCATTAGGCATAGTGCCGTAATTGCTAATTAGGCCCGTTCCATAAGGCATAGTGCCGTAATTGCTAATTGGGCCCGTTCCATTAGGCATAGTGTCGTAATTACTACTTGGGCCCGTTCCATTAGGCATAGTGTCGTAATTACTACTTGGGCCCGTTCCATTAGGCATAGTGCCGTAATTGCTAATTGGGCCCGTTCCATTAGGCATAGTGTCGTAATTGCTACTTGGGCCCGTTCCATTAGGCATAGTGTCGTAATTGCTACTTGGGCCCGTTCCATTAGGCATAGTGCCGTAATTGCTAATTGGGCCCGTTCCATTAGGCATAGTGCCGTAATTGCTAATTGGGCCCGTTCCATTAGGCATAGTGTCGTAATTGCTACTTGGGCCCGTTCCATTAGGCATAGTGCCGTAATTGCTAATTGGGCCCGTCCCATAAGGCATAGTGCCGTAATTGCTAATTGGGCCCGTTCCATAAGGCATAGTGTCGTAATTGCTAATTGGGCCCGTTCCATTAGGCATAGTGTAGTAATTGCTACTTGGGCCCGTTCCATTAGGCATAGTGTCGTAATTGCTACTTGGGCCCGTTCCATTAGGCATAGTGTCGTAATTGCTACTTGGGCCCGATCCATTAGGCATAGTGTTGTAATTGCTAATTGGGCCCGTTCCATTAGGCATAGTGTCGTAATTGCTAATTGGGCCCGTTCCATAAGGCATAGTGTCGTAATTGCTACTTGGGCCCGTTCAATTAGGCATAGTGCCGTAATTGCTAATTGGGCCCGCTCCATTAGGCATAGTGCCGTAATTGCTAATTGGGCTCTTTCCATAAGGCATAGTGTCGTAATTGCTACTTGGGCCCGTTCCATTAGGCATAGTGCCGTAATTGCTAATTGGGCCCGTTCCATAAGGCATAGTGTCGTAATTGCTAATTGGGCCCGTTCCATAAGGCATAGTGTCGTAATTGCTACTTGGGCCCGTTCCATTAGGCATAGTGTCGTAATTGCTAATTGGGCCCGTTCCATTAGGCATAGTGTCGTAATTGATATTTGGGCCCGTTCCATTAGGTATTGTGTCGTAAGTACCCAGGGTTTCACATCTTCATTTTTTTTTCATCCCTGATTTTTTAAGGTTTCCTTTTCCTCATCTTTGCAAAAATAGACCCCTAGGGCCTTTACTTTGTCTTTAATTAATGGGAGTGGTAAACCATGTTGTTTACCTCTCCAGTTTGCTAATAGTACTATTTCTGTTTTTCCAGGGTTTATTTTTGACCCCGACATTTTTCCAAATCATTAAAATTCCTGAATGAGTTTCGTATAGGAATGTTTGTCTTGTATAACGTTTGTGCAGTCATCTGCATGTAACATTTTTACCTCTTCTCTGATATTAGGAACTTTAATCCGTTTAATTGTTTTGTTCAGCCTTATTTTGATACTTCGTATGTCTGTTGCTATTACGTATAAAGATGTTTCAGGATTGGCACTAACATCTTCAGTGAATGATGTATTCCTATAAGGAATTACCCTATTCAATCGAGAAAACGTTTTATGTAGAGAAAACTACCAACTTCAAATAATGATGCATTCAGATGGAGAATGGCCATCTTTAGTCAATGATGACTTCAAAATGTGATTTACCATCATTAGTCACCGATGCATTCAGCTATGGCATTAACACTTCGTTGGACGATGTGTTTAGACAGAGGATAACAATTTTTAATCAATGATACGTTCAGGTGGAAAATAAATCAATGTTTCGTTTATATGAATTCCTATGTTCAATCCAATAACCACCCAACAAAAGCATTATCATCTTCAATCAATGATGCAACCAGAGAAATCACTGATGTTCTCAGACCGAGAATTTCCATATTTGGGCAATCATCCATTTTTAAACAAATAATGTGCTCGGAAAGAGAATTGCCATCTTCTATAAACCATTAAGAGATAAAAAAAAATTATCTTGTATGAGTAAATTATAATTGATCACCATAACCAATGTAAGGTACAAATTCATATTTAATAATGACCTTATTGGCTGACTTGTTCATCAGTAGTTGCAAGTGCAGTAATAGCGACATCTTAGTGAAGGAACATTATAGTCAAACTGATAGAGCACCAACGCGTTATCCAATAGTTTAGCGCTCGACGCTCACGTCTGTGACCTTAGTGTATACTTGAGACGGGCTTCGCTCCCATTTGCTGTGACTGAATGATTGGATAAAAGGGAAATTAAAATCTAATCTACAAACATCTTCATGATCTCGTAAGTATTCCTTTTATATACAATTCGATATTTTAATTTCGGCAATGCTCGATATTTTAAATTTAGGCAATAATCGATATTTCAAAATTAGGCAATATTCGATATTTTAAATTTAGGCAATATTCGTTTTTTATTTTACAAGCAATTAAAACTAAAAGCACTCGAGTAAACTGATAGATATACAATGACCAGTAATCTACATAAACTAGGAACTTACCAACATACACAGTTATTTATCAATACTATTTGAATGTGCTATTGTATATACTTTGCTTATATTTGCCTGACAGGTACAATGTCAGTTACTGAACTGTTCGTTTTAATTGTGTTGGTAAGGTGTGCACATCTTAACGTCATTGCTATATATATATGTGCTAACAGAGCACCAAGGATATGAGAAAGAACGCTTTTGGCATGAGCTATGTGCTGCGCAACAATAATCCCAGTTTCCATTCATATCTACATAGCACCAAAAATAACTACTGTCCTTATTGAGGTATTCTTTGTGTACACCACATGGAAAGGTTTCAAGACATCTTCTTCCTTGGATATCATAGTCACCAACAAATCCACACAATTGCTCTTTGTTTCCAGATGGACACATCACGTAATCTTTTCCAATTGTACCGCAGCCACCAGTGCAGCAATAATCCCACTTGTCATCGTAGTCAGTATAGCACCATTTATATTGTGCCTCTTGATGATATCCACATGATTCCTTACCCCTACACTTGGTACGCCCGGCGGTATACTGCTCAGATAAAACTACTTGTAAATGAAGACTATGCATCACAGCAAACAGCACTAGCACAACAAGGAAACTGTTCGTCATCCTTTGACCTTTGACCTTAAATACAAAAAGGTAACATATTCAGGATTAATCTTTTAAATCAAAATATGCTTTCTCATATCTTTATGTATTGCATGTTTTATTCGGTCTAATTTTCATTTCAGCTCTCCACCCATGCGACAGGTACACTCACGTTGGTTCTTTCATATTGGGATGTTGTTAATATTCGCTTGTCAGTGTATAAGGTTGCTTGTTTTGGCCAACAGGAATACACGTCACAACAATACACTAAATTATTTGGTATGGAAGTATTTACACGTGCATAATGTATGTATGTATGTATGTATGTATGTATGTATGTATGTATGTATGTATGTATGTATGTATGTATGTATGTATGTATGTATGTATGTATGTATGTATGTATGTATGAATGTATGTGTGTGTGGGGTGGGTGGTGGGTGGGTGGTGGGTGGGTGGGTATGTATGTATGCATGTATGTATGTATGTATGTATGTATGTATGTATGTATGTATGTATGTATGTATGTATGTAAGTATGTATGTATGTATGTATGTATGTATGTATGTGTGTGTGTGTGGGGGGGTATGTATGTATGTATGTATGTATGTATGTATGTAGATAGGTAGGTAGGTAGGTAAGTAGGTAGGTAGGTAGGTATTGAAAAAGTTCACAATAATGTTTACTACTACTACTAGGTTGAAATGAAACTTGTCATCTTAGGAACATGCTAACGTTCAGCAACGAATGGTTGGTTGTTGTTTTTTGTTTTACTTGTGTTTTTTATTTCCGATAAAAGCTCTCTGAAACAAATAAGATATATCGGGATATTTGTGTCGTCCAACAAGTGATTGTAGTTTGCCTAGATATTAATACTAAACATGACAATATTCAAACATCAACATAAAGGGTTGAGGTTCTGGTTCTTTTCTAAGACTTCTTACTCTAACCTTTCAAGTCCATGCTAAGGGCTACAAAAGAATCTTAATGTTACGGGGCATGTAAATGTAAGAAAAACAGGTTAAAATACCAGCCAGTTTATACTTCAGAGAAATATTGGCAGTGTTTCCTGTTGAATATTTAAGAAAACTATACAAGCTGACACAGTGTAGTTAAAATTAATTTCAGGAATGAAACACGTTGACTGTGATCGTCGAAATCAACTTTAGGATTGAAACACGCTGACTGCGATCTTGGACTTTATTTGTAGTATAGACACAAACTGACTGCGATGTGCAAAATTAACTTTAATATTGAAACACACTGACTCTGGTTAGTGATTTTAAATTCAGGTTAGAAACACAAAGACTGCGATCGTCGAAATTAACTTTAGGATTAAATGTTGGAGAAAACCATTTTTGACTGCGATACTCGAAATTAATTTTAGGATCGAAACATACTGACTGTGGTCTTGTTCTTTAAGTTTAGTAATATAGCCCACATCTTTTGTTTTCCATGTAGTTTTTAGAATGTATTCAGTATGTTTTCTTTACCCTCATCGAAATGTTTGTTTACTAAATTCAATTCCAGAAGAACAAAAACGTCTACATCAATTGTAACAACCATAAGGTATATTATCTTTGTACTTAGTTCTCCATTCAAAAATTTGAATATTGTAGTGATTCTTTGTCTCATTATGTGCTGAAACTATATTTCTCAATCCAATTAATTAATCAAGTTCTGGGAGCAAATATTATAACTATAGTGTCGATTTGGCATTTGACATTTGGCAGCATGTACAACTTGTATACAATTTACAGACAGACAGGCAGATAGATAGATAGATAGATATATAGATAGATAGATAGATAGATAGATAGATAGATAGATAGATAGATAGATAGATAGATAGATAGATCGTTCTATGGAAGCTTACCTTCCTAGTAGCTTGATGTTATCTTGATAGGGTAATTTCCTATATGTTAACAACTTAAATGGACCTTGAATAACAACTTGAGAACGACGCCAGCAAGTGCTTTTCAAGTTTTCCCTGTTAATGACTGTTTCATATTTGAATCAAAGCTAGATATATATTCAAACAATGACGTCATGGAAAAACAAATAAAAGACAAGGGCAGGACAATAAATTCCCTGTGTTCTCTATAACATTAGTATTCAATTTACATTTTTAAAAATCTGTAAACACTGTATAATATCTTTTAAAAATAGCCAAATGCACCAAATGGTTATTTAATTTTTGTTGCTTTAAACACTTTTACCAGTGCGTGTAGAAAACGAATATATCTAGAGGGGAGTAACCTTTTCAAAACCTAGCCTGATTTGTATGTAAAATAAGGGATAACTCTTCTTAATCTGGCAGTCTTCCATTGTAAATAGAGTCAAACAGCAGTTCGGTAGGTCATTAGATTTAGTATAGGTTTTACTATCTTTATTGCTATGTAGTGGTTGCGTGAATCTTATAATATTAATTTTTGTAATAATACAATTGACAAAAAAAGAAGAGTTACATATAAAGTTTTGGAATCTTATATGAGTAGGTCGCACGGGTTTCATTATTCTCATTAATTGGACATATAACTACCATATATTAATATTGTGAATTTCGATGTGCACATCTTAAACAGTAATTTGTATAGTTATTGTCACGTTGTCAGTAGATAACGTTGCCCTAACGTCGGAAGTTTCATTTGAATCAAACTCTCCATTGAGATCTTTTAAGTATTCGTCAAACAAGCTGATGAAAATATCAGGAGTGTCTTTATTTTCTGTAATGTAATTAGTTACTTTTCAAGACTGATTTTGGATTCAACACCTAATAACTGTTATTTTGTTCCAATTATGTATGATGTTTTCTCCGTCAATATTCGTTACCAAACCATTACCTTTTTGTTTCATTCAATCTCAAAGATATTTATAGCAGTTTTAATATTTTGTCATCTAAATCAATATTCTTATCATCTTATCAGTTAAAAAAATATCTGTGTAGAATGTATGTCAGACAATATATATATATATATATATAGACAATACGTAATGAAAACTCGTGTATGTTCAAATGACTGACCTATGTTTCAATCACTTTACACACGTACAGATTCAGCAATCAACAAATGTCAATTATTCTACTGGCAATGGCATGATGTTGTGTATCCACTTAATTTAAAAGGAGAGCAATGCCCCTTCAATATAGGGTCAAATTTAATTTTAAACTTAATTAGTCATTAATATTAATGAGTAACATAATTCTAATTTTACGAGGCAGGTTTTATTCCAGTTTCAAATTTCATGTGATGAAAGAAGAAACAATACTAGTTTGGTGATACCATTGAAAGTGCACAGCATACCGTCCGTCAAGAAATTAATATCATCAAAAATTAGTGCTCAACTCATGTCACCGTTTGGATATTGAACACTATACATTAACTGAACTTTGGTCATGGGTATATAGACGCCTACAATCCTAAGAAATATTTAAACTTAATCAAGTAAAAGAAAGACTAAATACGGTTCGCATGAAGAAAGCGGCCTTCGCAGTTCAAATAAAGAAAACGATTTTATTTTATTGTCTAAAGCCTTAACGCGTGACACTGATAAATTGTCTCATACGATAATATAAATAATATATATCTTTTATTTCTAACAAACCACTTTTTTGCGATGTACGAAAGTCTACATTTTGTAATGTAATAATGATATTAATAGAATGAAATATAGAACGATTATGTGCAAAGAGTTTCTATAAGCAGGACTAGACCTATATCTGCTGTAACTATATTGATATGTTCATATTATCAAGCACGGACTCAAACTGCGCATCACAAATGATTATGTAGAATGAAGATGATGATGATGATAATAATAATAATAAAAATAATAAGAATAATACTGAGGACTTTTAATACCGCATACCCTTTATACGCTCTAAGCGCATTACAACATCTATAATTATATGACTACAGAAAAAAATTTAAAAAAACAACAAAACAAACTTCATGTCAAACGCAAAATAACAAAAAAATGATTATCGATATACCGACAATTATACACATTTGGGGAAGTACATTACAGAAGTCGCAATTTATTCTCAGTATAAGAATGCTCCGATTAGACAAAGACGTTTCTGAAATTGACAAAGTTAATGCTTGACACAGTAACCTTGACATTTTAGAAATAAAAAGTTTTGAAATATTTCTAGCATGTTTTAGTTTCTTGTTTTATAATCTGCTGCCATCAGATGCGTACAGAAAGAGATAACGTTTTCTGATTAGTATTATCATAATTGTGATTCTTAAACAATGTATACATATGAGTGCACCGTCATATATTCCAATGTCTCTCCAAACGTATATCATGTCATAACACATTTGATACTCTCGTATAATCTCCGTTTCGTATTATAGTAAGTTTCTTAAAATGATTCAAACATTCATCTACTTTTCTTGTAATAAAGTAACTAAATAGAGCTATCTGATCATATAGAAACCTGAATATGTTTATATAATGCGAGGACGGGGGTACATGCTAGCTGTAATTATTTAATTATTTTAATTTAAATTGAGTTTTGACGTCCTTCATTGTCATTTATTTTATTTTTCCTGTGAATAATATATTTTTTTTCTCTCTCTATTTCATCCTTCAACAACATCATTTGTCTGTCTCTTTTTTTGAAATTCAATCTGTCTTATTTCTCATTTCACCATTTATTTACAAGCTCTCTTCTCTCTCCCTCTCATTGTAGTTGCATTTTTCTTTTAAACAGAACCTGCATTAAGTCAAAGTTCTTAATGTTTTAGCTATAACTGTGCAGTGAAAGGCTTTAACGCCCCTCCCTGTGTAATAAACACAATAAGGTGCTACATTTTATTTATCACTTGAAAAACTTTTGGTTGCTTTCAATAAAGATTTATAAAATAATTTATATCAAAATACCTACGACTATTTAACTCCAATAAAGAACACTAAAAGCACCGAGAAAAACTGAATACCATCCTTTTTCACTATGTGTGACTCTACTGGATTTCGACATTCAACACTATGAATAGACTGACCTTTGGTCATGTTTATACAGACGCCCATAATCCTAACTAATATTTAAACTAAATCAAGTAAATGAAAGACTAAATACGATTCACATGAAACATGCGCCCTTTGCAGTTGAAATAAACAAAACCATCCTATGTTATTGTCAATAGCCTGAACGTTTGACACTGATAGATTGTCGCATACAATAATATAAATAATATAAATCTTTTATTTGTAAACAACCACTTTTTTAGCAATGTACGAAAGTTGTTTGCATTCTGTAACGTAAAAATGATATAAAACGATTGGAATATAGAATGATTATGTGCAAATAGTTTCTGTAAGCAGAACTAGACCGATATCTATTGTATCCACATTGATACGTTCATATCATGAAGCACGGACTCAAACTGCGAACAACAAATGATAATATACAATAATAATAATAATAATAATAATAATAATAATAATAATACTAATAATTATGACTTTGAAAACCACCTACTCTTTCGACGCTATAAGCGCTTTACAACATCTTTAATTAAGTGACTACACAAAGAATTTTTTTTTAAGGAATCCATGAAATGTTGGTCACAGCCATTCCAAGAACAAAAAGGTTAACGACCAAGTCCAAGCTGTATCAATACTTTACTGCCTGAGTCGAGGTTTTCTTTGTTGGAGTAAATATTTCAATTATGTCATAGCCAATCTAAACATTGCCAATAACACTAACTATCCGCAACCTTTAAACTTATATTATAAAGATCCATTTTGTTTACTTCATGTCATAAGTAAAATAACAAAAAAAGATTATCGATCTACCGAATAAATTCATATATATTCACCAATAATATACTGAATACCTCATTATGCATGACATAATAATAATAATGAGGTCTTTGTATAGCGCCAAATCTTACGAAGCTCTAAGCGCTTTACACCATCAATAATCATATGACTAAACTACAGAACAACAAATGACAAAAACAATGAAATTGGAAAACATAAAAACATGCTGAAAACATATAAGATACAAAACATGATTATGACACTAAGTTTGTCCCTGCAGTCGAAACAGGTGAGTCTTACGAGCACTCTTAAAAGGGACTACTGTGTCTTTGTGTCTAATTTTAATGGGCAATTCGTTCCACGTAGCCGGGCCCTGGTGTGCAAACGAACGTTGTCCATATGACTTTTTTTTCACCTTGGGAACAATGAGCATACGATTATCAGAAGAAGAGCGTAAGGAACTAGCTGGTGTATACACATGGGTGAGGCTGGATAGGTATGTTGGACTGGAGTCTGTCATTGAAACATAGCACAGAGAACACATTTTGTGTTTGATTCTGTATCGAATTGATAGCCAATGTAGGGTACAGGGCAGTAGTGAGGTGTGCACTGATGGAGATACTCTAAAGATGATCCGTGCATCTGTGTTTTGAACTTTTTGAAGTTTCTGGAGTAAATATTGTGACAAATCAGTTAGAATTGAGTTACAATAGTCCAGTCTTGAAAGTACTAATGAACACACAAGTGTTTTAGTGGCATCAACTGAAAGATATTTACGAATGGAACTGATGCGTCTTAATTCAAGATATGCAGCCTTGCAAATGTTCATGACATGTTGGTGCAATGTGAGATGTTACTGTTATTTATTGTCTGAGGTAAAGGATGTGAATGAGAAAGTCTTTGTGTTGTGATTAGAATAGCCGCAGTTTTATCATTATTCATCTGCAGCTTGTTACATGACATCCATGATTTCACATCAATATGTTTCATTAGAATTGTCAAAGATAACATTTATATTGTACGTGTCTTAAGGACACGACTAATTATCTATATTGCTTAATCTAATTAGCACACTAAATAAAATCCCAATTTAAAATTAATAATTTGTGTTTGTCAACGGAGAAATTTATCAAAGCATTGAACATTAATTAGTACGCTGTATTACACAATTCGTTATTAGTAAACACTATCTCTTCATTACTTCATGGTAACCATACAGCATATCTAAATATGCCACTATTTTCATTTTCCAATGGTTAAATACAGTATATGTTCGACTGTTTAATACCATGAATAGCTAGTGGGAAACTGAACAATATAGCAGCCATAATATTCTTTTCAATTATGTCCACCTTTATATGCAGTAACGTATATAAGATAGAGACACTATTTGTTAATTACAGTGTGTTTCTTGGTGTAGCGATTTTGTATAATTATCTCGATGGGAATATATATGGTGTACGAGTGTGGATGTCTGTTTTCTTATTTGCAACAAGTTCAATAAATAACGAGCAAAGCAGACAAAAAGACAACTGTTACCATGTTGAAGGATTATGGGATGAACATACATGAATCGGAGCTTGAGTGGACGGTGAAAGAATTGAAAACTGCTCTAAGTATAAACATCCAGTCAGCTACTGACGATGTGTCCACACGATGCCACACCATGAATAGTCGCATTGTTTAGTGCAACTGTTATAATGTTTATACTGTTGTTACTATCATTAAATGTATTTATACTTTACTGTATGTCATTTTGTTTAAGTAGCATTTGTCCTCTATTTAATTGATATGAATGAACTAATCTTGTCAAACAAATGACATCAGCAATTGACTTTGTCAAAATTGATTTTCCCATTTGTATATTTAAATGCCACTTTCGATTGCCCCAATTGTTCCTTTCTTGCTATTAGTTATTACCCCATTGTTTAACTGTTCCAAGAAATAGTTTCCCCAG
The DNA here is from genome assembly GCA_030141615.1 of Unio pictorum. Lineage (NCBI taxonomy): Eukaryota > Metazoa > Mollusca > Bivalvia > Unionida > Unionidae > Unio > Unio pictorum. Next base: position 13,964,581 of record JARLTB010000034.1, read on the forward strand.
TTTGTAAATTGTCAATACCTTATTAGTATATCACATTTTGTTATTTACTGTCATTTATAATCCCACCTATTGTACCTGCCAATCAATTATGACCCCATTTCTTTTACCTTCCCATCAATTATGACCCCATTTCTTTTACCTTCCAATCAATTATGACCCCACTTCTTTTACCTTCCCATCAATTATGACCACACTTCTTTTACCTTCCCATCAGTTATTACCACTCTTATTTTACCTTCCAATCAATTATGACCCCGCTTCTTTTACTTTCCAATCAATTATTACCACACATATTTTAGTTTGAAAATAATTACTGCTCCATTTGTTTTACCTTCCTCTACACCTCTACCATATTATAATGTGAAGACCTTGTCATTCGTTCTTTACCAACAAGCACGTTTACGTCAAACTTGAAGGCATATTTCTGGGATTTAACAAAAGACTCTTAGCATATTCAATTCAAATCTTCAATAGCTACACCAGACAAACCATAAATATTATTTGGGGATTTTAAAATAAGTGATCTTGTAATGATTTGTTTTTCAGGACTTAAAATTGCTCGAATTTATGTCTTTCCCTCTTGGGTTATTTTCCATTTGCAATATCGTAAGTTGGTTTATTTCTTATTTTCACTTTCAATTGTAGGGACAAGAATATTTGTCAAATTTTTCAAAGCTTGTTGTGATTTACTCATTTTGTTACTTATTTAAGAGAACATAATCGTCCATGGGATACGAATTTTGATAACTCATTTAATAAAAAATTTCTTTTGAAATTTAAATACCCCTATTTTTTCGGGAATTTATAAATCCCAGGGATCAGATCACATTTTATAAATAAATAAAGTAGAGGTCATTGAAAGCAATTCATGAGGGTACATCATAGCATAAACGGGTTGACTGGCGATCACGTCATGGCGGTTTATTCAAGAACAATGAACGCGTATCAAGAGAATAATCACTGTGAAGAATACCTCAAGATTGTTTGACACCACGATTAAACCTGACTTCATCACACACCTGACCAGAACACGTGTCAGTTGAATAAAATAACAATCATTATTTTGTCTTTCTTTGCAATGACTATAGTATTAGATCAAGTTGAGTATAAATTAAGGATTTCATTTACAGTACAATAAATGCTCATTACCTGTTGATTAATCAAAACCTTATCTCTATCTAGGTTACTGGTAACATGAACACCCTCGATGGCTAAAGACGACAGTATTCCGTCTGTAACTGGTCCTGAGATTAACTATGTTGACAAATCATTTGGGGAAGTACATTACACAAGACGCAATTTGTTCTCAGTAGAAGAACGCTCTGATTAGACAAAGACGTTTCTGAAATAGACAAAGTAAATGCTTGACACAAGCAGCAATAAATATTATAGATCCTATCGATATAATTGTTCATTATTCTCCACAATAAACACAGATTAGACTTTGATGGACCCAATAAATGTATTGCTTTCAATGTATGACAGTAACCTTGACATTTTATGAAAAAAACTTTTAAAATATCTCAACCATGTTTTCATGTCTTGTTTAATAATCTGCTCCAATCAGATGCGTACATAAAGAAATACGGTTCTCTGATTAGTTTTATCATAATTGTGATTCTTAAACATTGTATATATGAATGTACCGTGATGGAAAAGTGAATATGTTCCAATCTCTGTAAAAATTGACATCATGTCATAACACATTTGATATACTCATGTAATGACCGTTTCACATTTCAGCAATTTTCTTAAAATGACGGAAATGATGGAACTATTTGATCACATAGAACCCTGAATATGTTTATTTAAACAGGGGTTTAAATCTAAATTGGGCGTCTTCTTCCTTTTTTGCTTTATTCTTTTCATTGTTCCTGTGAACAATATATCTTCTTATTTTTCTCTCCTTTACATCCTTCAGCAACTTCATTTGTCTGTCTCATTCTCTTGAAACTCAATCTGTCTTTTTTCACGTTTCACCATTAATATTATTCTCTCTCTCTCTCTCTCTCTCTCTCTCTCTCTCTCTCTCTCTCTCTCTCTCATTGCATTTGCATACTTTTTATTTGAAACTGAATCTGCATTGAAACTAATACCATAGTGTTCTAGCTATAGCTGTGTAGTGATAGGGTTTAACTCCCCTCCCCTGGGTAGTATTCAGAAGAAGGTGCTACATTTTATGTATCATTTGAAAAAACATTTGGTTGGTTTCAATAAAGATTTATAAAATAATTTATATCAAAATACCTACGACTATCAAACTCCAATAAAGAACACTAAAAGCACCGAGTGAACCTGAATACCATCCTATTTTACTATTTGTGACTCTACTGGATTGCGACATTAAACACTATGAATAAACTGACCTTTGGTCATGTTTATACAGACGCCCATAATCCTAACTAATATTTAAACTAAATCGAGTAAATGAAAGACTAAATACGATTCACATGAAACATGCGGCCTTTGCAGTTGAAATAAACAAAACCATCCTATGTTATTGTCAATAGCCTGAACGTTTGACACTGATAGATTGTCGCATATAATAATATAAATAATATAAATCTTTTATTTGTAAACAACCACTTTGTTAGCAATGCACGAAAGTAGTGTGCATTCTGTAACGTAATAATGATATTAAACTATTGGAATATAGAATGGTTATGTGCAAATAGTTTCTGTAAGCAGAACTAGACCGATATCTATTGTATGTACATTGATATGTTCATATCATGAAGCACGGACTCAAACTGCGAACAACAAATGATAATATACAATAATAATAATAATAATAATAATAATAATAATAATAATAATAATAATAATGACTTTGAACACCGCCTACTCTTTCGACGCTATAAGCGCTTTACAACATCTTTAATTAAGTGACTACACAAAGAATTTTTTTAAAGGAATCCATGAAATGTTGGTCACAGCCATTCCAAGAACAAAAAGGTTAACGACCAAGTCCAAGCTGTATCAATACTTTACTGCCTGAGTCGAGGTTTTCTTTGTTGGAGTAAATATTTCAATTATGTCATAGCCAATCTAAACACTGTCAATAACACTAACTATCCGCAACCTTTAAACTTACATTATAAAGATCCATTTTGTTTTCTTCATGTCATAAGTAAAATAACAAAACATGATTATCGATATACCGAATAAATTTATATATATTCACCAATAATATACTGAATACCTCATTAAGCATGACATAATAATAATAATGAGGTCTTTGTATAGCGCCTAATCTTACGAAGCTCTAAGCGCTTTACACCATCAATAATCATATGACTAAACTACAGAACAACAAATGACAAAAACAATGAAATTGGAAAACATAAAAACATGCTGAAAACATATAATATACAAAACATGATTATGGCACTAAGTTTGTCCCTGCAGTCGAAACAGGTGAGTCTTACGAGCACTCTTAAAAGGGACTACTGTGTCTTTGTGTCTAATTTTAATGGGCAATTCGTTCCACGTAGCCGGGCCCTGGTGTGCAAACGAACGTTGTCCATATGACTTTTTTTCACCTTGGGAACAGTGAGCATACGATTATCAGAAGAAGAGCGTAAGGAACTAGCTGGTGTATACACATGGGTGAGGCTGGATAGGTATGTTGGACTGGAGTCTGTCATTGAAACATAGCACAGAGAACACATTTTGTGTTTGATTCTGTATCGAATTGATAGCCAATGTAGGGTACAGGGCAGTAGTGAGGTGTGCACTGATGGAGATACTCTAAAGATGATCCGTGCATCTGTGTTTTGAACTTTTTGAAGTTTCTGGAGTAAATATTGTGACAAATCAGTTAGAATTGAGTTACAATAGTCCAGTCTTGAAAGTACTAATGAACACACAAGTGTTTTAGTGGCATCAACTGAAAGATATTTACGAATGGAACTGATGCGTCTCAATTCAAGATATGCAGCCTTGCAAATGTTCATGACATGTTGGTGCAATGTGAGATGTTACTGTTATTTATTGTCTGAGGTAAAGGATGTGAATGAGAAAGTCTTTGTGTTGTGATTAGAATAGCCGCAGTTTTATCATTATTCATCTGCAGCTTGTTACATGACATCCATGATTTCACATCAATATGTTTCATTAGAATTGTCAAAGATAACATTTATATTGTAAGTGTCTTAAGGACACGACTAATTATCTATATTGCTTAATCTAATTAGCACACTAAATAAAATCCCAATTTAAAATTAATAATTTGTGTTTGTCAACGGAGAAATTTATCAAAGCATTGAACATTAATTAGTACGCTGTATTACACAATTCGTTATTAGTAAACACTATCTCTTCATTACTTCATGGTAACCATACAGCATATCTAAATATGCCACTATTTTCATTTTCCAATGGTTAAATACAGTATATGTTCGACTGTTTAATACCATGAATAGCTAGTGGGAAACTGAACAATATGGCAGCCATAATATTCTTTTCAATTATGTCCACCTTTATATGCAGTAACGTATATAAGATAGAGACACTATTTGTTAATTACAGTGTGTTTCTTGGTGTAGCGATTTTGTATATATATCTCGATGGGAATATATATGGTGTACGAGTGTGGATGTCTGTTTTCTTATTTGCAACAAGTTCAATAAATAACGAGCAAAGCAGACAAAAAGACAACTGTTACCATGTTGAAGGATTATGGGATGAACATACATGAATCGGAGCTTGAGTGGACGGTGAAAGAATTGAAAACTGCTCTAAGTATAAACATCCAGTCAGCTACTGACGATGTGTCCACACGATGCCACACCATGAATAGTCGCATTGTTTAGTGCAACTGTTATAATGTTTATACTGTTGTTACTATCATTAAATGTATTCATACTTTACTGTATGTCATTTTGTTTAAGTAGCATTTGTCCTCTATTTAATTGATATGAATGAACTAATCTTGTCAAACAAATGACATCAGCAATTGACTTTGTCAAAATTGATTTTCCCATTTGTATATTTAAATGCCACTTTCGATTGCCCCAATTGTTCCTTTCTTGCTATTAGTTATTACCCCATTGTTTAACTGTTCCAAGAAATAGTTTCCCCAGTTTGCAAATTGTCAATACCTTATTAGTATATCACATTTTGTTATTTACTGTCATTTATAATCCCACCTATTGTACCTGCCAATCAATTATGACCCCATTTCTTTTACCTTCCCATCAATTATGACCCCATTTCTTTTACCTTCCAATCAATTATGACCCCACTTCTTTTACCTTCCCATCAATTATGACCACACTTCTTTTACCTTCCCATCAATTATTACCACTCTTATTTTACCTTCCAATCAATTATGACCCCGCTTCTTTTACTTTCCAATCAATTATTACCACACATATTTTAGTTTGAAAATAATTACTGCTCCATTTGTTTTACCTTCCTCTACACCTCTACCATATTATAATGTGAAGACCTTGTCATTCGTTCTTTACCAACAAGCACGTTTACGTCAAACTTGAAGGCATATTTCTGGGATTTAACAAAAGACTCTTAGCATATTCAATTCAAATCTTCAATAGCTACACCAGACAAACCATAAATATTATTTGGGGATTTTAAAATAAGTGATCTTGTAATGATTTGTTTTTCAGGACTTAAAATTGCTCGAATTTATGTCTTTCCCTCTTGGGTTATTTTCCATTTGCAATATCGTAAGTTGGTTTATTTCTTATTTTCACTTTCAATTGTAGGGACAAGAATATTTGTCAAATTTTTCAAAGCTTGTTGTGATTTACTCATTTTGTTACTTATTTAAGAGAACATAATCGTCCATGGGATACGAATTTTGATAACTCATTTAATAAAAAATTTCTTTTGAAATTTAAATACCCCTATTTTTTCGGGAATTTATAAATCCCAGGGATCAGATCACATTTTATAAATAAATAAAGTAGAGGTCATTGAAAGCAATTCATGAGGGTACATCATAGCATAAACGGGTTGACTGGCGATCACGTCATGGCGGTTTATTCAAGAACAATGAACGCGTATCAAGAGAATAATCACTGTGAAGAATACCTCAAGATTGTTTGACACCACGATTAAACCTGACTTCATCACACACCTGACCAGAACACGTGTCAGTTGAATAAAATAACAATCATTATTTTGTCTTTCTTTGCAATGACTATAGTATTAGATCAAGTTGAGTATAAATTAAGGATTTCATTTACAGTACAATAAATGCTCATTACCTGTTGATTAATCAAAACCTTATCTCTATCTAGGTTACTGGTAACATGAACACCCTCGATGGCTAAAGACGACAGTATTCCGTCTGTAACTGGTCCTGAGATTAACTATGTTGACAAATCATTTGGGGAAGTACATTACACAAGACGCAATTTGTTCTCAGTAGAAGAACGCTCTGATTAGACAAAGACGTTTCTGAAATAGACAAAGTAAATGCTTGACAGAAGCAGCAATAAATATTATAGATCCTATCGATATAATTGTTCATTATTCTCCACAATAAACACAGATTAGACTTTGATGGACCCAATAAATGTATTGCTTTCAATGTATGACAGTAACCTTGACATTTTATGAAAAAAACTTTTAAAATATCTCAACCATGTTTTCATGTCTTGTTTAATAATCTGCTCCAATCAGATGCGTACATAAAGAAATACGGTTCTCTGATTAGTTTTATCATAATTGTGATTCTTAAAACTTGTATATATGAATGTACCGTGATGGAAAAGTGAATATGTTCCAATCTCTGTAAAAATTGACATCATGTCATAACACATTTGATATACTCATGTAATGACCGTTTCACATTTCAGCAATTTTCTTAAAATGACGGAAATGATGGAACTATTTGATCACATAGAACCCTGAATATGTTTATTTAAACAGGGGTTTAAATCTAAATTGGGCGTCTTCTTCCTTTTTTGCTTTATTCTTTTCATTGTTCCTGTGAACAATATATCTTCTTATTTTTCTCTCCTTTACATCCTTCAGCAACTTCATTTGTCTGTCTCATTCTCTTGAAACTCAATCTGTCTTTTTTCACGTTTCACCATTAATATTATTCTCTCTCTCTCTCTCTCTCTCTCTCTCTCTCTCTCTCTCTCTCTCTCTCTCTCTCATTGCATTTGCATACTTTTTATTTGAAACTGAATCTGCATTGAAACTAATACCATAGTGTTCTAGCTATAGCTGTGTAGTGATAGGGTTTAACTCCCCTCCCCTGGGTAGTATTCAGAAGAAGGTGCTACATTTTATGTATCATTTGAAAAAACATTTGGTTGGTTTCAATAAAGATTTATAAAATAATTTATATCAAAATACCTACGACTATCAAACTCCAATAAAGAACACTAAAAGCACCGAGTGAACCTGAATACCATCCTATTTTACTATTTGTGACTCTACTGGATTGCGACATTAAACACTATGAATAAACTGACCTTTGGTCATGTTTATACAGACGCCCATAATCCTAACTAATATTTAAACTAAATCGAGTAAATGAAAGACTAAATACGATTCACATGAAACATGCGGCCTTTGCAGTTGAAATAAACAAAACCATCCTATGTTATTGTCAATAGCCTGAACGTTTGACACTGATAGATTGTCGCATATAATAATATAAATAATATAAATCTTTTATTTGTAAACAACCACTTTGTTAGCAATGCACGAAAGTAGTGTGCATTCTGTAACGTAATAATGATATTAAACTATTGGAATATAGAATGGTTATGTGCAAATAGTTTCTGTAAGCAGAACTAGACCGATATCTATTGTATGTACATTGATATGTTCATATCATGAAGCACGGACTCAAACTGCGAACAACAAATGATAATATACAATAATAATAATAATAATAATAATAATAATAATAATAATAATAATAATAATGACTTTGAACACCGCCTACTCTTTCGACGCTATAAGCGCTTTACAACATCTTTAATTAAGTGACTACACAAAGAATTTTTTTAAAGGAATCCATGAAATGTTGGTCACAGCCATTCCAAGAACAAAAAGGTTAACGACCAAGTCCAAGCTGTATCAATACTTTACTGCCTGAGTCGAGGTTTTCTTTGTTGGAGTAAATATTTCAATTATGTCATAGCCAATCTAAACATTGTCAATAACACTAACTATCCGCAACCTTTAAACTTACATTATAAAGATCCATTTTGTTTTCTTCATGTCATAAGTAAAATAACAAAACATGATTATCGATATACCGAATAAATTTATATATATTCACCAATAATATACTGAATACCTCATTAAGCATGACATAATAATAATAATGAGGTCTTTGTATAGCGCCTAATCTTACGAAGCTCTAAGCGCTTTACACCATCAATAATCATATGACTAAACTACAGAACAACAAATGACAAAAACAATGAAATTGGAAAACATAAAAACATGCTGAAAACATATAATATACAAAACATGATTATGACACTAAGTTTGTCCCTGCAGTCGAAACAGGTGAGTCTTACGAGCACTCTTAAAAGGGACTACTGTGTCTTTGTGTCTAATTTTAATGGGCAATTCGTTCCACGTAGCCGGGCCCTGGTGTGCAAACGAACGTTGTCCATATGACTTTTTTTTCACCTTGGGAACAGTGAGCATACGATTATCAGAAGAAGAGCGTAAGGAACTAGCTGGTGTATACACATGGGTGAGGCTGGATAGGTATGTTGGACTGGAGTCTGTCATTGAAACATAGCACAGAGAACACATTTTGTGTTTGATTCTGTATCGAATTGATAGCCAATGTAGGGTACAGGGCAGTAGTGAGGTATGCACTGATGGAGATACTCTAAAGATGATCCGTGCATCTGTGTTTTGAACTTTTTGAAGTTTCTGGAGTAAATATTGTGACAAATCAGTTAGAATTGAGTTACAATAGTCCAGTCTTGAAAGTACTAATGAACACACAAGTGTTTTAGTGGCATCAACTGAAAGATATTTACGAATGGAACTGATGCGTCTCAATTCAAGATATGCAGCCTTGCAAATGTTCATGACATGTTGGTGCAATGTGAGATGTTACTGTTATTTATTGTCTGAGGTAAAGGATGTGAATGAGAAAGTCTTTGTGTTGTGATTAGAATAGCCGCAGTTTTATCATTATTCATCTGCAGCTTGTTACATGACATCCATGATTTCACATCAATATGTTTCATTAGAATTGTCAAAGATAACATTTATATTGTACGTGTCTTAAGGACACGACTAATTATCTATATTGCTTAATCTAATTAGCACACTAAATAAAATCCCAATTTAAAATTAATAATTTGTGTTTGTCAACGGAGAAATTTATCAAAGCATTGAACATTAATTAGTACGCTGTATTACACAATTCGTTATTAGTAAACACTATCTCTTCATTACTTCATGGTAACCATACAGCATATCTAAATATGCCACTATTTTCATTTTCCAATGGTTAAATACAGTATATGTTCGACTGTTTAATACCATGAATAGCTAGTGGGAAACTGAACAATATGGCAGCCATAATATTCTTTTCAATTATGTCCACCTTTATATGCAGTAACGTATATAAGATGGAGACACTATTTGTTAATTACAGTGTGTTTCTTGGTGTAGCGATTTTGTATATATATATCTCGATGGGAATATATATGGTGTACAAGTGTGGATGTCTGTTTTCTTATTTGCAACAAGTTCAATAAATAACGAGCAAAGCAGACAAAAAGACAACTGTTACCATGTTGAAGGATTATGGGATGAACATACATGAATCGGAGCTTGAGTGGACGGTGAAAGAATTGAAAACTGCTCTAAGTATAAACATCCAGTCAGCTACTGACGATGTGTCCACACGATGCCACACCATGAATAGTCGCATTGTTTAGTGCAACTGTTATAATGTTTATACTGTTGTTACTATCATTAAATGTATTCATACTTTACTGTATGTCATTTTGTTTAAGTAGCATTTGTCCTCTATTTAATTGATATGAATGAACTAATCTTGTCAAACAAATGACATCAGCAATTGACTTTGTCAAAATTGATTTTCCCATTTGTATATTTAAATGCCACTTTCGATTGCCCCAATTGTTCCTTTCTTGCTATTAGTTATTACCCCATTGTTTAACTGTTCCAAGAAATAGTTTCCCCAGTTTGTAAATTGTCAATACCTTATTAGTATATCACATTTTGTTATTTACTGTCATTTATAATCCCACCTATTGTACCTGCCAATCAATTATGACCCCATTTCTTTTACCTTCCCATCAATTATGACCCCATTTCTTTTACCTTCCAATCAATTATGACCCCACTTCTTTTACCTTCCCATCAATTATGACCACACTTCTTTTACCTTCCCATCAATTATTACCACTCTTATTTTACCTTCCAATCAATTATGACCCCGCTTCTTTTACTTTCCAATCAATTATTACCACACATATTTTAGTTTGAAAATAATTACTGCTCCATTTGTTTTACCTTCCTCTACACCTCTACCATATTTTAATGTGAAGACCTTGTCATTCGTTCTTTACCAACAAGCACGTTTACGTCAAACTTGAAGGCATATTTCTGGGATTTAACAAAAGACTCTTAGCATATTCAATTCAAATCTTCAATAGCTACACCAGACAAACCATAAATATTATTTGGGGATTTTAAAATAAGTGATCTTGTAATGATTTGTTTTTCAGGACTTAAAATTGCTCGAATTTATGTCTTTCCCTCTTGGGTTATTTTCCATTTGCAATATCGTAAGTTGGTTTATTTCTTATTTTCACTTTCAATTGTAGGGACAAGAATATTTGTCAAATTTTTCAAAGCTTGTTGTGATTTACTCATTTTTGTTACTTATTTAAGAGAACATAATCGTCCATGGGATACGAATTTTGATAACTCATTTAATAAAACATTTCTTTTGAAATATTAAATACCCCTATTTTTTCGGGAATTTATAAATCCCAGGGATAAGATCACATTTTATAAATAAATAAAGTAGAGGTCATTGAAAGCAATTCATGAGGGTACATCATAGCATAAACGGGTTGACTGGCGATCACGTCATGGCGGTTTATTCAAGAACAATGAACGCGTATCAAGAGGATAATCACTGTGAAGAATACCTCAAGATTGTTTGACACCACGATTAAACCTGACTTCATCACACACCTGACCAGAACACGTGTCAGTTGAAGGAATACCATTTTTTAAAATAACAATCATTATTTTGTCTTTCTTTGCAATGACTATAGTATTAGATCAAGTTGAGTATAAATTAAGGATTTCATTTACAGTACAATAAATGCTCATTACCTGTTGATTAATCAAAACCTTATCTCTATCTAGGTTACTGGTAACATGAACACCCTCGATGGCTAAAGACGACAGTATTCCGTCTGTAACTGGTCCTGAGATTAACTATGTTGACAAATCATTTGGGGAAGTACATTACACAAGACGCAATTTGTTCTCAGTAGAAGAACGCTCTGATTAGACAAAGACGTTTCTGAAATAGACAAAGTAAATGCTTGACACAAGCAGCAATAAATATTATAGATCCTATCGATATAATTGTTCATTATTCTCCACAATAAACACAGATTAGACTTTGATGGACCCAATAAATGTATTGCTTTCAATGTATGACAGTAACCTTGACATTTTATGAAAAAAACTTTTAAAATATCTCAACCATGTTTTCATGTCTTGTTTAATAATCTGCTCCAATCAGATGCGTACATAAAGAAATACGGTTCTCTGATTAGTTTTATCATAATTGTGATTCTTAAACATTGTATATATGAATGTACCGTGATGGAAAAGTGAATATGTTCCAATCTCTGTAAAAATTGACATCATGTCATAACACATTTGATATACTCATGTAATGACCGTTTCACATTTCAGCAATTTTCTTAAAATGACGGAAATGATGGAACTATTTGATCACATAGAACCCTGAATATGTTTATTTAAACAGGGGTTTAAATCTAAATTGGGCGTCTTCTTCCTTTTTTGCTTTATTCTTTTCATTGTTCCTGTGAACAATATATCTTCTTATTTTTCTCTCCTTTACATCCTTCAGCAACTTCATTTGTCTGTCTCATTCTCTTGAAACTCAATCTGTCTTTTTTCACGTTTCACCATTAATATTATTCTCTCTCTCTCTCTCTCTCTCTCTCTCTCTCTCTCTCTCTCTCTCTCTCTCTCATTGCATTTGCATACTTTTTATTTGAAACTGAATCTGCATTGAAACTAATACCATAGTGTTCTAGCTATAGCTGTGTAGTGATAGGGTTTAACTCCCCTCCCCTGGGTAGTATTCAGAAGAAGGTGCTACATTTTATGTATCATTTGAAAAAACATTTGGTTGGTTTCAATAAAGATTTATAAAATAATTTATATCAAAATACCTACGACTATCAAACTCCAATAAAGAACACTAAAAGCACCGAGTGAACCTGAATACCATCCTATTTTACTATTTGTGACTCTACTGGATTGCGACATTAAACACTATGAATAAATTGACCTTTGGTCATGTTTATACAGACGCCCATAATCCTAACTAATATTTAAACTAAATCGAGTAAATGAAAGACTAAATACGATTCACATGAAACATGCGGCCTTTGCAGTTGAAATAAACAAAACCATCCTATGTTATTGTCAATAGCCTGAACGTTTGACACTGATAGATTGTCGCATATAATAATATAAATAATATAAATCTTTTATTTGTAAACAACCACTTCGTTAGCAATGCACGAAAGTAGTGTGCATTCTGTAACGTAATAATGATATTAAACTATTGGAATATAGAATGGTTATGTACAAATAGTTTCTGTAAGCAGAACTAGACCGATATCTATTGTATGTACATTGATATGTTCATATCATGAAGCACGGACTCAAACTGCGAACAACAAATGATAATATACAATAGTAATAATAATAATAATAATAATAATAATAATAATAATAATAATAATAATGACTTTGAACACCGCCTACTCTTTCGACGCTATAAGCGCTTTACAACATCTTTAATTAAGTGACTACAGAAAGAATTTTTTTAAAGGAATCCATGAAATGTTGGTCACAGCCATTCCAAGAACAAAAAGGTTAACGACCAAGTCCAAGCTGTATCAATACTTTACTGCCTGAGTCGAGGTTTTCTTTGTTGGAGTAAATATTTCAATTATGTCATAGCCAATCTAAACATTGTCAATAACACTAACTATCCGCAACCTTTAAACTTACATTATAAAGATCCATTTTGTTTTCTTCATGTCATAAGTAAAATAACAAAACATGATTATCGATATACCGAATAAATTTATATATATTCACCAATAATATACTGAATACCTCATTAAGCATGACATAATAATAATAATGAGGTCTTTGTATAGCGCCTAATCTTACGAAGCTCTAAGCGCTTTACACCATCAATAATCATATGACTAAACTACAGAACAACAAATGACAAAAACAATGAAATTGGAAAACATAAAAACATGCTGAAAACATATAATATACAAAACATGATTATGACACTAAGTTTGTCCCTGCAGTCGAAACAGGTGAGTCTTACGAGCACTCTTAAAAGGGACTACTGTGTCTTTGTGTCTAATTTTAATGGGCAATTCGTTCCACGTAGCCGGGCCCTGGTGTGCAAACGAACGTTGTCCATATGACTTTTTTTTCACCTTGGGAACAGTGAGCATACGATTATCAGAAGAAGAGCGTAAGGAACTAGCTGGTGTATACACATGGGTGAGGCTGGATAGGTATGTTGGACTGGAGTCTGTCATTGAAACATAGCACAGAGAACACATTTTGTGTTTGATTCTGTATCGAATTGATAGCCAATGTAGGGTACAGGGCAGTAGTGAGGTATGCACTGATGGAGATACTCTAAAGATGATCCGTGCATCTGTGTTTTGAACTTTTTGAAGTTTCTGGAGTAAATATTGTGACAAATCAGTTAGAATTGAGTTACAATAGTCCAGTCTTGAAAGTACTAATGAACACACAAGTGTTTTAGTGGCATCAACTGAAAGATATTTACGAATGGAACTGATGCGTCTCAATTCAAGATATGCAGCCTTGCAAATGTTCATGACATGTTGGTGCAATGTGAGATGTTACTGTTATTTATTGTCTGAGGTAAAGGATGTGAATGAGAAAGTCTTTGTGTTGTGATTAGAATAGCCGCAGTTTTATCATTATTCATCTGCAGCTTGTTACATGACATCCATGATTTCACATCAATATGTTTCATTAGAATTGTCAAAGATAACATTTATATTGTAAGTGTCTTAAGGACACGACTAATTATCTATATTGCTTAATCTAATTAGCACACTAAATAAAATCCCAATTTAAAATTAATAATTTGTGTTTGTCAACGGAGAAATTTATCAAAGCATTGAACATTAATTAGTACGCTGTATTACACAATTCGTTATTAGTAAACACTATCTCTTCATTACTTCATGGTAACCATACAGCATATCTAAATATGCCACTATTTTCATTTTCCAGTGGTTAAATACAGTATATGTTCGACTGTTTAATACCATGAATAGCTAGTGGGAAACTGAACAATATGGCAGCCATAATATTCTTTTCAATTATGTCCACCTTTATATGCAGTAACGTATATAAGATAGAGACACTATTTGTTAATTACAGTGTGTTTCTTGGTGTAGCGATTTTGTATATATATCTCGATGGGAATATATATGGTGTACAAGTGTGGATGTCTGTTTTCTTATTTGCAACAAGTTCAATAAATAACGAGCAAAGCAGACAAAAAGACAACTGTTACCATGTTGAAGGATTATGGGATGAACATACATGAATCGGAGCTTGAGTGGACGGTGAAAGAATTGAAAACTGCTCTAAGTATAAACATCCAGTCAGCTACTGACGATGTGTCCACACGATGCCACACCATGAATAGTCGCATTGTTTAGTGCAACTGTTATAATGTTTATACTGTTGTTACTATCATTAAATGTATTCATACTTTACTGTATGTCATTTTGTTTAAGTAGCATTTGTCCTCTATTTAATTGATATGAATGAACTAATCTTGTCAAACAAATGACATCAGCAATTGACTTTGTCAAAATTGATTTTCCCATTTGTATATTTAAATGCCACTTTCGATTGCCCCAATTGTTCCTTTCTTGCTATTAGTTATTACCCCATTGTTTAACTGTTCCAAGAAATAGTTTCCCCAGTTTGTAAATTGTCAATACCTTATTAGTATATCACATTTTGTTATTTACTGTCATTTATAATCCCACCTATTTTACCTGCCAATCAAGTATTACCCCACTTATTTTACCTTCCAATCAATTATGACCCCGCTTCTTTTACCTTCGAATCAGTTATGACCACACTTCATTTACCTTCCAATCAGTTATTACCACTCTTATTTTACCTTCCAATCAATTATGACCCCGCTTCTTTTTCTTTCCAATCAATTTAATATTACCACACATGTTTTAGTTTGAAAATAATTACTGCTCCATTAGTTTTACCTTCCTCTACACCTATACCATATTTTAATGTGAAGATTTTGTCATTCGTTCTTTAACAACAAGCACGTTTACGTTAAACTTGAAGGTATATTTCTGGGATTTAACAAAAGACTCTTAGCATATTCAATTCAAATCTTCAATAGCTACACCAGAAACGCAATCAATATTATTTGGGGATTTTAAAATAAGTGATCTTGTAATGAATTGTTTTTCAGGACTTAAAATTGCTCGAATTTATGTCTTTACCTCTTGGGTTATTTTCCATTTGCAATATCGTAAGTTGGTTTATTTCTTATTTTCACTTTCAATTGTAGGGACAAGAATATTTGTCAAATTTTTCAAAGCTTGTTGTGATTTACTCATTTTGTTACTTATTTAAGAGAACATAATCGTCCATGGGATACGAATTTTGATAACTCATTTAATAAAAAATTTCTTTTGAAATTTAAATACCCCTATTTTTTCAGGGAGTTTATAAATCCAAGTAATCAGATAACATTTTATAAATAAATAAAGTAGAGGTCATTGAAAAGCAATTCATGAGGGTACATCATGGCATAAGCGGGTTGACTTGCGATCACGTCATGGCGGTTTATTCAAGAACAATGAACGCGTATCAGGAGGATAATCACTGTGAAGAATATCTCAAGATTCTTTGACACCACGATTAAACCTGATTTCATCACACACCTGACCAGAACACGTGTCAGTTTAAGGAATACCATTTTTTAAAATAACAATCATTATTTTGTCTTTCTTTGCAATGGCTATAGTATTAGATCAAGTTGAGTATAAATTAAGGATTTCATTTACAGTACAAGAAATGCTCATTACTTGTTGATTAATCAAAACCTTATCTCTATCTAGATTACTGGTAACATGAACACCCTCGATGGCTAAAGACGACAGTATTCCGTCTGTAACTGGTCCTGAGATTAACTATGTTGACAAATCATTTGGGGAAGTACATTACACAAGACGTAATTGATTCTTAGTAGAAGAACGCTCTGATTAGACAAAGACGTTTCTGAAATAGACAAAGTAAATGCTTGACACAAGCAGCAATAAATATTATAGATCCTATCGATATAATTGTTCATTATTCTCCACAATAAACACAGATTAGACTTTGATGGACCCAATAAATGTATTGCTCTCACTGTATGACAGTAACCTTGACATTTTAGAAAAAAAACTTTTAAAATATCTCAACCATGTTTTCATGTCTTGTTTAATAATCTGCTCCAATCAGATGCGTACAGAAAGAGATACGGTTCTCTGATTAGTTTTATCATAATTGTGATTCTTAAACATTTTATATATGAATGTACCGTGATGGAAAAGTGAATATGTTCCAACCTCTATAAAAATTGACATCATGTCATAACACATTTGATATACTCATATAATGACCGTTTCACATTTCAGCAGTTTTCTTAAAATGACGGAAATAATGGAACTATCTGATCACATGGAACCCTGAATATATATATATATATATATATATATATATATATATATATATATATATATATATATATATATATATATATATATATATATTTAAACCGGGGTTTAAATCTAAATTGGGCGTCTTCTTCCTTTTTTGCTTTATTCTTTTCATTGTTCCTGTGAACAATATATCTTCTTATTTTTCTCTCCTTTACATCCTTCAGCAACTTCATTTGTCTGTCTCATTCTCTTGAAACTCAATCTGTCTTTTTTCACGTTTCACCTTCTATTTTATTTTCACTCTCTCTTCTCTCATTGTATTTGCATCCTTTTCATTTAAATCTGAATCTGCATTAAAACTAATAATGTTTTAGCTATAACTGTGTAGTGAAAGGCTTTAACGCCTGTCCCCTTGGTAGTATTCAGAACAAGGTTCTATATTTTGTTTAACATTTGAAAAACTTTTGATTGTTTTCACTAAAGATTTATAAAATATTTTAAATCAAAATACCAGGGACTATCAAACTGCATTAAAGAACACTAAAAGCACCAAGTGAACCCGAATACCATAATATTTTACTATTTTTGACTCTACTCGATTGAGACTTTGAATATTATCAATACACTGACCTTTGGTCATGGGTATATAGACGCCCAGTATCCTAACACATATTTAAACTTGATCAAGTAAATGAAAGACTGAATACAGTTAACATGCACAATGCGGCTTTTGCAGTTCAAATAAAGAAAACCATCCTGTATTATTGTCAATAGCCTGAACGTTGCACACTGATAGATTGTCTGATACGATAACATAAATAATATAAATCTGTTATTTCTAAACAAACGCTGTGTTAGCGATGAACGAAAGCCTGCATTTTGTAACGTTATAATGATATTAAAAGAATGGAATATAGAACGATCATGTGCAAATAGTTTCTATAAGCAGAACTAGACCGATATCTACTGTATCTACACTGATATGTTCATATCATGAAGCATGGATGCTATACCGATATATACTGTATCTATATTGACATGTTCATATCATGAATCATGGATACTAGACCGATATATACTGTATCTATAGTAACATGTTCATATCATCAAGCATGGCTACTAGACCGATATCTACTGTATCTATATTGAAATGTTTACATCATGAATCATGGATACTAGACCGATATCTACTGTATCTATACTGACATATTCATATCATCAAGTATGGATACTAGACCGATATCTACTGTATCTATATTGACATGTTTATATCATGAATCATTAATACTAGACCGATATCTACTGTATCTATACTGACATGTTCATATCAGCAAGCATGGATACTTGACCGATATCTACTGTATGTATATTGACATGTTTATATCATGAAGCATTGATACTAGACTGATATCTATTGTATCTATATTGACATGTTCATATCGTGAAACATGGATTATAGACCGATATCTACTGTATCTATATTGACATGTTTATATCATGAATCATGGATACTAGATCGATATCTACTGTATCTATATTGACATGTTCATATGATGAAGCATGGATAATAGACCGATATCTACTGTATCTATATTGACATGTTTATATCATGAATCATGGATACTAGATCGATATCTACTGTATCTATATTGACATGTTCATATGATGAAGCATGGATAATAGACCGATATCTACTGTATCTATATTGACATGTTTATATCATGAATCATGGATACTAGACCGATATCTGCTGTTTATATACTGACATGTTCATATCATCAAGCATGGATAATAGACCGATATCTACTGTATCTATATTAACATGTTTATATCATGAAGCATGGATACTAGACCGATATCTATTGTATCTGTATTGACATGTTCATATCATGAAGCATGGATACTAGACCGATATCTACTGTATCTATATTGACATGTTTATATCATCAAGCATGGATACTAGACCGATATCTACTGTTTATATACTGACATGTTCATATCATCAAGCATGGATTCAAACTGCGAAACAAAAATGATTATATACTTTAAATTAAGATCACAATTCTTAAAGAATGTTGATTCGTAAACATTTTCCTGTCGAAAGAAACCATAGTCAACATTTTTATCCAAACATTCTACCATAAATTTATTTTAAACCTAACACCATCTTCTGGCAGTGTCTAAATGTACGCGACCACGCGCGAGATGTAGCCAAAGAGTTTTTCAAAGGAAGAGTTTATAAATATGGAGATACATTTTATATATGTCTTTTGGATGGTCGTTAAGATCTGCTAAAAAATCAACATATTGCTCAGCTGAAAGACCTTGTGCACCAAACATTTGAAATCCATGAATATTTTGTTTTATATAGGTTGAATTACTTATGTCTTCCCTAAGTATAACCTTAAGAGACGAATTATCTGAAAATCGCCACTATTGAATATCCTAAAGGTTTCCACATCTTATTTATTTCTAACCTATCGCATTAATGGGCTACAAGTGAGTATTTATCTTTTCGAATGTGAATCGTACACCCATTGAATTAAAATGTTTAGCATGATAAAAATTAAAATTTTATAAACCCAGTTACAAATGTACAGATCTGATAAGAACATAGGTTAATAACTTTTGCAAAAGTCTCATTAATATTTAAGAGTTTTTATCAAATGATTATGCTGATGTAATATTTGATTTTTTCAGTTAATTAATTAACATTTCCTTATTTATCAGAAAGTTTATTCATTTAGAAAATATATCGTAGATGCTTCATATCTAGCGGGAAAGGTTACGATTTATAAAACTCCAATAACCATGGACCGACAACATTTATATGATTCGGATATATTGACAGGGTGTGTCTTTGATATAATAGTTAACAGGTAAATACATGCAAAAAATACAGAAAAGTGTGGGTTAGGAGCAATGTTTTCATGAAATTGAAATTCACTTTCCTTTGGAACTCTTCCCTGTTCCTGGTGATTGATTTAAGATCTCTAGTGAAAGCAGCACATTATCTATCCAATGTTTTATAAAGTGGAGAACCATGTTCTGAATCCTACCGGGAGGAGGGGGTTAAAGTCTGTCATAACACAAGCAAAGCTAAAAATTACGGCATTAAACTTTGTTTGTTTGCTTGTTTGATTAGGATTTTTAACGTAGCTTTAACCATTGTTCAGTCATATTGCTACGATGTCTGCAGTGAGGCAGTTTATAGTGGTGTCTAGCACTGGGGCATCATGCGACACCAGGCCAACAAATCATAACACTAACCTCTTAATACTGAGCGTCAAACGAGGCAGCTGTTAATACCATTTTTGTAAGTCTTTCGTATGACGCAGCCGAAAATCGAACCCACGAACTCCCGCTTCCGTGGCGGACTCTCTAACTACTAGGCCAACGGAGCGGTTCAAAATGACGGCATTAGACGTAATACAGGTTATGTTTTAGAATGAAATGATACAAGTGCAAATGTAGAAGGAAAAGTGTGTGCAAGTTAAAGTTAGAACAAAACGAAGAAATATCTATGCAATTTCATACAGAAGAAAAAGGGGCAAATATGTATGTTGAGAGATGAAATGGGGAGAATTAGATAAATAGGAGAATGTTATTTCAAAAGCAAGGTGAGAAATAAGAGGGAGAAAAGGAAAAATGGAAATTAAATTTAGGTTAAAAGTATTAGAGCTAGCAGTTGGAAAGTACATCCCCCGCCTTATATACACATAATGAGGTTTTGATGTTATGTTGATGTTATTAGTCTCATGACACGTGACAATCAGAATAGTGTTGTCGTCACTCATCAATGGCATCCGTGTGATACAAAGTCATGACATAGCTGGTGACAAGGCTGTTGGTAATCCACTTGTAACTAACAATCCTTGTTTGACTCAGAAAGTAGATTCTACTGATAAAAATTTTTCTGTTATACAGTATACACAGCTTTGTGCAGTTACCCGAGCAAAGGCAAAACAGTTCTTGGGAATGTAAGACAATAAGAGAGTCAGATTATATTAGTGGTACCCTGAGATGCAGATGTTATAAATGTTAATATTGGTAGCCACGTTAATCTTGCAGTTAATTTAGTTAAATTTATCCCATATAGTAGCTTTTTCAGTGATGGAATGAAAACGGAATGTAGTGTCCTTGGACTAACAAATCCTGGAATTCAGAATTTATGAATAATCTGGACTGGACAACTGGACAAATTTACACATGCAGCGACGAGAAATGAAACAGTCTTTTCCTGAATATGGGTAATTGCTTCTAGATGTTACAAGAACAAATATGTCTATTATAACAGATGCAGTTGTAAATTCCACGCCTGTAAACAGCACCCATGCATGACGAACACTCTCAAAAAGGAATATTTGAATCAAAACTCAGTATTTGCTTTCACAGAACAGTAACTACAATTCACCATGTATATTTGTACCGAAATCGGAAAAAGTCAAAGAGCAAAGGAAATTATGTCATTCTTGACTTCAGATATACTTTATCCATATAAATTCATGCTGTTTGGGATGAGAGTTTCACCTTATACTTTTCAACGTTTAATGAATATGATTATATCTGTTCTAGTTGATTGTAACGCTTACATCGATGATGTCATCATTCACATCTGAACCTGGAAATATCACGTACTGACATTATGGAAATTGGTTGACAGACTTACCGATGCAATTTTAATAATTAGTTTTGTCAGAAGTGAGTTTTGTAACTCTTGTGTCACATTTATAAGCTATACCGTGGGACATGGACAATTTAAACCTATATACGGTACAGTCAGAGCTATCTCTATAAGTTATTTGTTCTTTTCAGTAAAATGCAACTGATGTGATTTTCGGTTATATCTGGATAAAATGGGAAATGTGTTCCAATATTTCCATAATTGCTGAACGCCAGAAAAATGTATTTAGCCAGAAAACCAAAATGCATTGGACTGAAAATGTCAAGAGGCCTTTTGTAAGTTGATGACCATATTAAAGACTGCACTAGTCCTACACCAGTCTTTTCAGTAAATCAGTATACGTATTTGTTGATTAAAGTGATGTTGGTGCTGGTGCAGTATTATTTCAAGAAGACCCAAATGGTGTAAATCATCTATAGTGCGTTTTATCTATTAAGAAACTAAATAAAATCCAGTGAAAATATTCTACAATCGAGACGTGCTTGTCCTTATTGTTTTGCGCGGTCATGTGCATATTACCTCCCCTTCTCCAATTATCGTGTTTACTTATCACAACCTTCTTTGTTTCATTCATTGGCAAGTTCACGGAAGATCAGAGATTATTAAGGAGAAGTTAGATATTCCAGAAATAAAATATTTTAGGCGATTTAAATAAATATATATGTGTTGCTGGTGAACTGTTGCATATGTCAGACTCAATACAATAATATCGAGTAGTAAAATCAATAGTAGTAACATCAATAGTAGTAAAATCAATAGCGCATGGAAAACTCATATGTATCCTAAAGATATTACATTAGGGAATGTATTCATCATTCCTGACTCTTATTATTTTATTAATTGTGATTTGGGGGAGATTTTTCGGAAGGATCGAAACGAATGAAATTTGGAAAATTCATGACGACATTATAAACAAATTCTTTACTTGTAATCACTGTATACAATTATTTAACGAAAATGTCATTAGTAGTGAGTAAACAATGTAGGTAGGAAAAGACAACTTGCGCATGCAAAACATTTATTATCATGACTGAACTTTCCTGGACCATACGATTTATCCTGCATTTTTAATAATTAGTTTATCCAGAATAGGGAACAAAAGGAACGAATGCAAACGATGATTCATTTGCACATATCTAGCAATCTTACCAATCTTTATGCTACATTGTCACATGAAAATATTCAAATTAGCTCTTTTCTGTCAGAAATGAATGTATAAAATAGGGGATGGTGGCAGTGTTGGTTAAGTATAAAAGCTGACAGTTGTTCAATGAATTAAACTGATGCCCACAGTCAAATAAAACTCCAGTTGCTACCGAAACATCTAGCTGGTTTGTCATATCTTTTAAAATATAATTCATTCAACGTTTCAGCATCGAAATTCATTCTCTTTTAAAAGACTTTATATATTTATATATGTCTATATTTATATATTTATATATTTATATATTTATATATGTCTATATTTATATATTTATATATTTATATATTTATATATGTCTATATTTATATATTTATATATGTCTATATTTATATATTTATATATTTATATATGTCTATATTTATATATTTATATATTTATATATTTATATATGTCTATATTTATATATTTATATATTTATATATTTATATATTTATATATTTATATATTTATATATGTCTATATTTATATATTTATATATTTATATATTTATATATTTATATATGTCTATATTTATATATTTATATATTTATATATTTATATATTTATATATTTATATATGTCTATATTTATATATTTATATATTTATATATTTATATATTTATATATTTATATATGTCTATATTTATATATTTATATATTTATATATTTATATATTTATATATTTATATATGTCTATATTTATATATTTATATATTTATATATTTATACATTTATATATTTATATATGTCTATATTTATATATTTATATATTTATATATTTATATATGTCTATATTTATATATTTATCTATAGATAGATAGATAGATAGATAGATAGATAGATAGATAGATAGATAGATAGATAGATAGATAGATAGATAGATAGATAGATAGTAATACATTTTAGTCACCTGATTGGTAAGTCTACCTATTCCGAATGCAGTAGACATAATTATTCGGAGGCAACAAGAAAGGTCGTAGGCTGAAAAAAAATCTAATAATCTTTATACAACCACTTAGTCCAGTTTTAACTTTTGGAAGACATGTAAGGGCTAAAAATTAAAAACTACACAAATAAACGCACACAGACACACACATGAAGCTCAGGTTACAAAACTGCCTAATTTTGACTACGTATTACAAATTTTTCTGGCAGGAAATACTGCCAGAGCTATATTTTGTGTTTCTTTTTCAATTTCTGTACCAGAAAATGACCCAATACATTAAAGACAGAATATATCGGACTTCAGCCCATTTCCGGTGCACGATATGGACGAGAAGAAAATATGTATGATTGCTTCTACCAAGTACATTGTATCAACCATGTATATGAATGTAGTTTTAATAATCCCTTCACAGATATTACAATGGTCGCACACGAAAGCTACTTCGAATGTACAAATGTTCGTAGTG
The DNA here is from genome assembly GCA_030141615.1 of Unio pictorum. NCBI lineage: Eukaryota > Metazoa > Mollusca > Bivalvia > Unionida > Unionidae > Unio > Unio pictorum. Next base: position 13,988,896 of record JARLTB010000034.1, read on the forward strand.
CAACAAAGTCCTCTTAAAAGACAAATGTTACGAAACCACATCTGATCACACCAGGCCTTGATTTAACAATCACGTGCTATCAAATATCAAAGATGAATATGGCCAGACACTTGTTACTCTGCATGCGAGAACCAATGAAAATAAAACGTATGATCATGTGACAACATGATCAGATGATGTGTACAACAAACGCTATGTGATGACATATATTGAGACAAATTAATCTTGTGACCAGGGGCGACTGCAAAACATTTTTTTCCTCACACTACACATCAATAATGAGTCTGTCACAATTTGACTTGTTATTCTCACTACCGAATTTTCTCTCTCGGCTTCTTTTAATATAAAGAGAACGAATTAGAAGAGCACAAAACGAATACACCTTGAAGCCATTAAACTGCGAATATCAACGATGCACATTCTAAATCAATTACTTTGGTCAAAGGTGTACTTGGTTTAAGATCTTACCACCATATCACTGGAAAATCTAATACATAAGATCAAGTGTGAATACTAAATTGATCAAACGCTTAAGAGAACATAAGAGAGCAAGGTAATAATAAAGAAGAAAAGACTTTGCAAAAGAGTGACACAAATATTTCATGACCTTTGCCGTATTGCAAAGAATATACCGATGTATCTAATTACCGATATATAAACAACCTACAGATCCAAGAGTGTATTGTGTGAATGACCTTTGTCCATATTTGAGGGCAGGATTTTGGGCGAACCTGACTAATTTCACTTTTAATCATGTATGATTAGAGCACTGCTTTTTCTCTTGGTAAAAACATGATCTACCTGATCTTTGTCAGGCAGTTTGTTAAAGTTGTAGGAAACACACGTCAACTGGTTTAAGAATATATTGGCAATTTCTACTGTCAAAAGTCAGGTGTTTCCCCCCCCCCTCTCTCTCTCTCTCTCTCTCTCTCTCTCTCTCTCTCTCTCTCTCTCTCTCTCTATATATATATATATATATATATATATATATATATATATATATATATATATATATATATATATATATTTATATATTGTTATGTTTATTCGATATTAATTATTTTTTTTAAATGTCAGATCCAAATTTGTCATTTTGGGTTTAAAAATCATTAATTGGAAGATATCTATTCTGGAAAATTCAGGCTGACCTAGACTCTATTTGTAAACAATAGGGTTGACCTAATTTATGACCCTGCTTTAGACAGTGTCAACAAGCTTCTAAAACGATTGGCTAAATCCAAGGACAACTTTTTATTTTTAGTTCTGGGGGATGAGAAATGGTTGATTTTTTTCTGGGTCATTCCATTCGTACGTGTTTTTATGATCTTACGTTCTTTCTGTGACCTTCTGGAAAATCACGTGATCCCTTGTTTACGTAAAAACAGGTATTTAAATATTTGTTTGGGAGAGAATAATTCAGTAGATGTTGGGCTTTTTATAATATTAAGTAGTGCCTTCTGTTTGAGTTATATTTTGAATTACCTTTTACTGGAAGTTGTGTCAATTCGTTGAAGCAAGAGAAATTATTTTATTTATCTGGAAAAGAACATGTGCTTATAGATTTTCATTTGGATTATTATAAAAACAAGAACTGACTAAATCACGTGACATCGTCAGCCATTTTGGATTACATCGTCAAGATTCGAACCTGGAACTATTAGAACATTTATTTATCAGGACTCTTGCAATTCCATTAGTTGATTTTTTTTTGTGAATTCTATATTGGATTAATGTTGGATTTGATTCTCTAAAACCGTAAGTTTAAATATTTTCCTTTATGAAAATAATTGTACTTAAGAAATCGTTTGTTAAAGTTTTACAAGCTTGTTAGTTTTCACTCTTTCTGTGTTGCTGCTTATTCGAGCCTAAGTACGTAACAATATATATATATATATATATATATATATATATATATATATATATATATATATATATATATATATATATATATATATATATATATATATATATATATATATATATATATATATATATATATATATATATATATATATATGTCAAGTGCAAAATTTTTCGCCAGTGAAATTCATTAATTAATTCTTAGTCTAGCGGACAATTAACTGTCTTGGAGTAGAGTTTGGACGAAGGAATGTTTACCTAACTGGGTCATGCTGTTAGAATGTTATAGTAAGCTTAAAAAGAGGGAATTTCTCACGTACAGCTGTCAAAGTGATTTGAAACAAATGTAGGGTGATATTTCGACCCCAAGTGGCATTTTTGGCATCTTGATAGACGGTTTTTCAAAATGTCCGTAGGAATAGCATTTATTCCGATTGGTCAAATGTAGAAGGATGGGGGGAGGGGTCGAACCGTAGGATCGGGGAAATATATTCTCTGAGCTTATGAGTTTGAATTAGTCTGAAAATTTCTCTGCAAGAGAGAAATCGAAAGGTAGAAGTAATTACCAGGACTCCGATCGGTCTTTGCAAGAAAGACGTTCGTAAAATTGGGTTCCAGGGGAAAAAAAACTGAATGTGGAACGATTATGAGACGCCAAAACACAAGGTATTTAACTCAAATTCACATTTATCATGATGTAATTTATGTGATGTTTTCTTTGTTACAGATGCATAATGTATTGATACTATGATACAAATAGTTCGGTATTACATTGATTTAATAACGTAGTTTGATATGATGTTTCTTCGTTACAGATGCATGATGTGTTCATATTTTTGATAGTTCGGTATTACATTGATTTAATAATGTATTTTTGAATTCTGAATTAGAATTTTCAATTTATATACTTAGGTAGGTTAATGGGTGGTGTAGAAAACCCGCTGTGTACATTTATGATTGGAAAGTGCTACATTAATTTTGAATTTATCATATTAGTGAATATGGATTGTGTGTTATGATATATTACTTCACTTTACGTAATGATTTACAGGAATATATGTGACTTTCCCAAATTCTGATGTCGATAATTAGCAGTATCACTGTATTTATCTGAAGACTTTTGTAGTATTTGCTAGCCGTATAAAAGTTAACACTGATAGCAAGATCTGATTGTTCGAACCAGAAAGACGGACGGACAATCTCAAATCTTAAAGCATAACAAGATACTTAGGACGTTTTACCCTTTTCTTTTCAAAGGAAAATAGTTTGTTTGGAAAGAGTGAGAATTAGCGAGAAGTCAAGAAAAGGAGGGAAAAGAAGTCAAGAAAAGGAGGGAAAAGAAGCCAGAAGTCAGAGTTGTGGAAATCCCACGTTCAATCAAAGGGCAAGCTAAAGTCGTGACGCACGCAGAAGGAAAAAACCAGTCGACGAACAAGGTCATTGTGAATCACCCAACAGTCCAATGTTAATGAACACTCGATTTCATGATGAAAGTTACTCTCAGTCATTAACGGCTAAATTCATCTATTTTTATTAGTGTTTGAATTTTTAATTAGTGTATCCATTATTTTAAAGCTTCGGTTTTGAAGTGCTTCTGAACGAAGAATAGTCAGAAGGAAAGAAAATTGTAATTTACCGTGTCATTCTTCTCTTAATTGTATTTTAATTAAATTCTCTTTTTATCTTTACGGGGGCTCGTGTGTTGTCTTGTTCAAGATACTATCTCAGATTACCATATCCATTTTGACCGGGCAAATTACACCGTAGAGGTCATTCCTTTAGATAACGAGAATTAGCGGGAGGCGGTTTCGAGTGTTGTTTTTCCAAGTTGCGCAATACCTCTGACCAGGGCTTGTGCGATATTGTACTAATAACCCTTGATAACCGAGCCGCCCATTACAATATATATATATATATATATATATATATATATATATATATATATATATATATATATATATATATATATATATATATATATATATATATATAATGGTATATACATATACACATATATAATTATTCCTATCTTTCGCTGTGTCCTAAATTTGCTGGTTGTTGGTTCGCTGATTCATATCTCACATATCTCATTAACTTTTCCTTCGAAGCTGCTCTTTAATAATAAAATCAATTTATTTTAATATGTCGATATGACCATCGACAATCTAAAAAATGTGCTATTGTTTTCTTAGGTTGACATTAATTTCCTCATGTAAGAGTATTGTTTACTGTCTTTTCACGACATCCGACATTCTTAAACGCTGTCCTCGACTTTACGTCTACGTGTTTCAATTCTACATGTTGCATGTATATAGTAGCCGAACAACAATTCATTTCCGCCAAACACGAGACCGCAAGAGAGAAATGAAAACACATAGTGTCTTTTGAAATCATTCCGAAGAAATTGAAGATATTAGAAATTTATACATGGATTGAAAAACTTGTCAGCTGACTCGAAAAAAATGTACTTAATATTGTAGAGCTTGAGGCGATCGAATTGATGGCTAGTAGTTGTTTCCATTTGGTTTAATGTACTATTTAATGTGGAGGCATACATTACTTATACGATGATCCAGATGCGACGAGTAGCCACGACGTTTAATTCTCGATACATGAACGCCATCAACTGTTGTACGTTTGTCCACTGATGTAAGAATGGCGTCCCCAAATGGAATTGTGGCATTCATGGTGATCATTTTTATTGTCATTCTGTCACGCATCCAGAAAGCAATCGTCTCACACGGTAGGTTATACGATTGTCTTAGCAAATCCTAATTACGTGATTTATTGTTTGCATTATTACATGCACATATTTTTTAATTTATAAGGCTCAAGAATGTGCTTAAGTCGATATTAGCTCCACTTCCCAAATAAGAAGCCTGTATATTTTTACATCAATCATTCCTTATCAGTTATTAGGAAATATATGCGAGCATGCAAAATGAATCATAAACGTTGTACATAATTTAATACAGAAAGCGATAAAACGTGTATTCTTCCAATACCGGTGTGTTAATTGTACAACAGCTATTAAAATGGGGTTTATAGCTATTTAATGTTTTAGTAGCATCACCTGAAAGATATCTGCGAATGGAGTTGATGCGTCTCAGCTCTAGATAATGTAGCCTTGCATGTGTTCATGACATGTTGGTGCAGTGTGAGGGTACTGTCCAGAGTAACGCCTATGGTTCGTACTGACTATGTGAATTTAATGTTAGTGTTGCTGATATTTATTGTTTGAGGGATGTGAATAAGGAAATCTTTACGTTTATCTTTACGAATGGCCTTGTTGCATGTCATCCATGATTTCACATCAGAAATGCACCTCACTACTCCTTGGATACTATCATCAAATTCAGATGGGTGGATATATATATATATATATATATATATATATATATATATATATATATATATATATATATATATATATATATATATATATATATATATATATATATATATATATATATATTTGAGTGTCATTAGCATACAATTGGTGAGACACTGGATGACGATCTATGACACTTGAGTGTGGCTGAGTGTATAGAATGGAGAGAACTGGTCCAAGAACAGATCCCTGTGGAACATCGCATCATATATCAACTGGGGTGGATAAAATGTGGATACAAATTGCAGATACAATTTGTGTACGTTAACAAAGAAGGATTTGAACCACAAAACGGCTATATTGGGAATACCAATTACATGCTGGAGAAAGTGAAGTAATATATATTGGTATATTGAGTCAAATGATGCAGATAAATCAAGGACGGTGAGGCCTGTAATATTTACGCTATCCAACGCATTGAGAATGTCATTCACCACTTTCAGAAAAGTAGTTTGAGTACTGTGGCAAGGGCTATATGCAGATTGTACATTGCTAAAAGACAGTTTGAATTCAGATGAGATAAAAGTTGGGTTGGAACAACGTTTTCTAAGACTTTTTACAGGGAGATAAGAGCCTTGGCAGTAGTTCTTTACATCGTTATGGTCAATTGTTTGTTTCTTCAGTAGAGGCTTTACAATGGCAGTTTTGAAACAAGATGAGAATTCCCCAGATGAGAGAGCGAGGTCTTAATAAAATCAGTTAGTGAAGACAATATTGGGTCTAACACTCAAGCAGCAGTGGTGGTGGAACCGGATTAAGTTTACATGATATTGATGCACTCTTCATCCCGATTGTCCGTACTATATCCATAGAGACTGGTTTAAATGCTGCTAACTCCTTTGAATTGGTACTCTGCATTTGGTGGCTGGGGCATGGTTTTCAAGCAATGAACGCAGACAGTTATCGAGTTGTTCTGCTGTAGGAGGTAAGCAAGTTGTTAGGTTTGCTTGGATGTCATACATTTGGTTTGGTTCTATTTATCATACGGAGGTTTCTCTTAGTAGCAAATAAAGGTGGAGGGTTAAGGACTGATACGTCCAGATGGCATATAATGCAGAGATGATATGATGCAAATTCGTGGGATACATACGTGGACCGGGCAATATTATCATCAGGTCTATGAAGAATCCAATCTAACATGTGACCATATTCTGATGAAATTGTATACCTGGGGAGAGTGATGCTACATTGATAGGGGCAGTTATATTTTCTCTACAGCACTAGTTGAAACAATTAGAGCTGTTAATTATAACAGAACTGTCTGGCTCAGGGCAGTGATCCTAAGGGTGTGAGAAATCTTATCTGCTTTCATGTGTCAAGTATCAGGTTTTGAAACTAGACTGAATTATGGGCTGGGAAAGTGGTTTCAATAAAATTCACAGACTTGAGAGAGGAGAGGTTTCGTAGCTTTCAGTGTGAAAGGATTAATTAGTTGTTCTCTCTCTCTCTCTCTCTCTCTCTCTCTCTCTCTCTCTCTCTCTCTCTCTCTCTGTTATAACGTATAGTTAGATGGAAACTCTACAGACAGTACGGGTTTACTTGTGTGATGCAACACAAGGCTAAAGGAGTTTACACAGAGTATATTGTAAATAAACATGTAAATAGCAGAATTATTTTATGGATTTATTTCGGAACCCATCACGTTACAATATTTATGGGTGGGTTGGTTAACTGACTGTTTAAGGTTGAAAACATGAATGGAATCTAGGAGTATTATGTGTATGGGTTTCTAGGACAGTCTGAGTGAAAGCTGAAATCTCCAAGAATCATCATATTGCCAGTTATATAATTGTTATACTACAGAAAATTCGGAAACTGCTCCAAAACGAGATTTTCAGTTAGCTTGTTGTTTTTATTTTTACTAGGAGGAGACATTTCTTAGGACGAAATCACCTTTTTGAATCACCAACAGGAAAAGTGCAAAACATTGACTTAATATACAACACCAGCAAAATGGCAATACAACTTAATACAAATGACAAATCAATATACATATAGGTCATCTGTTATATATATTGTTTAAACATGTTAAAACAGGTACAAATTTAATGAAAACAGTTTAATAAAGTGAATGTGAAAACTGCAATAAGATATTATTTTTTTTAAAAAAGGCTAATAATCGTGTGACTTGTCCCATAAATGGACATTTACATGTGACACAAAACTCTGCTAAATGGCTGTTGACCAAGACACAATGCAAATTATGTTGACCAAGACACAATGCAAATTATGTTGACCAAGACACAATGCAAATTATGTTGACCAAGACACAATGCAAATTAGATTCGAATGAGTTGGGCGATATACTTTCCTTTTTACATTCTTGAGCAATATTTAAAAACTTTTTCTATCTTTAATGCTAAAATTTAACAAATCAGGACATAATCTGTATAGGAATCTTTTAAAATATTTTGTCAAGATAGTATGTTGACACTTGCTATAGATGGGGTCCCGAGTGGCCGAGTGGTCGAAAGCGCTCACCGTTACGGATCATTGCTATCTCACCTCTGTCTGCGTGGGTTCGAGTCTCGGGTTTTGCCAATGTAGGTATGTTAGAAAGCTTGCAAGTAGCTTCCCGTGGGTATGTGGTTCTTTCGGGTGCTTTCACTTGTTCTCGTCCACCATTTATACTGGCCGCCATGTATAGCTTCTATTGTGCTGAAAAATGGCATTAAACCCTACACCAACAACAACAACATCAACTTGCTGTAGTTTGCTTCTGGATCTCAATAAGGTAATCATTACCGTCAACAACAATGTACATTATTCAGTTTAGAGTGCCATAATGCTTTTGTATGTCTTTCTGCAAAGAAGATTTATCATGTTCTTGAGGATGACTGTCAAGTGCCAAATTTCTCGCCAGTGAAATTTATTGATTAATTCGTAGGCTAGCCGACAATTAATTATCTTGGAGGAGAGTTGGACGTAGGAATGTTTATGTAACTGGGTCACGCTGTTAGAACTGTTTAGAGTGGAAATGGACTGGGTGTTTGACACGCTTAAAAATACGAGGTTTTCACGTAGAAGCTGACAAGTGACTTGAAACAAATGATAGGGTGATGAAGTGGCATTTTTGGCATCTTGATAGACGGGTTCCAAAAGGTCCATAGGAATAGCATTTATTCCGATTGGGCGAATGTATAGGGAAGGGGGTGTGTCGGATCCCAGAATCAGGGAAATATATACTACGTATCAAACGATGTTAGTCAGTCTAGATGACGTCTGCAAGAGACAGTCAGCATTATTAAGTCCAACATAGGAGAAGACTCCGAGGGTAATTTTAGAGCAGTGCCTTCGTAACAATAAGAGCAGGAAAGTCCGCCGGAAATCATACGATTGTAAGACGCCAAAAACACAAGGTATTTAACTCAAATTCACCTTTATCATGATGTAATGTATATGCTGTTTTTCTTTGTCATAGATGCATAATGTATCGATCCTATGATACAAATAGTTCAGTATTACATTGATTTAATAACGTACTTTGATACGATGTTTCTTTGTTACATATGCATGATGTGTTCATATTATTGTATGGATAATCGGTTTTACAGTGATTTAATAATGTATTTGTGAATTCTGAATTAGCATTTCTTTCCTTATATACTTAGGTAGGCAAATGGGTGGTGTAGAAAAACCGCCGTGTACATTTATGATCGGAAAGTGTTACATGAATTTGAATTTATCATATTAGTGAATAGGGATTGTGTGTTATGATATATTCCCTCACTTTACGTAATGATTTACCGGAATATATGACTTTCCCAAATTCTGATGTCGATAATTAGCAGTATAGCTCTATTGATCTGAAGACTTACGTAGTATTTGTTAGTCGTCTAAATGATAACACTGATAGTAAGATCTGATTGTTCGAACCTGAAGACGGACGGACAATCTCAACTCTCAAAGTAACGAGATACTCAGGGTGTTTTACCCTTTTCTTTACAAGGAGAATAGTTGTTTGAAGATCGAGTAAGAAATAGCGAGGAAGTCGAAATTCGGAGACGGAAAAGGAAGTTGGAAGACAGAGCTGTGTAATTCCACGTACAACCAAAGGGCAAGCTCAAGTTGAGACTAACAACGCAGAAGAGAAAAAAAAACAAGTCGACGAACAAGGTCATTTTGAATCACGCAACAGTCCAATGTTAAATGAACATTCGATTCTATGATGAAATTTACTCTCAGTATTAACGGCTAACTTCATTTATTTTTATTAGTGTTTGGATTTTAATGAATGTATCCGTTATTTTAAAGCTTCAGGTTATGTCTTTCTGAACTAAGTGTATTCAGAAAGAAAGAAATTGTACTTTATTGTGTCATTCTTCTTCTTAAATTGTATTGTAAGTAAATTCATATTTTTATCTTTACGGGGGCTCGTGTGTTGTCTTTGTTCAAGGTACTACCTCTGATTACAATATCCATTAACCGGGCATATTATACCGTAGAGGTCATCCTCTAGATAACGAGAATTAGTGGGAGGCGGTTTTCAAGTGTTGTTTTTTCCAAATTGTGCAATACCTCTGACCAGGCCTTGTGCGATATTGTACTAATGACACTTTGATAACCGGCAGCAACATTACAATGACAAACGTGATGTACAAATGACATCTTTCTTATATCCAGATGCAATTTCTAAAAACGTCAATCAAACGTGATGTACAAATGACATCTTTCTTATATCCAGATGTGATTTCTAAATACGTCAATCAAACTTGATGTATAAATGAAATCTTTCTTATATTCAGATGTGATTTCCAAAAACGTCAATAGCTAGTTACAATTTAACATGAGTAACTGTTGGTACCAGCAAATATTAAATGCTATGTACATGTGTTCAGGAATTATCTTAAATATAGTTAAGCATGTGACATGTTTAAAAATTTCTCATACAAGCTACCAACTTCTTTCTATGTATCCAAAATTTACTGATATGACTTTTCATGTTTTATTATTGTGGTAACAAAGTCAATGGACAACTTCTGTGGACGCATGATACAGATAAAAGATAGAAAATAATAGTTTACCTGTTGTTTATTTGACACTAATGCATACAATCATGTAAGTGGATAAAAGGATTTATAGTAATTGACTACAGAATGTCAAAGTTGTAATTGTAGAAGTAATTGACTAGTTTTACATGTTTATAAAATTGTAAATTGAAACATATATACCTATTACAAAATACAATATTAATACAATGAGTTCGATTTACAATCATATATAAACATCTAGGCTATGTAGAAGTCTTGCTCAAAATGAGTTCGGAGATCTACATCTTAGTAATAATATTAAAGTCTAACAAAGTTGTATCCGCTATGCAGCAACCTAACAACATTATAACTAGTCCATGTAATCGGTCGTATAAACCAAATTTATTAAAACATAGACATGTATAAATAAATGTTTCATAAATGCCATTTGAGAAAAATACAGATTACATATTTCTTTACTTATTTCTCAGTTCAACTATATTTATGAAAACAAATATAGGATTTCTATACAATAACTTTACTACTGAAATAATATTTTTCTCCATGTAGAGGCTTCATTTGAGCATTAATCTGAATGAAACTCTGGACAGGATTATTATGGTTGCCAATCAATTTCTGGCTGATCCCTGCATGAAAAAGTAGTTTGGTTTTAAATTACATACATCCTAATTTCCTGAACTGACCCCAACTGGAAAATATAATCATATTTTTACATTCATATGTGTATGCTTGTATTTTCCACTTTAGAAAACCGCTAAAAGATTGCTAAATCTAACCTTCATCATGACTTCTTAGTTATATTGATAATTTACTGTGAGCATAGTGCACACAAAATATCAAACACTTGTTTGCATCATCACTTGAAATATTTTCTCCAACACTATTTTTGCAACATATTTACATATTAAATTGAGCAGTAATTCAAATCCCACACATATGTTTCACACTAATCGACCTAGCTACATTAACATCAACTATAATCCAATTATGAGTTGGTGTCTTTTTAACAAAAATGTATATTCACGGTATTTTGTTCTAATGTTTCAATCAGTTCTTGTTCAAAGTAGAATTGAGAACTATTTTTTGTCTATCTCAAACTTCCAAAGACTTCCATACAACTTGAGTTGTAAAATGGAAAGTCAGACGTGTCTGCTTTATTTAATAAATTTTGCTCTAATCAATTGGTGACCACAGTTAAAACTACTTGCCCAAAAGTCCATTAACCGCACCTTTGCATGGTTTTTCTTCATTATCATCAGATTTCCGTACCGCCAGCCCGTTATGCCATAGAAAATACACTAGTATTCCCTTTGTAACTGGGCACAATTTCCGGCGTATCACACTCATACAAATACGCCTAATTTCCACTATGGACATATAAACGGTATCTACCAAGTCCCAACATATTGATTCCATTGCGTCATTTACTGGTTTTCTACGGTAAATACTGCTATTTCAAGCACAACACTATTATACCACTAGATTTTAATATGGACTATGTTACATCAGCGACAGTCATTCGGCTTGGACCTAAATTCACTACTACTAACATGGTTCAAACTCACTAACACTCGGCTCTGTGACGTTTGCTTCTACTAACTGGCTAATTGTACTTAAAAACGGGGCGCTATCAAATATACATACTCCAGATTTATTACAATATTTTCAGTGGTTGTTATGCAGCTTAAAAGTTACAGCAGTATTCAAAATATGCCTTGTTTACATAGCTACCCTTTTTAGTACAGAAATGTGAGACACAGAATCCGTCATTGTTTACCTGGACTACCCTTCTTAGTGTAGAAATGTGAGAAAAAGAATCTGTCACTGTGCTTTAGTGTAGTATTGAGAATTCAGTACATGGGATTACAAATTTGAAGTAAACACACATACCATCATTGTGTATGTCTTAAAATTCTAAGCTTCAAATGGAATTGTCCAATTCTACACAAAACCATATGGTGGGTTCCGTCATTAGTAAACTGTCTATGGAGACCAGCAATGTTGACTTAGGAAGGTAGTCGCAGTTTATAATCATTAGAGTAAAATTACAATTTGTGTGTGGTTCTGAATTTTAATGTAGAATTAACAATTTTCAGTCATATCGCTATTAAGTATGTGTGACAATTTATAGTGATTCTAGCAGTATAACTTGTGGAGGAATAACCGGGAAGAAGTACATACCCAGGGAGGGGGACTAAGGGAGCGGGTAGGCTAACGGAAAGATTTCTCACATATTCACGTTCGCAGAGCACAAGATTAAAACTTAAGCTAAGGAGGTGGGATGTCAGTGACAAGTAATAATGATTTTCTCGACCATTGGCAGTGTGTGTGTGTGTGTGTGTGTGTGTGTGTGTGTGTGTGTGTGTATGTGTGTGTGTTCTGTAGAATCATTACAGAAGGCAGCATCTGACATATTTAAAAGCTTTTTAAACAAAACATATAACAGATTTGTAGTTTACTCACATGGATCGTTTCCTTTACGTTTCCAATTAAGCATTCATAATTAATATTTTGGCCTTGAGTAACTCGGAGGTTTCTTTGGTAGCTCAAGATTCAAGCAAATTTCGATTGGCACACAACATTAATTTGTAAGCAACATCCATCAAATAACAATTTCTTCTTCGTTGTAAGCATGCTTATAATTGCTTTGAGAGTTAGAATCTAACTTTAACAAAATATTTCATCAAAAAATCGTGTCCGATATTAGTGGAGTGTAAAAATGTAAGGCTAACATAATACATCAAATAATAAAAGGTTATGCAAGTTAAGCCATTAATAATTTGCATGATTCAAGTGGAAAACGAAAGCAATACTCAGTTACAAGTACGGTACGGAGTTGATTTATCGCATGCTTTTGTGATGCCTCTATATTCGTAAAACATATACAGTGTGTACAAGAAAGAGATAAGAAGAAACAAAAAAGACAAATGTTGAATTATCCTAAATTAAAAGAGGCATAAACATTTAGACAGCGATATGAATAACGCGGCATAATGGCAGATAAGTGTTAAAGCCATGATTGTAACGACTGACATGGTATCGTAAATGTCCTGATATTTTTTGTCTTATATCTCATTGCAAACAAATATGATAAAATGGAATATTTAAGTTCTCACGAACGAAAGATATCCAACTGATTTTGTTGCTCCGATAACTGGATTTATCAAAGACAATTTAGGTTAGGACAGTTGTGTGATTCAAAGTAACACGTATATTAAAATAATGTAATCATTTATTACAACGTCTATATTTTTAATAAAACAGGTTAACAAATAAAACTGTATCTTTCACGTTTCGGGATGCCGCAATGTTCAATTTATCAAGTAGCAACTGATGGTAACGAGTCTGAAGGTTCCAACCCTCTTTAAATGAGATAATCGAACAGAAACAACACAAGCTAAGGTGGACGGTCAGTCGATAGTTTTTCTATTTTAAATGTTTATAAACTGTATAAGAGAGATCAGATGCAGACATTATCATTAACTCTTTCATGAAGTTATAATACATGTTAATTATAAGTTAATCATATCATACTGATTTAAGGTTAATTATAAGTTAATCATATACTAATTTCAAGTTAATTATAAGTTAATCATATCATACTGATTTTAAGTTAATTATAAGTTAATCATATACTAATTTTAAGTTCATTATAAGTTATTTGTATCATACTGATTTAAGGTTAATTATAAGTTAATCATATACTAATTTTAAGTTAATTATAAGTTAATCATATCATACTGATTTTAAGTTAATTATAAGTTAACCACATGGTACTGATTTTATTTCTGAATCTGAATAAGTGTACTTCATGCATCAAATCACTTAGATAAATCTGAAACCGAAATATGGTATGTACCTTAAAACTAATTTGCCTTTCTTAAGGTGACTAACATTATTCAACACCAATCGTAAATTATGATAACGAAATATAAAATGTTTTAGAAGTTTTTCTAATTTCTTTTCGTCTGTACACATTTTTTAAATTGATCTCTTTTTGTGATTTTCAATCAGTTGCCAAACAGAGCGTTAATAGTTCATTTTAACTTTAAATTTAAATTTTCAAATTACAAAATAAAGCTTAACTCTTTGTATGATTAAAGCTAGTGTTGCTGGGACAACAAAACATAAAACATTTTTCATTTCTAAACCAACCTGCATGTACAACTTTCGGTTTCTTTATAAAATGACACATTTGGGTTATGTTTCCTAAAGTATTATCTTGTAATGTGGCTTGGTTGCGTTTCTTTAGCGATTTTTTTTTAATGTTCGAAGAGATCATATATATGGTAGGTCTAAATTTATATGGTGCAATAAGATGAACCTTAAATGTTATATGCACTATGCTTGAATTTCCAAATCTTTATCAGATATACAGACCTTAATCATCTCTTTAAATATATCACACATTATTATATCCTTCTGTCAGTCGCAAAATAAATGCAGTTTAATTATGTCAATACATCTATACGTATAGGAAATAATCACTATATACGATTAAATTAAACTAAATTAAATTAAACAACGATGACTGACTGAGATAACTTGGGAAATTCTTTGAACAACTTAGTAATGCAAATATAACAGTTCATTTCGGTAAAAAAGTGTATTGGCGTGCTTGTCTAACAGTTAATGACATTATTGGACACGGTCAAGCTGAACCAGTAGAAATTAAGGCGAAGGCTCTCTCAGAATTTCCAGTGCCTGTTCGTAATGAGCGAGCGATTCCAGTTAATTATTTGGATATTTTAATTCACAAGAAGTCAGACATATAGTTTTTTATTTCATACTAAGGTTTCTGATAATCTGCAATCATATAGTGCAAGCTTTACAAAGGGCATGTGCAATCTAATAAGTCATGCAAAGACCACATCCTGACCAAATCATTTTAAGTTACTCAAAGCCCGAAAATTACAAACGTAGCGGAAAGACCGACAAATTACATTCCCTAAGCTTTTTGGCACTATTGAGAACAGTTGAGATAAATTAAAAAAATGAATAGCAACTAAAAAAGCATTAATTCTATTAACAACTCAATGTAAAGTTTTAAATTGAAAAATGATACAATGATCATCAATATAGAAAACATAATGGGAGGTTTGAATGAATAATTATGATTCATGATACAATGGATGACGTAATGTTGCAAGATATAGAACAATAGATAAAATTCACGAACATAAAAAACAACAACAAAGTATCAGAGAAAGAACAAAAAGAGTTAATTTTCGAAACAATTAAAATATTTTTTGTCTGTATCATCATTAGTATATAGAGATTTAGACTAAGTATATTCTACGGTATTATTATTCATCGGACAAGCAGCAGATATAATCTTATAAAACAATTAGCACATATGCTCAGAAATGTGTATTGGAGAAAGTTCTTGTTCGTTTTTTCGCTCCTGATAAGGATATGTATATATCATTTTTATTGATAATAAAATATATTTGATTCAGATACAATTTAATAAGATTAAACGAATTATTATATTATTATAATTAAGGCATATATATATATATATATATATATATATATATATATATATATATATATATATATATATATATATATATATATATATATATATATATATATATATATATATATATATATATATATATATTGATACGGTGTGTTTAGAAACTAATCCACGCTCCAGTTTGTAGCAGTCCAGAATAGGTAACTTTCAAATAATTTCTAAAACATATACCAATAAAAAGGTGTCCGTGGTGCATTGCTAAGGCGCTGAGCTCTCATAATATAGGTTCAGAGTTCCAATCACATGACTGGCATGCTGTCGATGGTGCAATATTTTGCGATGTTTCATTAAAAGGTCGGGGTTAACCCCAATCTCGAACTTCGCCAGAAAAAATATACACCCTTCCATCGTATTATCACGTGGTGGGTGCTCTTTTACACCCTCCCAGGGTTTTGACAATTGGTGTGTGTGTGTGTGTGTGTGTGTGTGTGTGTGTGTGTGTGTGTGTGTAGAAATCTTTTGAACGTAGAGAAGAACCCCTTAGGATACGTTAGTTAAGATTATATGTATCTTCTATTATCGTATGGTTATCTAGGTTTCACATTGATGATGTGCTGTCCTTAGAATTAGGAAAGTATATAACGCTGCAGAAAGCCTAATATATGTTGTGCCATTTATAAAAGAAAATTTGGATTTTTTTTAATCTAAAGTATCAATGATGTCTGATTGAGTGCCCATCACTTTGGATTTTTTTATCTAAAGTATCAGTGATGTCTGATTGAGTTCCCATCACTTTGGATTTTTTTTATCTAAAGTATCAATGATGTCTGATTGAGTTCCCATCACTTTGGATTTTTTTATATCTAAAGTATCAATGATGTCTGATTGAGTTCCCATCACTTTGGATTTTTTTTATCTAAAGTATCAATGATGTCTGATTGAGTTCCCATCACTTTGGATTTTTTTTATCTAAAGTATCAATGATGTCTGATTGAGTTCCCATCACTTTGGATTTTTTTTTATCTAAAGTATCAATGATGTCTGATTGAGTTCCTATCACTTTGGATTTTTTAATCTAAAGTATCAATGATGTCTGATTTAGTTCCCATCACTTTGGATTTTTTTTATCTAAAGTATCAATGATGTCTGATTGAGTTCCCATCACTTTGGATTTTTTTTATCTAAAGTATCAATGATGTCTGATTGAGTTCCCATCACTTTGGGACACTCGTCTTCATATTAAAGTTAGAGGGGGATGTTCATCGCAAGGTCAATAAATAAAAATATGTGTTTTATCCGTTCGGGTGATACATAAAAATAATTTCCCCCATAATCTAGAGAATTATTCATGCATGTTATTCAGCTGTCTAGTCCAGGACATGACATGCTTAGCATATCCGTTTTTACTAATCATTAAACTGTTGATAATGTCTAGAAACAAAACATAATTTAAAAAAATAAATTCACAAAACTGATTTGTATAGATAACTGAAATGGTTTAGTACAATACTTGAAGTGCTTAGAACATTATATACTAATAATTATACCAATTTACCATAGAGACTTTGGGGCACTCTTCATATTAAGGTTTGATTCAAATGCTGTTTACAAGGTTGCTATGCATTGTATGTGTCACAACTGTATGGTGATAATGAGTCAATTGACATTGTGTTGTCAAGCTTATCTCTAATGAATTTAACTTTATCATGAATGAAAAGTGCCAACATGTCCTGAAGATCAACCAGAGAGAAGTTTTCTGAAAGTGGTGTACATTATTTACTCATTGTCATAATCATGATTTATACTAAGTCCATAACTTCATTTTGTTAAATATTGTTTAAATTAAGCTGTAATAATTTGTTTGTACATAATTTCATATTGGTAAGCATACTTAACAATAAGCTTTAATAATGTTATGGAATGTTCTGGTTGGCTGGGGATAAGGGACTTGGTGGGGTGCATTATTTCACTGTCATGAAAGGTGAAAATCCAAATTCTAAATTTCTGGTATTGTAACTGAAAACAGAGCATTATTAGAAACGGATTTTGATATTAAGAATGTAGGAATGCTTCCTTAACAGATAATAGTCGGACACATCAGTGCATTTTGGATTTGTAATAATACATGTAGTGACAACTAATGATTCTTAAGATGAAAACAGTGGTACTGAACTATTACGTTGGAAATATGTTAATAATGCTGCAATTTAGTAAAGAGATATAACTAACAGACTGGTTGCTGGAGTTACGATGTCGTCATGACACTAATATTAACCAAACTCATTATGTCATATCATTAAACTTCAGCCTTGCAGCAAAATTACTCCATTATATTTTGGAGAAGACAAAATCAGTGTTCCGCTCTCGCCTGGAAAACTAAAGGGTCATGCCACTACATGGAGGTAACGCAATGTAGTACTATTACTGCATCCGGTTAGGAGGGAGCTAATGGTGGCCGAGTGGTTTAAAACGCTCACCGTTACGGATCACTGCCATCCCACTTGTGTCTGCACGGATTCGAGTCTCGGATGCGGCCAATGTAGGTATGTGAGAAAACGCTTGCCAGTAGCTTCTCATGAGCCGGTGGTTCTTACCAGGGTGTTCCTGTGTTCTTCCTCACCACCTTATATTGGCTGCAATGTATATGCTATTTTGTGCTTAAAAATGGCGTTAAAGACTATAACAACATCAGGATTGGAGATTACATAATCAGTGTGACACTGTTACCTTGAAAAAGGTGGTAACGATACTAAATGGGTTCGGTGATTACCAATGGACAGTTGCTACTAAATCAGGATTTTGGATGTCACAAAATGAGTGGTACACTTTTATATGGAAATAAAGAAATATTACTTGATTTTGGTGTTTACCATTGTGTAGTATTCTTGCTACAGCAGGGTTTGGAGATCACAAACTCAGTGTCGCATTGTTCTCTGGGAATAAAGTAATTTGCTTTAGATGGGTCTGATAATTCGCAATGTAGCGTTGTTACTACGTCAGGACTTTGGAGGCCACAACATTAGTGGCACATGTTCACATTGAACTGGGGACTTTGGAGGCCACACCATTAGTGGCACATGTTCACATGGAACTGGGGAAATATTACTATATGAGTGTAGTGTTTACCATTATGTAGTATTGTTACTACAGCAGGGTTTGGAGATCCCTGGGAATAAAGTAATTTGATGTACATGGGTTTGGTAATTAGTTAGCATGTAGTATTGTTACTGCATCAGGTTTTGCTTTTCAGAAAACATTTTTACAATGACGCCTAGAAAAACAGTATTATTACTACATGGGTTCGGGAGATTTAAATATAGTTTGTTACTAAGGCATATTTTGCTGATCGCAAGTGGTATTTCAATGTCATATGGACTTACTATAATATTACTATGTGTGTTTGGTTGAATAGCTAAGTTTTGTTACTACATCATGTTTTATTGATTACAAATCAGTTATACACTGTCATCTGGAAATATGGTATTATTGCTACATGCGTTAAGGGATCAATCTAGTATTATTATTACAATAGGTTAATGTAATATTTTAGTTTCTTAGTGTAATATTTTAGTCTGTTAGTGTAATATTTTAGTCTCTTAGTGTAATATTTTAGTCTGTTAGTGTAATGTTTTAGTCTGTTAGTGTAATATTTTAGTCTTTTAGTGTAATATATTAGTCTTTTAGTGTAATATTTTAGTCTGTTAGTGTAATATTTTAGTTTCTTAGTGTAATATTTTAGTCTTTTAGTGTAATTTTTTAGTCTGTTAGTGTAATATTTTAGTTTCTTAGTGTAATATTTTAGCCTGTTAGTGTAATATTTTAGTCTTTTAGTGTAATATATTAGTCTTTTAGTCTAATATTTTAGTCTGTTAGTGTAATATTTTAGTTTCTTAGTGTAATATTTTAGTCTTTCCGTGTAATTTTTTAGTTTCTTAGTGTAATATTTGTCTATTAGTGTAATATTTTAGTCTGTTTGTGTAATATTTTAGTCTCTTAGTGTAATATTTGTCTCTTAGTGTAATATTTTAGTCTGTTAGTGTAATTTTTTAGTCTCTTAGTGTAATATTTGTTTCTTAGTGTAATATTTTAGTCTGTTAGTGTAATATTTTAGTCTTTTGGTGTAATATTTTAGTATGTTAGTGTAATATTTTAGTCTCTTAGTCAGGCACACACTATTAATTCAATATTCATAACATCAATTATTAATAACATCAAATCTCTTCATTTTTTATTTAAAAACATTTTCTAATTACAAAATATACGATTTCCAACACTATATCGAGATCCTGGAAATTAGCTGTTCTATAATTATTGTGTGTTTAGCAATTCTGTCGTTAATCGTAACGGCGCAAGATGAGGAAAAATCGATTAAAATTGATGGCTTCTGCCCTAAAATATGACAACAAGAATATCAACGCCTTTTAATGTAGATTTTAGGACCTATTGTACTCCTGAACTGGAAATATTGTGTTGTTAAAAGTGACTTTTCCATTCATGACATTGCAGTGTTTCCCACTTTATTAGAGAAAGACTTTCTTATATTACACCCTTGTATCAACTGAGCAAATATCGATATATTCTACAATGTTTATGTAGTCTCACGGTTCTTCAAAAAGCATATTTCATTTTGCATTCGATTCTGTTCGATAATTACACGCACTATTTATTTCCGTGTGTAGAAAAATATAATTTCTAGCTTAAATGTGTAGGTTGACTTTAAATAACGAGTTAAATATTAAACAGCTATCAAGAAGCGAACAACAAGGCTATAAATCAGCCATTATAAATTAAATAAACAAATGTACTTTAACAATTGGACTGCATGTTTAATTTTGCTACAAATTAATCCTACTATTTACTTCACTGAATCGTATCACTAATTAATCTCACCGTGTAATTTGGTACTAATTAATCTCACCGTGTAATTTGGTACTAATTAATCTCACCGTGTAATTTGGTACTAATTAATCTCACCGTGTAATTTGGTACTAATTAATCTCACCGTGTAATTTGGTACTAATTAATCTCACCGTGTAATTTGGTACTAATTAATCTCACCGTGTAATTTGGTACTAATTAATCTCACCGTGTAATTTGGTACTAATTAATCTCACCGTGTAATTTGGTACTAATTAATCTCACCGTGTAATTTGGTACTAATTAATCTCACCGTATAATTTGGTACTAATTAATCTCACCGTGTAATTTGGTACTAACTAATCTCACCGTGTAATTTGGTACTAATTAATCTCACCGTGTAATTTGGTACTAATTAATCTCACCGTGTAATTTGGTACTAATTAATCTCACCGTGTAATTTGGTACTAACTAATCTCACCGTGTAATTTGGTACTAATTAATCTCACCGTGTAATTTGGTACTAATCAATCTCACCGTGTAATTTGGTACTAACTAATCTCACCGTATAATTTGGTACTAATTAATCTCACCGTGTAATTTGGTACTAATTAATCTCACCGTGTAATTTGGTACTAATTAATCTCACCGTGTAATTTGGTACTAATTAATCTCACCGTGTAATTTGGTACTAATTAATCTCACCGTGTAATTTGGTACTAATTAATCTCATCGTATAATTTGGTACTAATTAATCTCACCGTGTAATTTGGTACTAACTAATCTCACCGTGTAATTTGGTACTAATTAATCTCACCGTGTAATTTGGTACTAATTAATCTCACCGTGTAATTTGGTACTAATTAATCTCACCGTGTAATTTGGTACTAATTAATCTCACCGTGTAATTTGGTACTAACTTTGTTCATTGCAGCTGCTGTAATAGCTGGTTCTGTAACAGGAGCAGTGGTGCTTATGGTAATCCTTGTTTACATATACAGGTAAGAAACTCGCTTGTGGTAATCATTGTTTTAATATACATGTAAGAGACCCGCTGGTGGTAATCACTGCCTTAATATATAGGTAAGAGACTCGCTTGTCGTAACCATTTTTTTTAATATACAGGTAAGAGACTTGCTGGTGGTAATTATTGTGTTAATATACAGGTAAGAAACTCGCTAGTGGTAACCATTGTTTTATTATACAGGTAAGAGACTCGCTTGTGGTAATCATTGTTTTAATATACAGGTAAGAGACTCGCTGGTGGTAATCATTGTTTTAATATACAGGCAAGTAACGCGATGTAATAAGAGTAGATTCACGAGACAAGATTAAAATGAATTTTGTTATCTCAGTACCCAAAGACGGTTCAACATTGGCTGTGATTTAATGACATAGCCAATAAAAGGGACCAACAGTTCAACATTGATTGTGACTTAATGCCATAGATATTGACAGTTCAACATTGATTGTGACTTAATGCCATAGCTAACGAAAGGCATTGAGAGTTCAACGTTGATTGTCACTTAATGCCATAACTAACGAAAAGTATTGACAGTTCAACATTGATTGTGACTTAATGCCATAGCTAATGAAAAGTATTGACAGTTCAACATTGATTGTGACTTAATGCCATAACTAACGAAAGGTATTGACAGTTCAACATTGATTGCGACTTAATGCCATAGCTAACGAAAAGAATTGACAGTTCAACATTGATTGCGACTTAATGCCATAACTAACGAAAGGTATTGACAGTTCAACATTGATTGTGACTTAATGCCGTAACTATCGAAAAGTATTGACAGTTCAACCGTTGATTGTGACTTAATGCCATAGCTAACGAAAAGTATTGACAGTTCAACATTGATTGTGACTTGATGCCATAACTAACGAAAGGTATTGACAGTTCAACATTGATTGTGACTTAATGCCATAGCTAACGAAAAGTATTGACAGTTCAACATTGATTGTGACTTAATGCCATAGCTAACGAAAAGTATTGACAGTTCAACATTGATTGTGACTCAATGCCGTAACTAACGAAAAGTATTGACAGTTCAACATTGATTGTGACTCAATACCGTAACTAACGAAATGTATTGACAGTTCAACATTGATTGTGGCTCAATGCCGTAGGTAACGAAAAGTATTGACAGATCAACATTGATTGTGACTCAATGCCGTAACTAACGAAATGTATTGACAGTTCAACATTGATCGTGACTTAAAGCCGTAGCTAACAAAAGGTATTGACAGTTCAAAATTGATTGTGACTTAATGCCGTTACTAACGAAAAGTATTGACAGTTCAGCGTTGATTGTGACTTAATGCCATAGCTAACGAAAAGTATTGACAGGTCAACGTTGATTGTGACTTAATGCCATAGCTACGAAAGGTATTGACAGATCAACATTGATTATGACTTTATACCATAGCTACGAAAGGTATTGACAGATCAACATTGATTATGACTTAATGTCATAGCCAACGAAAGGTATTGACAGATCAACATTGATTATGACTTAATGCCATAGCTACGAAAGGTATTGACAGATCAACATTGATTATGACTTAATGACATAGCTAACGAAAGGTATTGACAGTTCATCGTTGATTGTGACTTAATGCTTTGTGTGCGAAGTTCTCATTAGATTGTCATAGTTTTGCTTAATTTTGTTTTCTTTGATTTCATAGAATTTTCATGTTTTTATACAGTTTATTTCATCATGTATATTTTCATGCCTTTATACAGTTTATTTTACCATGTATATTTTCATGCCTTTATACAGTTTATTTTACCATGTATATTTTCATGCCTTTATACAGTTTATTGTACCATGTATATTGAATTTTCATGCCTTTATACAGTTTATTTTACCATGTATATTGAATTTTCATGCCTTTATACAGTTTATTTTACCATGTATATTTTCATGCCTTTATACAGTTTATTTTACCATGTATATTTTCATGCCTTTATACAGTTTATTTTACCATGTATATTGTCATGCCTTTATACAGTTTATTTTACCATGTATATTTTCATGCCTTTATACAGTTTATTGTACCATGTATATTGAATTTTCATGCCTTTATACAGTTTATTTTACCATGTATATTGGACGAAAATTAAATCAGGGTTTAGATAATGACTTTATCTGTGCTATCAAAATCTTTTTTTTACACATGAAAGTCTATAATACACTTGAAATTCTATATTATTCATGAAAGTCTATATTATTCATGAATTCCTATATTATTCATGAAGTTTATATTATTCATGAATGTCTATATTATTCATGAATGTCTATATTATTCATGAAAGTCTTTATTATTCATGAATGTCTATATTATTCATGAATGTCTATATTATTCGTGAAGTTTATATTAGTCTTGAATGTCTATATTATTCATGAAGTTTATATTTTTCATGAAAGTCTATAATATTCATGAATGTCTATATTACTCGTGAAATTCATATTAGTCGTGAATGTTTATATTATTCATGAATGTCTATATTATTCGTGAAGTTTATATTAGTCTTGAATGTCTATATTATTCATGAAGTTTATATTTTTCATGAAAGTCTATATTATTCATGAATGTCTATATTACTCGTGAAATTCATATTAGTCGTGAATGTTTATATTATTCGTGAATGTCTATATTACTTGTAAAGGTTATATTAGTCGTGAATGTCTATATTATTTGTGAAGTTTATATTATTCATGAATGTCTATATTATTCATGAATGTCTATATTATTCAAGAAAGTCTATATTATTCATGAATGTCTATATTATTCATGAATGTCTATATTATTCCTGAAGTTTATATTAGTCGTGAAAGTCTATATTATTCATGAAGTTGATTTAAGTCGTGAATGTCTATATTATTCATGAATGTCTATATTATTCGTGAAGTTTATATTAGTCGTGAATATCTATATTATTCATCATGTGTATATTACTCGTGAATGTCTATATTATTCATCAAAGTCTATATAATTTCATGAATGTCTATATTATTCATAAAGTTTATATTACTCTTGAAGTTTATATTAATTGCGAATGTCTATATTATTCATGAAGTTTATATTAGTCGTGAATGTCTATATTATTCGTGAATGTCTATATTATTCGTGAAGTTTATATTAGTCGTGAATGTCTATATTATTCGTGAATGTCTATATTATTCATCAAAGTCTATTTTATTCATGAGTATATTATTCGTGAAGTTTATATTAATTATGAAGTTTTTTATAAATTGTGAGTCTATAGTATTCATGAAGTATATATTAGTCATGAATATCTATATTATTCATGAAGTTTATATTAGTCGTGAATGTCTATATTATTCATGAAGTTTATATTAGTCGTGAATGTCTATATTATTCTTTTTTCACGAAAGTCTATAATATTCATGAATGCCTATATTATTCATGAAGTTTATATTAATCGTGAATGTCTATATTATTTGTGAATGTCTATATTACTCATGAAGTTTACAGAATTCGTGAATGTCTATATTATTCGTGAAGTTTATATTAGTCCTGAATGTCGATGTTATTCATGAATGTCTATATTATTCATGAAGTTTATATTAGTCTTGAAAGGGTATATTATTCATGAAGTTTATATTAGTCGTGAATGTCTATATTATTCATGAATGTCTATATTATTCGTGAAGTTTATATTAGTCTTGAAAATCTATATTATTCATGAAGGTCTATATTATTTATGAAGTCTTTATTATTCATGAATGTCTATATTATTCATGAATGTCTATATTATTCGTGAATTTTATATTACACATTAATGTCTAAATTACACATGAAGTCTATTTTAAACATGAAGTCTATATCACACATGAAGTCTATATCACAAATCAAGTCTATATTAAACATGAATTCTAAATAAAAATGAAGTCTATATTAAATATGAAGTCTATATCACACATGAAGTCTATATTAAACATGAAGTCCATATTAAACATTATGTCTATATTAAATATGAAGTCTATATTACACATCAAATCTATATGACACATTAAGTCTGTGTTACACATCAAATCTACATTACATCATGAAGTCTATATCACACATGAAGTCTATAGTTCTATAGTAAAGATGAAGCGTATATTAAACATGAAGTCTATATTAACATTATGTCTATATTAAATATTAAGTCTATATTACATATAAAATCTATATGACACATGAAGTCTATGTTATACATGAAGTCTATATCACACATGAAGTCTAAATAAACATAAAGTTTTAATTATGCATGAAGTCTGTATTACACATGAAGTCTATATCACACATGAAGTCTGTATTACACATGAAGTCTATATCACACATGAAGTCTGTATTACACATGAAGTCTATATCACAAATGAAGTCTGTATTACACATGAAGCCTAAATAAACATGAAGTTTTAATTATGCATGAAGTCTAAATTACACATGAAGTCTATAGTACACATCAAATCTATATCACACATGAAGTATATATATATCACACGAAGTCTAAATTACACGTGAAGTCTATATCAAACATGAAGTCTACATAAACATGAAGTCATAGTACACATTAAGTCTAAATTACACATGAAGTCTTTATTACACATTAATGTCTATATTATACATTACAATTAATCTGGATCAAAATGTTACGGAGTAGTGTATTTCACTATTCTCTTCCGATTAGATTAGATATGATGGTATGCAAAAATGTATTATTTGTAATTATATCTCACATCCTCATATTGCAGACTCGGTATTTACAATATAATAAATAGTAAATATGGTACGTCTTATGATAAGTACCCTCCATCCATTTTGTATATGCTCTAATTGAAGATATATGGTAATAATACTTGGGTATTTGGCAATGTTTTGACGTTTATGGCAATCATATTTGGGTATTTGGCAATGTTTTGATGTTTATGGCATTTTATTTGATCTATATTTTAAAATGTTATTAGAATGATTATTTAGAGTGCATATCCTAAATACTGTTGACAGAATATAACGTAGACAATTAACAAGACGTCTAGTCATTAATTAGTCTTACAGTAATAATTAATTAAGTCATTAATTAGTCTTATAGTAATAATTAATTAAGTCATTAATTAGTCTTATAGTAATAATTAATTAAGTCATTAATTAGTCTTATAGTAATAATTAATTAAGTCATTAATTAGTCTTATAGCAATAATTAATTAAGTCATTAATTAGTCTTATAGTAATAATTAATTAAGTCATTAATTAGTCTTATAGTAATAATTAATTAAGTCATTAATTAGTCTTATAGTAATAATTAATTAAGTCATTAATTAGTCTTATAGTAATAATTAATTAAGTCATTAATTAGTCTTATAGTAATGCTTATTGAAGAGTATTCAAAAGTACGTACACATAAACGCGTGGATCATGTTACTAGATTAACTATTTAGATTAAGTGATAAAGGTTAGCAGCTGGGAAATATTATCAGTGTTGAGTTTTGTGTATATTTATTTTCTAAATCTGCTTCAGAAAATGTCACCCAAAGGTTAAGGAGTCTAGAGATACCGGGGTACAGCTCACTTCAAGCCATTTCTATGAGAGAGTAGAAAATGAGGAATATTGTTATTGCACTGTGGATTATAACGACCCCTTAAATACGAACACTTCTATCACTCCTCCCAAAGACACTGCGTCGAGCAATGAAAAGGTCTCATATAAAAGTTCAGATAGTGCAAGTCAGGGACGTCATTTCAACATTTTTCAGGGGAACGGGCAAACCATGATTATGGAGAAAATGCCCACACCTGAAACCCAACCCCGAATAAACGACCCTGGTACCACCATTTACAATACAACAAAACCCTCTAATTTGTCCAGCGATGAATACGACATGATATCGGATTACAAGAGGCCAGCCTTTGACAACACCTATGATCACCTGCCAACAAATGTCAAAGAGGAATACGGTATGACAGATCTGACAAATGTCAAAGAGGAATACGGTATGACAGATCTGACAAAGCATAACCGGTGCGACGCAGGTCAAACATATGAGGACATGGCAACGTGTTCTTCTGGTGTGGACGAAAAACCCAACATAGCATCACACAATGGTACGGAACCCGATCAGAATAACACCTAAAACAAACGTCCAGCGGAAAGTGAGAACCACGTCATCAGAAACGTCATCAGTAATAGTCATCAGTAATAGTCATCAGAAACGTCATCAGTAATAGTCATCAGAAACGTCATCAGTAATAGTCATCAGAAACGTCATCAGAAACGTCATCAGAAACGTCATCAGTAATAGTCATGACGATACTTACTGTGCTATTACAATAATATGAGCTTGTTATTCTCTCTCTCTCTCTCTCTCTCTCTCTCTCTCTCTCTCTCTCTCTCTCTCTCTCTCTCTCTCTCATTAAGAAGAAAAGATTTTATTTCAGTACAATATAACAAACAAACTGTGTGGATACATTGTTTACAACATCAATATATAATGATATGACTACAGATAAACAACAACCAAAAACAGTGAAATTGGAAAACATAAAAAATTCTGAAAATATTTAAGGTACGAAACATTATTAGATCTTAAAGTTTGTTCCGGCAGTCGAAAATGGTGCGTTTTATGAGCACTCTTAAAATACAAAATTCAAATATTTGGATACATTGTTTTCATTTAATTGAATTTATTGGTAGGTAATACAAAATTCAACTGTGTTGATACATTGTTTTCTGTTTATTGAATTTAATGATGTTTAATACAGACTGCAACTGTGTGGATACATTGTTTTCACTTAACTGGATTTAATGTTGGGTAATAAAATTTTAAATTTAGTGGATACATTGTTTTCTATTACTTGAATTGAAAGGTGGGTAATACAAAACTGAATTTAGTGGATACATTGTTTTCAGTTAAGTGAATTTAATGATAGGTAATACAAACTTAAACATTGTGGATACATTATTTTCAGTTAATTGAATTTAATGGTGGGTAATACAAATTTAAACTGTTTAGATACATTGTTTTAAGGTAATTGAATTTAATGTTGGGTAATACAAAATTCAACTGTAGATACATTGTTTTCAGGTAATTGAATTTAATGTTGGGCAATACAAAATTCAACTGTAGATACATTGTTTTCAGGTAATTGAATTTAATGGTTGGCAATACAAAATTCAACTGTGGATACATTGTTTTCAGTTAAATGAATTTAATGGTGGGCAATACAAAATTCATCATCACCCATAGTGTACATCATGCAAGGAAAACATAATGGGAAGGGAAATTACTCAGGCATTGAGTTCATATCAATACCAAAATGAATCAAGGAGGCATATTCTAAAAATACTTACATAGTGAGAAGGAGATATTTACATTATAATACGTAATAAGGTTAATATGGAATCAAATGTGTTCTCTCTCTCTCTCTCTCTCTCTCTCTCTCTCTCTCTCTCTCTCTCTCTCTCTCTCTCTCTCTCTCTCTCTCAAAAGTATTATAAAATTATAAATGTATGCAGCCGAATTATTCAAATTAAAAAAATACATTTTTATCAATTTAAGTATATTTGGTCTTTAACTATATATATATATATATATATATATATATATATATATATATATATATATATATATATATATATATATATATATATTCTTTACGCATACAAGCATAACATCACATGAATCTTCGATTACAAAAAGAACAAAATCTGTCTGGGATAAGGTTTTATGACTTTGCCATTTTGCAGCTTCAACTTACAGTCAATGAGAGGATATTCTTAATTTAGCAATTGTTTTATGTTCTTAAAAGAATAATCGCACTAAAAAAAAACATAATCCGCCAATTTCAATTTTACATTAAAACCATTCTCGAATACGTTTGTAAGTCTGTTGAAAGTTTAAATGAAAGTGTTTGTTTTAAAGAAGATCAATTTATAAAGGTATAATGCAGAAAGAACTTATCACTTTTCTAGCTCGCTCATTCAATCTTGTTTTTATATTTGGTAAAAGGAACCATACGAGATCATATCAAATCCAAGATATGCAAACTTAATTCCAATTTCTAGTTTTCATTACAATAAATGAATTCCATTTTCTCGGTAGAACATCACATTTTGTAATAATTATAGTCTTTGTGAGGTGTTAAACACAAATTTTGACTTAGACCAATGGTCATTCAAAACCTCACCAAGCCTGAAGGCCTTTGGACGAACCTGAATAGATTAAAATGTTATCTGATTGTAATATAAGAAAATGATGTGACATGGTAATACCTATACATTCATTATCAGCCGTTGCAATCTCTTTCTTCAAATCATTTACAAATGTTGAAAAAAGAAATGTTAAGGTACAGATATTGAACACAGATATGGCGTGGTATGTTTGTTTGATTCTGCAATGTTTGTTCGTTAAACTTTTTAATTGTTTTTAATTTCATTATTTGATTTTGTAATGTATTGTTGTATGTTGGATATTACCTTGTTAAAATTTAAGTTTATTTCTACCAGACCTGAATTATTTAATTATATATTTCATATGGTAAACAACTAATACGTAGCTACAACAGTCTCTATGTGTATGGGTTTATTATTAGGGTCATTATTAATATACTTAAATATGCCTATTTAGGTCTGGGTCTACGTTCTTGGAATTCCGCTCAGTATTTACCTGGTGTACCTGGTATAGCCCCGGTTATATATTATAAGTTTAGTCAGATACTTCTAATTATAGTTAACAACCTAGTTGTAAAACATTAAGAACTTTCTAAAAGGGTTTCCATTACGTAATGGATTTTTGGAAAATGTTAATTGTGACCGGAGGCCATGTATAAGGCTACATCATCTTGTTACTGGACAAAATTATTCATTCGTGTTTAAGATTAAAGAAAGTCAAATTATATTATTGTGTTGTCATTTTGTGTCCAGAAGATTTCTTGGTTGCAATTTATTTCTTCTAATTATTCAAGTCATTCCAATTATTTAAGTCATTCCAATTATTCAAGTCATTCCAGTTATTTAAGTCATTCCAATTATTTAAGTCATTCCAAATATTTAAGTCATTCCAATTATTCAAGTCATCTTTCTCTGGAAATACATAAATACACTGAGAATATTATTTGAAATAAAGATTTTAATTTTTAGTAAATTCAAACCAGAAATTATATTACTGTGTTTCCATAAAATAATAGTGGCACATCAGCATTATACAGTTTATCACAAACACATCACTACCAATAAACTGTACTCGTGAGTTTTCATCTAATGTAACCTATTTTTACTTCAATAAAAACATAGTAATCATTAAGTCTATTAAGTCATTAAGTCTATTATTATGTATAAGTGTGACAAATTACATCTGTTACTCAGAGGTTATATATATATATATATATATATATATATATATATATATATATATATATATCTATAAAGGTTAAGTTGCTTCCCTTTTTGCGGAGGGGTGCACCCAATTAATTAAATTAATACAGAAGACCCACCCTGGCTCGTTTTTGTCAGAAATTGAAGTAGTAATAGAGAGATGCAGCGCTCCGAGCTCCCAGTCAGCGGTGCCGACAGTTAAATTAATGAATACACAAATTGAAATTTTAAATAACAACAATTTGATATAATTCAAACATTAATCTCTGAAATACAAATTCAGCTGATATTATATCACTCAACCAAGTGACGGCCTAGTTCATCCTTTATATTAGTGTGTGAAATTTTTCCTTGTCCTGAGTCCTACTCATCTGTATGTTAATTCTCATTACCTTTGTCTCCCTCCGTTTTCCCTTCAACTTCTCCTTAAGTCCTTCCTTCTCTATTTTGTCTCCAGAGACTCGGACCAACTGCTGGGGTAATTCCTTCTGGTCCCAAAACTTCCTTCTAACTTCTCTTTGTCTCCCAGAGACTCGGACCAGAGCACTGAATACTTCCCTCTGATCCCTAAAACATCTTTTCTTTTGTCTCCCAGAGACTCGGGCCACTGCACTGTGTACTTCCCTTTGGTCTCTAAAAGCTTCTAAAGAATACATACACGACATTAGCGAAGAATATTCCTTTTGCTAAGTAACTTACACTAACATTAATATCATCAGTTAGGCCATTACCGTTTTGGTTACTCATTCGTGCCCATCGAAATACACATTTTCGCTGCTAAGTGTACACGGTATATATATATATATATATATATATATATATATATATATATATATATATATATATATATATATATATATATATATATATATATATAATTCTCAATTTTATTATATACAAAAGAATTTCATACAATCAGACGCATTTCTGTACATTGCACTTCTACATGTGTAGACAGATAGGCACATTCATGTTCCGATATATATCCATACACATAATACTCCTACAAGAATACACAAATAAACAAATTCCTAATGTGACACACCGCAATATTATACAAAGCTTATACTTCAATTCAACATTTGCAAATCTATAATATCAAATGAATAAATGCATGAGGTTACTACAAATTAACCCAGTGGCGAATTACAATATTAACTCCACACATCACATTTTTCTTATCTCAAATATTCATGTATATCAAACACTACGAAAGAATCTAACTACGATGGTAATTCTACATACTGCATTATATACTGCAATAATTAAAGTACACTTACTTTTGTTACGGCTATTGGATTTAATTTATTTATTTTTAATTATTAAATCCAAATTTGTCATTTTGGGTTTAATATTCATT
The DNA here is from genome assembly GCA_030141615.1 of Unio pictorum. NCBI lineage: Eukaryota > Metazoa > Mollusca > Bivalvia > Unionida > Unionidae > Unio > Unio pictorum. The sequence continues at coordinate 14,021,230 of JARLTB010000034.1, forward strand.
AATTGGGAGGTTTTTTTTCTAGAAAGTTCAGGTTGACCACTCTAACTGTAAACAAGTTTTTGACCATGGCTTGGTTACCTCTCTATCTGACCTTGCTTCAGATTGATAAACAGGTCTTTAAAACTATTGGTTAATTTCAAGGATAACTTTTATTTTTAGTTCTTGGGGTGTAGGAAATATCTAGAATACGTGACATGCTGAAGGTAGTGACCTTCCGTGAATTTCTAGAAAATCATGTGATCACTTTTTTACTTAAGAAAAACAGTTATATAGACTTGTTTGGGATAGAACAATTCAGTAGAATTTTGGGCTTAAAGATATTAGTTGTGTATTTTCTGTTTGAGTTTAATTTTAATTATTTTGTTCTGGACTTTGTGTCAATTCATTGAAGAAAGAGGATTTATTATCTATTTGGAGGAGAAAACATGTGCTCATAATTCATTTGGATGATAATTAAACAAGAACTGCATCACGTGACATTGTCGGCCATTTTGGATTACATCGTCAAGATTATAACCTGGAACTATTAGAACATTTATTTATCAGGACTCTTGCAATTCCATTAGTGGATTATTTTGTGAATTCTATATTGGATTAATGTTGGATTTGATTCTCTAAAACTGTAAGTTTATTTATTTTATGAAAATAATTGTACTTAATAAATTAATTGTTCAATTTATACAAGCTTGTTAGTTTTCACTCTTTCTGTGTTACTGCTTATTCGAGCCTAAGCACGTAGTATAGAAATTGGGGGCTATCGTCCGGGATTGAGATTTGAGATAAATTTGAATTTAAATTTGAATTTAAATTTGAATTTTCCCTAGTTTTTTGAAAATTTTAAATCTTTAGTGAGACTGACACGCTTGTATCAAAATGACATCTAAGGTAGAAATATTTCTTTCTAATCCTACCCAGGAGCAATTAGATCTTTTCAAAAAAGACGAGTTGGTTCAACTTGCCAGAAAATACGATCTTTCCGAAGTGAAGGCTTCTTTAACGCAACAAGATATCAAAAAGATTTTGGTCCAGTATTTGGTAGAACAGGATCTTTTGGAACAAAGTGCTTTGATTCCAGTCAGTAAGTCTGCATCAGACTCTGACATTAAACGAAAGGAATTAGAAATAAAATTCCAGATGGAATTAGAGTTAAGGAAGCTGGAGTTTCAGGAAAGGGAGAAAGAAAAACAAATTGAATTACAAAAAAGCAAATGCGGATTGATAAAGAGAGAGAGGAGAAAGAGAGACAATTACAATCTGAAAAAGAAGAAAAAGAGAGACAAGAGAGGGAGAAAGAAAGACAATTACAATCTGAAAAAGAGGAGAGAGAGACAAGAGAGGGAGAAAGAAAGACAATTACAATTTGAAAAAAGAGGAGAGAGAGACAAGAAAGGAAGAAAGAAAGACAATTACAATCAGAATTAGAGTTTAAGAAACTGGAATTTCAGGAAAGGGAGAAAGAAAGACAATTACAATTTGAAAAAGAGGAGAAAGAAAGACAATTACAATATGAAATTAGAATTAAAGAAATGGAGCTGGCAAGTGAGAATCACCATCATACTTCAAATAAAAATTTTGATTTAGCAAGGAATATTAGATTAGTGGCCAATTTCAAAGAAAAAGAAGTAGACAAATATTTTATTCTTTTTGAAAAAGTTGCAGAAAATTTAAAGTGGCCAAGAGAGAATTGGACTCAGTTACTACAATGTGTACTTACTGGTAAGGCTAGCGAGATTTACACTTCACTATCTGTTCATCAAAGTAGTGACTATGATGTAGTTTAAGAATGCATTTTAAGAGGTTATGAGTTAGTTCCTGAAGCTTATAGGCAAAAATTTAGAAATTACAGAAAAGAAGCTGGACAAACTCATGTCGAATTTGCTAGACAAAAAGTGCAGTTGTTTGATAGATGGTATTTAGCCAAGAAAGTCGAGCAAGATTATCAAAATCTCAAGCAAATTATATTAAGTGAAGAGTTCAAAAACTGTGTCCATAATGATGTTAAAACTTATCTTGATGAGCATCAGATTGAAACCTTGGAAAATGCTGCTCGAGCTGCTGACGAATATTCTTTGACACATAAAGTTCCTTTTGTTAACAAGACTTATACTCAACAATTTAATGGCAGAAAAGTATTTCCGCCTAATTCAAGCCCTTCTAAATCTCAAACTAACACAACTTTCAAAAATCAGACTTCAGAGAAGTTTGATTCTAAAACCTTGTATCTTCCGACGTGTAACTTTTGCAAGAAAAAAGGACACGTTGTTTCTGATTGCTACAAATATAAAAATAGGCATCAGAATCAAGACAGGCCAGTTCCAAATGCTCTTATTTCCAAGAGGTCAAGGTCACAGTCATGTATTGAAAGCAATACAATTGTTGGGTCTAATAAATCCAAGTCTGATTTTGATATGGAGAATTATGAACCATTCATATCGAAGGGTTCAATATCACTCTTGGGTGATTCAGCCAATCCCACCCCTATTAAAATTTTAAGGGACACAGGAGACTCTCAGAGTCTTTTATTATCAGGTTCTTTGCCTTTTTCTGAGAAGTCTTCTTCTAATGAAAGTGTTCTTATTCAGGGAGTGGAGTGCGGCGTTGTTAATGTTCCTCTCCATTGTGTAAATTTGTCATCAGACTTAGTGTCAGGACCTGTGACAATCGGAACAGTCTCGGTTTTACCCGTAGAGGGGGTTGATTTATTGCTAGGCAACGACTTAGCTGGGGACAAGGTTGTGGTTAATCCACTTGTAACTGACAAGCCTAATTTGGATCAGAAAGTTGATCCAATTGAAAAAGAAATCCCTGATATACTTCAAGCTTGTACGGTTACCAGAGCTATGGCAAAGAAAGCTCTTGAGAATGAAGTTGAAACGGGCAGTATTCCCTTGGCTGACATATGTATAGGTCAGGCTTTTGATGAGGTCACATTTACTTCTTGTTCGGATCAATCAGAAGGTATTGATCATAGTGATCCTCTTTTGACAACTCATTCTCTTTATTCTAATCAGGGTGATGATTTTAAGAATGATGTTACAGAAGGCAGCATTTTTTTAACTGACCCTTGTATAGGTCAGGTTTTTGATGAGGTCACTTTAACTCTTGGTTTAGATCAATCCGAAGGTATTGATCATAGTGATCCTCTTTTAACAACTCATTCTCTTAATCAAGGTGATAAACGACAGTCACTTGTCGTCGAACAGGAAAAAGATCCTGAGATCTCCTGATAAAATTAGGAATGCAAGGTATGTCACCAAATGTTGACCTTCTGAAAGGATTTTGGAAGATTCCACTACGGAAAGAACAAAGGAAATGTCAATATTGTGACTCCAAATGGACAAATGAAAGTCCAATTCAACGTCTCATAAAAATGATCATCTCTGGTCTAGAAAATTGTGATGTCATCATCTACAACGACACCTGGAGAGAACATCTAGCAACAATTAGAAAAAATTTTGACACACTCACTAATGCATGTCTGACTGTTAATTCATTTAAAAGTGAGTTCTGCCCTGCTAGAGTAGTTTTCTTAGGACATTTTGTGGGACATGGACAAGTTAAAAGGTTGAGGCTATTTCTTGATAATATAATTGCAGACGTTTTTCCTGTGTATAACAATTTATTATATTGTGTAATTTATACTAGTTCTTTTAACCTCTCAGATGTAAATTGGTTTGTGATAAAAAGAAAGTTTTATCATATAAACCTTTCTTTTTATTGTATGGGGGAAGGTGTTACGGCTATGGGATTTAATTTATTTACTTTTGATTATTAAATCCAAATTTGTCATTTGGGGTTTAATATTCATTAATTGGGAGTTTTTTTTTCTAGAAAGTTCAGGTTGACCACTCTAACTGTAAACAAGTTTTTGACCTTGGCTTGGTTACCTCTTTATCTGACATTGCTTTAGATTGATAAACAGGTCTTTAAAACTATTGGTTAATTTCAAGGATAACTTTTATTTTTAGTTCTTGGGGTGTAGGAAATATCTAGAATACGTGACTTGCTGAAGGTAGTGACCTTCCATGAATTTCTAGAAAATCATGAGATCACTTGTTTACTTAAGAAAAACAGTTATATAGACTTGTTTGGGATAGAACAATTCAGTAGAATTTTGGGCTTAAAAATATTAGTTGTGTATTTTCTGTTTGAGTTTAATTTTAATTATTTTGTTCTGGACTTTGTGTCAATTCATTGAAGAAAGAGGATTTATTATCTATTTGGAGGAGAAAACATGTGCTCATAATTCATTTGGATGATAATTAAACAAGAACTGCATCACGTGACATTGTCGGCCATTTTGGATTACATCGTCAAGATTCGAACCTGGAACTATTAGAACATTTATTTATCAGGACTCTTGCAATTCCATTAGTGGATTATTTTGTGAATTCTATATTGGATTAATGTTGGATTTGATTCTTTAAAACTGTAAGTTTATTTATTTTATGAAAATAATTGTACTTAATAAATTAATTGTTCAATTTATACAAGCTTGTTAGTTTTCACTCTTTCTGTGTTGCTGCGTATTCGAGCCTAAGCACGTAACACTTTGCACTAATATTTCACGACAATCGAGCAAATAATAGCTAACCTGTCTCGAAGCTCCCTTATTAATTCCAGAACAATAATCCCGCCAATACGAATGGTTTTGAAGTAGTTTTATTTGCATTCCGTTTCTCGCAAAATAAGTGCAACCCTACTAACGTTTTGGTTCTCAAGATGATATATTTAAAGTTAAGATACTAATGTTTGGCACGCCTAACTCAATTCCGATTGGAGATTGGTTCCTATTGATCAGACATCGCCGCTCCTAACCGTCTGTCAAAGATGTTTACGATACAATTTGACGATTCCTTGGTCCAAACAATAAATCGCCTCTTACCTGTGAATAATGTTACGTAACTAACTTTGGCAAAACTAAACCGTGCGTCTCTAGTTTATAGCTATGTCAATTAACTGGCCGGACACCTTATACATTTTGCTAGCGAGAAAATATAGCCTCAGAGTCTAACATACCCATGCTAAAATCTGGTTTCTTCTATCACGTCACTATATATTTACTGTACTACATTAACGTTATTAAACTTAATTTTTTTTTTAAAAATCATTTTTCTTAAGGCAACGCGGCTTTTCTTTTTGATGTTTGTGATCAAGAAACCAAACATTCATATTCTTTTGTATGTTATTGTTGAACACATCTAGCTTTGATCACATGTTTAAAAAATACACATTATTTTATCACAAATATAGTAACGCGTTCATTCTAAACTCAAACTAAACTCATACTAAACTAAACTTATACTAAACTCAAGGAATGTTTCAATCATCTCTATGACTGCTCTTGAAAATAATACTATATAGTTTTATATCACTACTTATGTCATTTAAAAATATTAATGGAGTTAATGAGATCCATTGCAAACTTTCTTCATTACCTCCACATATCAATGTGTTGTTGTTGTAGTTGTTTTGGGTTTAACGCCAGCACACGATAGGCTATACATGGCGGCCAGTATTAATGGTGGAGGTTTAATCCTGGAAAAAACCCATAAAGTTCCACCGACTCACGAGAAGCTACTGGCAAGTTTTCCTACATACCCACATTGGCCGAATCCGAGACTCGAACCCACGCAGACAGATGTGAGATGGCAGTGATCCGTAACGGATAACACTTTAGACCACTCGGCCACTCGGGGCCCCCATATCAATGTGTAAGGCATGATCAATGAATAATACAGTTTTAAGTCATGTGACTGTATTCGCATTTAAAAGCGTGTATATGGAGATACAACACTGAAATTTCATTAAACATGATTTGCTGAAGACTTTGAATAACTATGAAAACATCTTGGAGTGAACTTCCCATGCATATTCAATTAAAAACCATATTATAAAAGATAATTTTTTTGCTCTAGACTGTTTCAAGAAATTATCATGATGCTACCTAAGATCTAAACGCCTAACCCGTGCGCTTTAAAAGACTGATAAATGCTGACATGTGAATGAATCTGGTACTATAAAATAATGATTTCGGACGAAAATATATATTGACATTAAACGTAGTATATTCATATGTGTGATATTTTCCAGAATAAATCCAAAATAGGTTCCAGTAAATCTAGACGGGTATTCTCTCTTTACAGGGTTTTATTAGGTATAACGGTACCAATTGCGCAAGTCCAGGTGGGAGGAGCTTAAGGTGTATTCAGAAATAAACAACAACACAAGCTGTGATTGGTGGATTATGTAAGAGTTGTACTTTCTGTTA